>KB663832.1:808616-828139 GCA_000349025.1 Anopheles minimus
AAAACGCGCTTATGATAAGAACGCGTTCCAGAAACGCATTCGAAAGCAGGGGTTTTCGCATCGATATTACGCGGTTATTTCGAACATCGCTATGTTCGATAACCATAAGGTTTCAATGTTGGTAAACGGGTATCCGCCAGGGGTTCGAGATTTTTTTTAATATGACGTATCAGCTTAAGTTCGACTCGAAAGGATGTATAACCAACATTAAAGAATGTTTTTATTCGAATTGCTTTGTCTTGCAAAATTAACATGCGGAATAATGATGGTGCTTGGACCGATACCAAGATCTTAGGTAAGGGAACAATCACTTATTACGTGACACATAAAATGTGCATTTGCTACCCGTTCTATCCTCTATATTCACCAATCGTAATGCATCAGACACTGCCATTAATGATGAAATTTAGCACCTCTTCGAAATAATAAATTTTTGTCGCCTTATCACCCCTTATCATGTTTTATCAATTTTACAGTAAATTTATTGCTAACATGATTCTTTACAACAGTTTACCAAAAAGCATATCAATCATGAATTTGTTAAAAATATCTGTAGGAATTTTAAACATATGACTCGACTGATACTTGCATATAACTATGCTCGTTGTTCCGGAATTTCTTCATAGTTTTGAGACTTGCAGAACGATGACGTCGCTTTTTGCTGCGTCTTACTAAGTTCCTGTTTTCAATTTCTGCTATATCTGATGGTAAAACCATAGGACTTCCTCGTTGTCCTCGCACTGCTGTAGATATGGTTATATTAAATAATCAGTTTGAAGTTATCCTACTTTTTCACAATGTTCACTACAAATTGGCGGCAGTTACTGAACTAATAATTATAAAGCTATCAAAATGTGACAGTGCACAAGTGAATTGTTACTGATGACGACAATATGTAGATGCCTCAAATCGGCGAGGAACTAGCAGGTAAAGCCTCAAAACTTACTACATTTTTAAAATCATGTATGAGCCATGAAACCATGTGTTCAGTTCAGCTTCTCCTTCCCCCTAAGTAACAAATCTAAATCGAATAACACACAAAAAATAAGGATACAGTCAAGCGTCTTTATGAGTCTATCCACTAACGCATTAAATACTTGTTGAGCGAACTAATTTAGTATTAATTCATTGTCTGGGAGAGTTCTCATCGATGAAGAAGTTGAATCACATGGTACCCGTATAATCGGTATCATTAAGAGCTCCTAAAATCCATATTACCTAAATTTCTAAAACATATGATAAATATTCCGAATTTTAGGAATATCGTATTGTGTGTTACGTAGCATAAAGTTATAGTAACAACCCTAACCTCTATCGATTGAACTACCGTTAGCTCGCCTCTAGCAGTATTGCATAATAAATCAATGATCCCTAAGTTGCAATCCTCAGTGCTGAAGTCCTGAAGTGCTGAAGTCCCTGAAGTCGGAGAATGGCCAGGACTTACTGCTTAGTAAACTCATGCAAACGATATTATGGGTAACCTCGTAAGTTTTAAATATCAATAATATTGCTTGAACTGGTTCAACCTAATAAAAATAAATTTCCATTTGAAAGTGTATAATTATAGATGTTCGTTATTTTAAAATTTCCTACAATCGAAATCTGCTTTGCTAACACAATGTAAATGTATTCACAAAAACAAATCGATACGACAGACGCACTTTCCGGCTTAGGTTCCAGGCACACTCCAAATTGTAACCGCAGATGCTTTTAAAATCGGAAAACAAACCCCTACAGTAAAAACAACTCTAAGCTGATAAAAATACTTCAATTAGACCATAATCAGCAAGTTAACGTCAGGTCTACTGCGTAGTGGTGCTCTTTTTGGCCAGATGGTTAACCACGCTACATCCGCTTGACTCCGCAGTTGGCTGCTGTGGTGCATGTACAAAGTTTTAACTTTACGCAACAGAGCTTGGCAACCATCTTAAGCTGATCCTTTTTTTTGCGCTCACCCTGTCTACCCTGTATGGGGTAGCGGGGAGAATTTTAGCGTCCAAGTCCAACGACGGTTCATCGTGGCACAAACTGGAATCTGTTTAGAGAGGATTATTTAATTGCCATATTTACGAGCTCATCGAGAGCTTACGACCGCGGCAGAAGTTTCGTGCATTTTATGTGCAAATGAACCACCAACTGTCGGCAAGGGAATACTTACGGTACAATCACTACCCTTTGCGCGTTTTTCAGCATCACGTTGTTCGGTTTGCCCGAACCGTCTAGAATGAATGCGTAAAAGTAACATTTTGCAGGCTTTTTTCTCTGTGTGCGTGTTCCACATTATCGCTAAAGACGGTTAGATAAATTAATCTGCTAAAAACTTTAAGCTGAAAGTGGAGCTATCCTTGAGAAAATTGGAATAAGCTGCTGAAACTCAAACGATACCATATGGTTAGGATGATCGGGCATTTAGCTGAAGTTAACGTGTTATCTGCTTTAAGTTTATGCTGTGTTGTAGGTTGAAAAAGTTCTATTGACCTACATTTAATTTCCCTATTCATTCATTTGATGATGATAAGTCCCACCTCTTACCCCAACACAGGTTTGAGAAGGACGGAATTATCTTTACGATATTTGTGCTCTTATAAACAAAATATATTTCCTAACTAACAATCGTAAAAAAGGGGTGGCATCGAAGAACATTTTGAAGAGTCCCCCGAGTCATACGCGCTTCTAAGATGACCAACAACATTCCATCGAGGAAGACGGGTCACATTTTATAACAGAAGTATCCTAAGGTACCCTTTACATAGTGATTCAATAACCGATAATTGGTACTGCTTCACATTTCATTGATCTTTTTATAAATCAAACGAACATAAAAACAAAACACCTACACCCGGTAGCATGATTCACCCATGTGCAATTGTAAATAATTCGAAATATTTGTAAATTTGTAGCAATTCCCGAGACTTATCTCGACAATGCGGCATGACCGTTGGTATTACAACAAAAAATATAACATTTGATAATATAAAATAATGCTCCAACATTTTCCTCCTCAAACCTTGTAAATGTTGCTTGATTGTAGTGTTTCTCTGGGCTTTCTCACATTCTAGCGTAATTGCACAATTGTTCATCGTACAGCATACACGTAAAATAAAAATTATTTATTTAAAGCGCACAGGAAACAGCGGCAAAAAATCAGCCCTGTTACTCGAGAGACAATAATCTATCTTCCTTTACCAGAAGAAACACCTGTTCCATGGTGACGAAACGCTTGTGAAAGCATCCGTCTCATGTCAACCCCTGGTGATGGTCACTCATTCGGGATTCGCGCATTTCGCTCATGCTTGTCTCAAACGTTGCCCAAAGGGGTTTCCTTTGTTGCTTTGTAGCAATTCTCCGTTCGTTCGCCACATTTGGCACAATTTTAAGCTTCCTATTTTTTTGTTCGTACCATTTCATTGTCAGTGAGGCAAGACAATCATTGTCCTGCCGGCTAGCATTATGGTTGTAAAACCTGGATCGCTGGGTTTTTCGCGGGACGGGTTCATTTGAGCATTGTGTGGTATTACATTCAGACGTTCATAGTTGGTGAATGTGAGTTTTTAGCTTGCTTCTTTGCACTGTTCCTGTCGTCCAGGTGTACCTCAGAGAAGCCCGTTTGATCCTAGTCAGGCTGTGTGCAGCGGTGAACGTGCCGGAGTAATGTGTTTGTCGCTCTGTCCCATAAAACTCCCATTAGGAAGTATACCGTGGGAAAACGCAACACCAGTCGGTGGACCCACTTCCAACCGACCGGCTAGTGCGGTCGACATAGTGTAGTAGTTATAAATCTTCACAACCCTGAAGATATATGGCATACAGGTTTGCTGACGATCGGAGATTATTTCCTTCTGTTCGCACAGGCTGCTGGGAGTTATTTTCTGTGTTTTCAACGGTAACGGCACTGCAATTTCCTGGAAAAATTGTACACGATAGCTGAAAATGTGGAGTTATTTTACATAAATAGAAGACCCCGTAAGTATTAAGTGAAGTTCAAAGGTTTATTTACACCAAGGTGCGTTTCATTGAAAGCTATATTCATAATTCATGTAAATATAATACTTTACTCGATGAGGAAGTCCTTTTTTATTGATACAGTTTTGATTGCATTGTGTTTTACTAAGTATGTTTAGTTTTTAAGAAAACTTTTGTCAATATAAACTAATCCTTCAGCAACCCGTTTGTATGTGACGATGCTGTTCACCATCATCCTCTACTTTGGTCGTATTATCCGCCGTACATTGCCGTCATAAACAGCGTACCAAATAAAACCAAAACTCCTCACTGCGTAATATCTCCATGTGCCAGTGCTTCCATTTCAACACGAGACAAAAGTAAAGCGAACAGCAATTAAAGATCCTTCAACGGCCAAACTTGTCTGCATGTCCGTAAATTCACTTAAGCCAAGGACTTCGAGATCCTAAAAACATCGAACTCCAATTTGATTAACACGTTCCTATTATTGAATATTATGCTCAACCAACCGCACGCTAATTCAATTACAAAGTTAGATCCTTGGGAAATTCGTCGAAAATTAAGCTGCTTACTACAATGGTCCTCGGAATCGTTATTGAAATCCATCGAAGCTCGCTTAAAGGAGCCCAAAAGGATCACAACGTACGTGCACCCTTCCGTCGTGGAGCGCCATTGTTTGGATTGAGCTCGAAACAAGTTTCTGGAAAGTGACTGCCAAGGTATGGCTAACGCTTATGACTCTATCGTTTGATGGGAAGTTGGCTGGCCGTCCCATACGTTCTCCCGCCATGGTTCGATTCTTCTGAATGGTTGTTTTTTAAGCTGTTGTGGCGGGTTGGTAATGATAAGGGAGCCGGGGGTTTTTATGTTTTCAACCCAACCGGTTCTTCAGCCTTGCTTTCTCGCCCAAACGAATCAAACTTCAAACCTAAAGTACCTAAAGCAACATAACGTATACAACAACTAAAACAAAAGGTTTATTTAATATCTTCCAAGAAACGCACCTTTCCATCGCAGTATACAACTGTGTCTAATGATAGCATGAAAAACAAAAATGTAGGAAGCACAAATAATCCCGACGAAGAAAAAAAATCAATATGATTAAGCAAGAGAAAAAGACTAGGAAAAGGAATAAGTACTATACTAGGAGAAAGTTACAATCGATAAAAAACGGAACATTTTGTCAAAAAAAAAAATTAAACAACGGTCTGCCCTTGGTTCAAGATCATAAAATGTCCATTTCAAAATGGCAACTTTAACCGAGGCGAGAGTAGAAAACAAAAAAATACCCTTCAAGACTACAGGTTATTCCGAAAATCATCTCCCTAAAGAATGGTAATTATCGTTCACTTTTTGTTTTGCGGTCCAGTTCTGTACCCTCAATCAAAGTAGCCGCTTTTAGGGGTTTTGGGATTGGGGTTTTTGTTGTTGCGCTCGTTGTTGCACACCTTTACCCATGGGTAATGGTTGACGTGGTGATTCTAAAATTAAATTGAACCATCCGAGTACACCGACCGAGTGAACACTTCCGCCTCCGTTGTTTGCTTGCGTTGTAAAGGGACCGAAGACGACGAGCCGGTAGGTTTGCATTCCTTTTGGCAATCCTTTCCGATCGGTGTTGAAGCGGCTGCAGAGCTGCCCGCGCTGGGAATCATGATTTAATTAAGCACAATCACGAATGTTCGGCGGTGAAAAACATTCCCCAAATTGATTCCCTGTTTGTTCCAGCATTTGTATCTGCTTGTTTTGTTTCCAATGCTCTCTTTTCCAGCGGAGTTTGCGTCCATTGCGTACGATTTAACCGTAACACGACGTTGTCCGAAACCTTCATCAAACGAATCCTTCAAATAGCGCTTTACCATTCGTTCCTGGGTTAAATTGATTCACTCATTAGAGGTACGAAAGATACGCTCGGTTTCCAACGCGAGAGCGGGATTTACGGCCATCGTGTGAGCGCATGGCATGCGGGCCGTGTATACCGCTACTCCGTTCTGCACGAAATTTCCCAACCATCGGTATCAGTTTTGGTCAATGAAGTTCTGCTTAAAGCGTAGGTCACTCCAAGGACTTGAAGGATCAAAATCCGATTCCATCCGAAGGGTGTAGCTTTGATGAGCTGTAAAAACGACAAACCGAATTCCATTTTCAATCCTTCCCACTTTGGTGGTAGGAGGGAAAAAAGACACAAAAGCAAAGCAACACTGACGCTCAGCCTCATTCTGTATGGGTAATCATCTATTCACTAACACAATCCCCTTTTTTACTGATAAACCGAAAGTTTTCACCACTTGACCACAACAATAGGGTTATTTGGAGCTATTTTTTCGTTACTCCAACCTTTCTCCGCATCGTATCGATTCATTATCGCTTTCCCCGTTTTTTTTCTGGAGTTGTCATTACGAATTTCCCTTTTACATTCAAGAGTAAAGTAAGTTAATCAACGAAGTATACCCGGAGCCACTTCCGATTCGCAAATGATTATGCTTTTAAATTGATGTTCCAACTAGCAGCTCTTGTATATTGGATGAAATGTTATAATTGATTGGTTCTTCGTGGTACTTTATGATGTTATTTTAAATTACTTAAACTTCTCGAATTTGCCGAATATTGCCTAATTTTATAAATGGAGGTAGAATTCGTTTTAAGTAAAAATACTTTCGTGCGTATTGTACTTAAAATAAAAGAAGTAACTAAATTATGCACTGATGAAAATGACCACAGTACAGTCAATTCCGAAGTCATATTCATTAGGAAAGTAGCAAAGGATAGGAAAGTAATTACACAGTAATCCGTACCCTGTATAATTAAAGAAATCAAAAGATTAGAATCTAGTGGCTCAATATAACATATTATGGTTAAAAGCAAGAAGTGAATTTGCTGATTATTAGTGTCAAATATTTAATAAGCATATTCTATATACATATATTCATTCCAATTAAAGGAAGCAAGAGAGAGGGACATAAGAAATTGTAGCATAACCATTTCAGCAATTCAGAAGAGGAAGTTTGTAGCATCAACTATCGCACCTCTGTATGTCTTTGGGATCTCTTAGAGATATAGATAGTACACATTAATCAAAAATTCAAAACGAACTTCCAGGAACAGACAATCACCCCATCGTAACAAATTTTTATTCACCTGAATTCACCAAGGGATGTCATTAAAGACAGCTTTGGAATAGTTTATGTACTATGCAAAAGGTGTTATATGGGAAAAGGATTTGTTCCTTCATCTTCCAAGCATACATATACAATATTGATACAGGTAATATTAACAGTAAGAAAACAATCACAGTTTAAGCAGTACTTTTCATTTCTGTTATCGCATCTTCGATACTTGAGCATTATTTGCAAACGAATAATCTGAGCTGAGTGGGAACTTCGGAGTGCATTATATTCCAACCAACAAATCAGTGCTGTAATTTTAAACACTAACCTCTTTCGAAAGCATAAATTCATTGCCCGTACAATGCTGCCCGTCCGCAACCTGGCACGAGATGAGACTGGTTGAAAACAAGCGATAAAAAGCGGTAATTTATGAATGCGATAAGCAGAAACTTTTCCAGAACGAGACATTCTTTTCCATTTTTGAACAAACGTAAAGAATACCTTTTTAGTACACTCGGAAGACTAACAATGTAGCGAAGCGTTGTTTTTTATTATTGGACATAGATGGAAAACGTAAAAAGTGCTGCTAAAAAAACAAATGGCTTCACGGAGCAAAAAGACAAAAGAAAAATATAACGTGAAACACCAAAAAGGCTTGATTTTGAGTTTGTTTTGTGAACGTTATTGTTCTACCTGTGTGCCATCCTATACGTCCGAATTCCCTAATGATTTGGTTCATTCCAGTAATTTCACCTTTCCCACGTTCCATCAGAAATAAAATACATTCATTTAGCTGTTTAAACTACTTACGGTTAGCGTAATTTTATCAGGAAAATTAATTATATACATCAAGTGATAGCGGCATAATCCGAGAACGCCTCATTATGCAGCTTCATAGCAGTTGCTGCTCTTTCTCGTCTGTCTCAACTGATGTGTGGTATTCGTATATAAATATACTTCTGTAATGGAGAAAGAAAATGAAGTGTGCTTGGAGGCATTTTTTTATCCCGTCATACACATCACCCACCTCGAACGCACAATGTGCATAAGCAAAATCCTCTACAAACGTATGCATGAGGCAAGCACCACTCTGAACGGTTCAACCACAAAGTTCCAACAACCCTCGACGTTCGAGTGGTGGGGTTTTCTCTAAAATGCAGAACCAGCTCACTGAGTGCTGACTGAAGCGATTCGTTTTAACCTAACCAATCCTTGGTATAAAATTTTTGCCCATTCTCACACTCGGGTTGCCGGGGGTAACAATTTTGTAGCGAAATCACACCGAAGACACACCAACAACAACAGCAGCAGCAGCGAGCATCAACCATCACAGCCATCGCTTACGGGAAGGCAGGACACACTCACACGCGCGACACGGGAACTTGGTGAGGTTTCCGACACAAAACATACATGGCATCCTGCCGTGTTAAGCCAGCCGACCAATTCAGGACTCGGTGGACCAATCTTCACGGTCCACCGGCAGGGAACGCACGGCTAACAGTTTCTTGTTCTTATCTAGCATCTTTTAATTAAAGGGCCAGACGAGGCAATTCTCTTTCATCATCGGGTACCCCGGTAAAAAGCGTTGGCACATTCAGCTGGATATTCGACGGACGGAAGGCTTTTGAGCTTATTTTCCGGAAATCGTTTCCACTGCGTTGACGTGCACCGGTCCACAACCATCATCGGTGAATCATGTTGACGATGGAGAAGGTGACGTTCTTTTTGATTCAGGCGAGCGTTAGATCCTCATTAAGTAGCAACGACAATGCTGCGAGGCACAAACATTCACGAACCCGCAAGGCAAGGTGACAAGGTGGTGAAACCGGTGAGCTTGTTAACGACGTTGTGCATGTCTTATAAATCATGTATTGCTGCTGGAAAGTGCTGTAAAGTGCCATAAAAATGTGTACGCGTTTCTGTGTGTGTTTTTATACGGCGAAGTGGTTAATCTCCTTTCAAGACTCTTACATTGCTACGTGGAATGAATTTCCGGGCGGGCATTACAACGTTAGAGTATCATTTTTCGCCAACCATTCGTCAGGTAGGTCATGGCATTTAATAGTTGCACTGTTATGTCGGAATTGTACACATGAATACGGAATAAATTACGTCTTGTGTATGAAAAACAAAGTGTATGAAAGGAAGGAAACAATTGTGGTTTTTTGCAAGCTATGGCAAGCACAACCGTCTACACCCTCGGGATAACGTTTGGTCTGGAGAAGAAAAGGTGGGTCCCAAGCAATGTGAACTGTATCCCAGAGTAAGTACTAGTTTAAATGTCTCATTACCATAAGCAATACTCTTGTACGGACAGGACGTCATACAAAAAAACCATAACCAATACAAACCTGGTCATCCTTCATGAATAAAAAATATGGCAAAAACTAACAAACAATACGATAATTATGAACATTAGATCTAAAGCTCCAGAAAAGCTCACATAAAGCTACAAAGCACTCACTCTCGCTCTCAATCAATGTTTGTTTTCTCTTTTCAGATTTACTAAGCATGTTTTGAGAGGGAACAAGCATGTTGTTGCGTGAGTTCCTAAATTTAAAAGAACTCATGTTCATGGTTACATTTTTCTACATGTGATTGTGATGACGTTAACTTCATTAGGAAAAAAATATATTTTTTTTTTATTTCTAGCCATGCAAAATTGGAATTTCAACTATTTCATAACTTATAATAAAACTCATATACAGCAACAGCAGATAGATAAGGATTTTTTTTACAAATTTTAATACAAACTGTTATCGAATCTCGAGGCCCATATGACTCACAGCAGTTAAGCATAATTAGAGGCTTAACAAATAATCCATGAGTAGTATGTATGTAAACGAAGGAAGAAGAATGTATTTGAGACTAATAAATAAATAAAGAGATACAATTTTAATGAATCAAACAAAATATTTAAGTAAAGTTTGGTCAAAACATATACATTTTAAATTCCATACCTCAACCCGTTGCATTATATTATTATGAAAAAGTTTTTGGAATTATTACGATAGAGTGCATTCGTTGTAAACGAACATGGTTCAAAAGCTATTCCCATTGGTTTGATACAGCCCAGCATATTCCGAATGTTTGGCTCAAAGATTTGACATAATGCCAAAATGATGATTCACGTTTGCTTCCCAAGGAAAAGCACCCATCCATCGAACAGCAGCAAAGATTCGACCGTATAACCAGGTCAGTCGTTTTATCTTCCTCCCCGTCGTCATTCAGCTGTCATTCAGCTTGAGAGAAATGACACACAGGATTCGAATGTAGTCGAAAAGAACCGATAAAAAGCAAACACATTTCTACGAGTTGGATGCCATGAACATGAGTGTGTATGTGTGTGTCAGTTTGATGGTACTTCTGCATTGTCCAAAGAATGAATATTTTGATAAAAATAAAGAATACAACAGTGGTTCGTTCTTTCCATTAAACGGAAGACGAACAAGGTTTGAGATGAAGTCGAACATAATTATGTACCGTTGTACTACAAGGATCAAAAACATGAAAGCTCTCGATATGTGTTTCCATCCGTCCGAACTCGTCGCATTGTTATCGACTGGTAGAACAAAGCAAATTTTAATGGTGGTTATTCGAAGAATTCTTGACAAACATTCACTATCTTAGTTCATCAATATATATGTGAATGAATGTTTGTTGATTTGTAAAACCGAGAACGACTGGACGAATCATAAAGGAAACTCGGAATGATTTGTTCCTTATTGTCCAGCAAAGGTTTCATTAAGGACAAAAATAGAGGTGGGGGGGGGAGTAAATCTCCTAGGAAAAGCTGAAAATTGAAAATAATAGAAGTTGCTTATGTTGTTAATTCACGTATTGACACAATTCCATCTTATGAAATATTTGTACAATTGAACGCCATAAAAAACCAAATAGAGCGTCATCAATTCAAATATCAGGTCTAGATTGCCGCAATATTGCTATTTCGAGAAATTACTTTATGACGTAGACAGACCATAATTAATAATATAAAATCAGCATGCCATCAATAAAGCCTTCTATGTTGCCACCATGGAACTAAAAAAAGACTTTAGTTTTTCAACATAACCCATCAACTGGAATACCGATTGATCAGAGATGAATAACAATTTGGTATGGCAGACGATTAAATTTTAAACAATTTGATGCGTTGGATAACATGGCAATATAAATATGGTGACAATGTTGAAATTTTAACTATCCGTTGATAGTTTATTACAACAACACTATTTAAAATTCGTTTTTCGAAACAACAGCAACGTGTGAATACATATTTTTTCAACGTAGGACATCTAGGACGATACTTTTTCCATTATACTTGCTCTGCAAGGACTCTTCCGTGTTGTATGAAGCCATACATCGCCACTTCATCTCAGAAGGTCGTTTTTTTGTGCATTAATGGTTATAAAGGTGCAAGCAAATCCAGATATAAAGGTGCAGGTTATAAAGGTGCAAGAACGATACAGATGGAAATTTGGAAATGGAAAAGTACCAACAAAGAAAATTCAAGAAGAAGCCTTAATGATTGAACTCTTAGGTTATTTTTGATAAAACAAATAATTAAGTTTATGATAGCTGATTAGTTCTATACTGGGAATAATTTTCCCTCTATAGCAATAATTCTCAATAGAAAAAATGCTATAGCTTTTTTGAATATTTCTTATATTTTTTGTTTACTTGCTATGAATTGTATTGCAGCACATTGTCATCGCTTCTTGCATTGCTGAACGTTAAAATTCTCTTCTTTGCTTTTTCATGAAAATTTCTCTCTTTTAGATTGTTTAACGCATAATTGTACCAGATATGGTTCGTTGAAAAGCACCACGTTCACGATTGATGATTTTTATTAAAAAAAATTCTCAGTCCATAGGCTCCGAACGACTGCAGTGTGTATTGCTGAAACTATTCAACGAAATACTGCTGTGGTTGTCATATTACCCAGCGATGAAATGTTCGCTATCTGTCTGAAAATTATTTTTTATTTGTTTTATTGTTTTATTAATAATAATGTCCCTCAAACAATGTTTACTATATCAAGATCCGACCATCTCAATCCAACATTGGAGTTAGCGATCATCATTATCATCGTTAGTAATTGTGTAAGTATATGAGTATTAGTATATACGAATTCTTGGCTCCTCTTTTGATGCTCAATGTCTCTGAGAAGAGTATTATTTTTATTCTGTATCACAACAACATCAAATGGTGTAGCTGAACACTTCCCATATCATGAAGGAATCGCCTCAATAACTGTGTCGTTAGAAAATCTAGGCTCACGGTACAAATGTCACTAATATTTCGTTATAACGGCCAGACGGGAGAAAACTGATGATAGTATCCGTGTATAATATATCCTTTTGCCTGCTGGCTTCTCAAACAAATGCATCGTGAAATCCTATTTCCTAATGGCATACTGTAGAGGTTTTTCAGTTTGATAGGCCGTAATTGTGCATCAATATACGACATGCGTTGTTTTAAAGTACTCCGGTGAACTAACTGGAATCTATATATTTTTTTTGTTGGCTATACTTTTTTTTAACGTTTTTCTTTGGCAATAAAACTCTTTACGCCCAGTGTATATATTTTGATTTAAATCTCTTTCCCCATACTCGAACACGTGGTCGAAATAGGAGAGTTATTCAGTAACTGCACCAGCTTTGTTTAATACTATTCATTCAAAAGCAAGGTAAACCAGCTCCATTGAAAAGAGAAATATTAGATTGCTATCAAAAATAAAACACACCCAATCTGTTTATCCGTCCCAGCGGAGAGAAATGCAGACAAATGTGGTGGTAACGTTCCACTAGCACCAGCAAAGCCACACGTACCTGGGTGCCGGTATGTTTAAATTCATCCCTACAGCAGAAATAAAGCCCACATGTGAAACCGGGAACGATTTCGTTAATCACAATCGGACCAGCTCTGTTGCTAGGATTTTAATGAGTGCATATTTTATGCATTTCATCGGCTGATAGGAATGAAAAATAAATAGAGAACGGGTGTGAGGTGGTGTGGGGTGGATAAGGAAAAATAAAAATACGAACACATGTGCATAAGCCACCGCCGGCTGATTGAGTTTCAATGTGGCGAGAATAACAATAATCGACCATGCGTTACCATCAGGAACAATCCATAAAAATTAAAACCGAAATCGGATGAGCTCACAGTTAAATTCATTCGTAAATGAACGATGGTGCTATTTTTGGATTGTGCTCCTGCACCGGAAAAATAACATGGCAAAGTGGATCGGTTAAACGGGGAACAGTTGGACCGATGCATTATTTCCATTGCCGCACAATTGAGGGCAGTGTGAAGCTCCATTTACGCCTCGTTAGTATTGTTTACCGGGTAATAACGAATATACCGTACGATAATACATGCTGGTAGGGAAGGTAGGTAATGTTTTCCTCACTCTGACAAATAAGAATATGCATGCTTTTTCATATGTTTTTCGGATTTTCATAAATTCCCAACGTGTTAGGAGAACAAATGCAAAACATATTCTAATATTGAGCTATGGCTTTTTCCAGGAGGTTCACTTCTTCAAGAGAATAATTAAATACAGGTGGAGTAGCGGTAGTAACTATTACGCAAGCACTGGTTGTGGAACCGAAAACTAAACGTAAACAACATGAGCTACCGTAGTTCTGTATGTGGCCGTCGACAACCGCCTTCAACTTGATGGCAAATTAATTATAGTTTCTAATTCTAATCACACATTTACCACACATGCCACGTATCCATTACAAAGTTTAAGGTGATATAGCAAGTTTCACATGATACGACGGCTCTCCAATGACTAGCCACCGAGAACTACCGGTCGATCGCAACGTTGTTACGCCTCGTGTTCCTCGAACGCAGGGAACGCAAGGAATCCCCGCAAGATATGCTGCGAACGATGGCAGAGTGTGAGAAACACGCAGCGTACGTGTCTAGGTAAGGAGGGAAAAGTTTTAATAACCTGCTTCCGCAAACGATAAAAAATGGCAACAACGAACGAAGGTGCAGCATACTGGGGCAAGAACTAGGAAACAACAAAATAAAAGAAAAATAAGAAAACACTCAGTGGAAAATAGCCCACAACATATACCAGTAAATATACTTCCTCGAATTGCTCAGCCACAAACGCCCGGCAGCCGAAGGGTGGAAACCAACCCTTTTTTTCCAGACTCCGGAAGCCTAAAGAATATTTTACTGCTTTCGTTCAGTAGCATTTTCGCAGTATCCATTCCGCTCACTTGCCACTCACCGATGAAACCAGCGTACACTATGTAACGATTCATGAAGACCGATGGTTAGAATGGTGCTTTTTGAGAAACGAAGAACTGGGTTTTTTTAACATAAAGAAAGTATCCACTCCACCACAAGGAGACATTAACATGCATTAGTTTTACTTATTTACTTGCGATATATAAAAAATATATATATGTGTAGCGCTCAGTAAGTTTCCTGGTTCGCTAGACACGGTGGCGCACTCGAACACAATGGATTGAAATATTCTGTCCATTCATTCTTCATTTGCTCGCACTGCTTACACGGCGGTGCCATGCAGTACGTTATCGTGCACTCAAACCCGAACACCACACTTTTCCGAACGCGCACTGCTTTAGTTTAGCAATTTATATTAATTACAACGAACAAGATGGAAATACCGGCGGCAGCGTTCCGGTTTTTGTAACACAACCAGATCCACAAACGGCAAACGGCCACCATACGCCCCAGCCAACCCCACGTTCGTTCGCTCCAGAAGTTTCTGGTCCGTTGTTGCCAACTTCCAAGCCCAGCCGGGACGACCCGGCTGTCGGGGAAACAATTTTGTGGGTTACGTTTAAACGTTGCTGGGTGTATGTGGAATGTGGGTACACGCCGAGAAAGCCAAAAGTTGTACCACTGTACGTGGTTAACCTGGAGGGGGGAAACGAGGGAGGTGTGGAGGAAAAAAAGTGTAAAAAAGAAATCTTGTTAAATCCGGTATAATGTATTTGTAATTAGCAAAAAATGGTTCAGCGTGTTTGAAATCACCGTTCGTTCCAACACTCGAAAGATTCGGTGCTGGAATGCTAAGGAACGGAACGGGTTCATGAGGCTCTTCGCTATTTTAGAAACACAGTACTCCAATCGTACCGTGCGGTTGAAGTTCCTTTGCAACTGGATTTAACCAGGGGTAAGCGGTGGAAAACGAAAACGTGGAAAGTGGAATATTCCTCCAGCAGCACGGACCAGCACAACATCTTGCACAACTATGCGGCCATTTCAACTTCTCGGGAGCTGAGAGAATGGTAATGGATTGTAGCTTTTTGCCGTGCGCTAAGGATGGCACGACTGGTCAGCTTGTGCCTTGGGGGCCAGCCAACGGGGACACCAATGCCGAGACGACGACCACTCCAACCTCAAAAGCTCGGGCACGAAAGCTTGTAAAACTGGAACAACTGCTCCGAGAGCGAAGAAAAGAAAACCACGATGTTTTGTATTGGAATTTGTCCCGACCGAAGTACTTATACCGCCCCGCTCCCGGTACCGGAAGTACCCGGAAGTGACCGGTTCGCATCGGGGTGGGTGGGAGGGTTCTATTATGGAGACAGGCGCTAACCCCGAGGGATGCCATCAGCACGACTTCTGGGACTGAGTAATTCCCTAAGAAGTGAGAAGACCCGCGCGACGACAGCACAGCAAAAGACGTCTGCCTTGCCTTTGCCGCGCGGAGGACCCATTTGATGATGTTCCATGCTTGTGCGGTTAGCCCCGTGTGGTTTGTTTTGCTTCCAATTCTTATGTTAAGAATTTCCTGTCTAATGCGAGCTCGGTGCAGATGTGGCTGAAGTTGACGGTGCGGATACATCATACGGAGTATTCTGCTCGCCGCAGGGTGAGGATTGGGCCCTATCACCGACAAAGGCACTTGTTTTGCATACTTTGCATAGTTGAATCGCCGGATTGGAGTCTTTGAGTAATGGGTTTGTGCATTAAAAGTGCTTCCGGTGGCGGTAAACGGAGAGGCGCAGATGATATGTTCACCCAAGCCAAGTAACGCATTACACGAACCTATACTTGCGATTGATGTGGGTAAAGTGTTGCGAAGGAGGATGCGCTACAGCGATCCTTGCCGTGCATCGTGGTCGAAGAATGACTCCGATAGCAATTAAGATGCAGTCGAAGAAATGCAGAACCCACAGTCATTAGTTGTTTACTCCTTTCTGATACCGCCGTTAGAGAGCGTTAGACGTCTGCTGAGGCAAGAGAACTCTTGCGGACACGGGAGCTTTTGTCATTTCCCAACGCAAACACTTTTCGGCTTGCTCTGCTTCGCTTACGGAAGACATTGTTGTTTTAAGTCGGCACAAGGCGCTTCCGTTCACCGAATGGTGAAGACATTTGTCGACAAACTTAATGATAACGTGTATCGCGCTTCACCCGACACTAACCGATATGCAAACAAAACGCCCGGCCCACCCCATAAGGCCAAGGAGAAGCGAGCGAAAGGAATGCATGTAAAAGGGGGAAATGTTCGACAAAAGTTTCGCCGGAGAATTGTAGCACCCGCGTTAGGTGCAGCGACTGCCTGCTAAACGAAAAATACATAAAATGCAAGTTAAATGGTTGTGGTTAGCAAACCAATGCGAAGGCAAGGAAACCGCAAAAGTGAATCGGAGAAGTTTCGCACTCAAAAGTTATACTCCCGGTCCCCGCACGACAGCCGACCGATATTGGTAAGATCAGAATGGGGTGTTGTACTGGGATAATTTTTTTTCTTTCGCTCTCGCTTTGTGCGTGCTGCAGTGACGTGGGTCGGGATTAATGAACTGTAACCGAAGGGGTGTGAAGATAATTTCTATTTGAAGGCGGTAATAACAAGTTTACATTATTTTGCTGTACATCTTTCAATCGTGTTCGGGGTGCTAACGTGTTTCCTATGCAGAAAAGTTTTCTCATCTGGGTTTTGTCAGAATTATTTATATTTTGGTGAATTGACACCCAAATTTATATTTATAGTTTTGGGGCAAATAGCAAGTTTTCATAAGTTTGATATAGAATAGTTTAAATCATTAATTATGACAGCTGTGTCTCGTGCAGAAATATTTACAATATTCACAATTCTCCTCACAATATTCCCACTTCGTGTTGTTTTGCTATATTGGGATTGGGAGATGGGATTTATTTTAAAACAGCACTAACAACTTTTGCTCACAATAAAAATGCACAATAAAAAATTATGCTAATGCATAAATTGCAAATCCCCAAAGGAAGCTATAAATATTCTATAATATTCTTTCTATTTAAGCTTGCCATAAATGTTCAGCTTGGGTAGAATATGCACGAAATATTTCGGCTTCGTTTCCATGAAATATTTCACACACTGCACGTTGAAACAGTACGAAATAATTCTCTGCAAAGCTTTACAACTGTGCTGTCAAAATGCTGGCAGTTGGAAATGTAAACTAATTTGGAAAGAAACGTTGTTGTGTTGAAAATATTCGAATTTATTTATCTTAAATTAAATCTCTCTCTTTCCTGACGCAACACAAATGACACTAGAACATTCTGAATATTTTTGGCTAGTAATGGGCTACAGCAAAAAGCAGTCAGAAATAGGCTACAGCAAATGGGTGGAATCAATGTGTTGAAAGCACGGTTGCAGATCAAACGTAACCCGAAAAAAACTGACCGAGGCAGTGTACACAAGCAATAAAACACCACTAAAGCGTCCCTGGATGCTCATTCGTGGACATCATCAGCGAAACACAGTTGTCACTGTCCATTGTGCTGTAGAATGCTCATCCCGAATCTACCCACACCGCCATCTAAGCCCCAGACGTTAACAACAATTTGTGTGGCAACACCGAAAAAAATGCGAAAGAAAACAAATACAGGCTGCATACTGGTCGGGGGGCCGCCCAACGGCCGCTTTCATTAGCAAACATAAACATCACACCGGAACATGCTAACATGCCGTGACACCGAGCCCAGGCGAAAGGATGAAAAATGTTGGGACGGGCCGAGCATCATTACATTACCACCGAAGCGAATGGTCGGGCCAAAAGGCGAGCATTTTAATCACTTTGCTGCCTTTGTCTCTCGGAGCAACTGCCAACCGGTTAAGGTTTGAATTGTTCCCCCTTTTCAGGAGACTGGAGCGAACGTTGAACACTCTAAACACACAAACTCGCTCAGCGAAAAGTGCGGAAAACCCATCCGCGACACGGTGCGAACGCACCGCTCACACATCTAAACGTTTGCAAAGCGGGAAAGTGTGCAATTATTGCGAAAATATCCTTTCCACGAAACAGCTGCGCGTGAGTGAAGTTTGAGTTACTTTTTTGTGTTGCTTTTTCGGGCACCAGTGTGTAATTGAAGGGTTCAAACAGACATTAAAGCCTACGCCGAAATGTGGTAACAAGTGAAAAGAGTTAGCAAGAAGCGAGAAAGAAAAATCACTTTTATGGATAAATAAAAAATACAATGCTATCCGCTGGTTGGAACAGTGAACACGGTGTGCGAGGTGGTTACACACTGGGAGCAATGTTCAGTACCAATCATTTCATGGAGCCAACTGACAGCGTCATAAATTATGATACGTTGCACGTGTCACCAGGTGAATGCGTTACCTCGTCATTCACCACGTCAAGCCACTAGGTATTTTGATGAGTTAATGGATCGCTCCATTTGGGAGTGCTAGGACATGCGGGTGTGGCTGTGAGCAAGGTGCAATAATCGAGTTACTTTGTATTTTTGAGTGCTGTTACTTTACTTGGCTAGGCTAGGATCGATCTAATAAAGTTGACTTTTGTTTGATGTGAGGTAAACAGGTTGTCAATCTTAAAGGATATTCAAATAAATATTGCAAAACTATACAATCGTTAAAATACTAAATGTTTTTTTTTAATTATTAATATTCATATCAATGCTGTAAAATTGATTGATAGTGCCTAAACATAATGTTGAAATAATTAATCTTGAGGATGATTTAATACATGCATAATTAAACGTGTATAAATTATTACAGAAAGCTATAAGCAGGTGATATACTTCCCGGTTTCTCTCTGTTACCGCTTAGTTAATTAGTTTTTTTAAAGTAAGCTTTGCCAACTATTAGTTCATTTATGTTTCAATTACTGCGTACATTAAAGGAAATGAGATCTTACCTAGATTTTATTTATTTCCTAGTAAATTGGGAGTAAAAGGTGGGACTTTTCATCCTTATTATCATCGTTATTTTTCGAAATGATTTAGTCCTGAAATATATGCAACCACTCAGGTAAATTAAGTAGAAACAACTAACAAAAAGTGTACCTTTAAATCAAATTATGCAATATGGCGCGGTCCACAAATTACGTAACGCTAAAATTGGGATTTTTCGACCCCCTCCCCCCTATCGTAACAAAACGCAACGCTAGAAGAAACCCCCCCCCCCAACGATTTTTTTAACAAACCGAGAAGAAACGCATAGCTTCA
>KB663832.1:828424-865761 GCA_000349025.1 Anopheles minimus
GTAGATGAGCTTCATTAGTTGTACGATGTTCTCACTATCGTGCATTAGACTGACCAGATTCCGGAAACATTCTCTTCTTCGTTTTGACTGGCCAGCAATATCGAGAACCTCTGAATAACATGGTCTAATCGCCAAATCGATTTCAGGAAACTCGGGCCAAGGCTGCGTCTCTTTGTGTGAAATTATTGGAATATGAAATTCTTTTTTGATTTACTATCAAGGCTGGTTCATTTGAATAGGCTGTTCACATATTAAATTTACATTTTCCGACTGCATCCGATCCGCCTCAGATTGAACTTCACTTGATCCAGCCTTCGAGTTCGCTGTGCTCCTCTACGCCTCCTGCCGAACAGCTCATCTAGCTCGTGGTACATTCTCCTCCTCCACACGCCCTGCTCGCACAGACCACCAAATATAGTTCTTAGCACTCGCAGTTCGAAAATGGCGAGCGCATTGCCGTCCTCCACCAACATATTATCCATATTCCGCCAGGACTTGAGTCCATAGAGGACAACCCGACGTATCAGTGTGCGATATATGGTGCATTTCGTGCGCAGCTGTAGCCTTCTGGAGCTCAGGGCGTATGTGAAGCCCGTAGTTGGCATGATTCCCTTGAACAAAATGCGCCTTCGGATTCCGCTGGTTATTTTGATTACTTGTCGCATTGATCCTCAATCCAATCCAATCGGCCACGCGTCGGGGACACCTCAGTCACGCGAAGTCATGGAATTGAAGAGATCGGGTAAAAATTGTGCACCGGTTGTGCTCGTGCTCATATAACGAGTACATATTTGTCCCTCCAGCAAATCAAACTTGATAGCTCTCAACGAAATCTGTGCAAGGGGCACGAGTCTGCAGAAGAGTATTTGTAACACATCAGCTTGCTTCAGTCGATTTTTGATGAGCCTCGGAGTGGTGGCGCAGTTTATTAGCTGCGCAGTTTCTTGCGTAACTTAAACATCACCTGGAAAAGATCTGAGTCGACGTTAATCCTCTGTAGGTCCGAATGTCGATAATATTCGAGAAGTGCCTATCATCAAGGCAGTTCAAGATTTATCAGGCTTTGTAGTTCGTCAGCTGGAGCGCGCTGAAAATTCCTGTTCCTGAGTGTTCAATTCTTCATAGAAAATATTGCCAGAACATCGAAGAGAATTAATCAGACCTTAACTGTAGGTCGCAAACGTTCACGAACCCGAACTGATTTGCTCAAAACTTCACCAGATGCAAAGTATATGGAACACGAGTTTTTCGAAGCATTAAAATCAATGTTACGTAACACATAGAGAAACCCCCCTCCACCCTATGTAACAATTCGTAACGCTAGAACGACCCCCCCCCCTCCCCCTTCGAGCGTTACGTAATTTGTGGACGACGCCAATGAGTTAATTTAATCAGCACTACGGATCGTCTAAAAAAGAAGCATTTCGTTTGAACACGGTATCCTAAAACAAAAGTATCTAAATCGGAGCATCGTTTTTGATCCACATAAAAATGTCAATGAGCTGCTATAAATTTTTAAACCATATATTTATTTCCACAAACAAGTTTGGATTTTTATTTCAAATATTTGAGAACCGTATGGCAAGTGTATTAAACACTAAAACAAGAAATAGCCTGAATAGATGAAATTAGGTGATATCAGAAAGCTCCTCTGAAAGCCCCAGCTAATTGAGAGTTTTTACGAAAACATGCAGAATACTTTCGTGTGGGTAAGGTTTGGGGCTACAGGGAATTTCGGTTTGATGTTTATTTCTGGTTATATGTAATGGACTTTCTTTATTGAACATTTCAATAATAGATCAACTTCATCCAAAGTTGAATAACGATAACATTGTGATATTGCTCAAAACAAAACAAAGAGTTATCTAACCCTTTGTTCTGGTATGAAATTGACAACAAATTTGTGCAAAACGAAATTGAATGGAAATTTTCAGGCAAATATTTGCTGTTTGGTTGTCAAATAGTACTACTGTTCCAACCAAACAATTATAAATATTTTTAGTTAGATTCAGATTGTTTTGAAAAGGGGCTTAGGACAAAACTATAACTATGTAACCAGTCCACCAATAACACCAAAAGAAAGCTTTAGTCGAAAGATACAATATTAGCAATAATTACACTTCTGTTTATTTATTATTGACTAAGTTTTGTTTTAATGCAATGCCTTTTTTCTAACCTAATTTTCTATACATTTACTTATGAACATAACCTGTAATATTGCAATATTTAGTAAAGACATACTTTACCCTAAATGTTATGGCATACGTAAACTAATTGTTACTTTAACAACCCCTTGTATTATAGGTATACGGCCCGGCCGATTAAAAAAAACCCTTTGTATTATTAATCGCCAGTTCCTGGTAAAACAGATTCTGAAACTGTGTAAAATAAGACTTCTCGATGCAGGAAACTACTGAAAAACTTATTGTGAGACCAACAGACCGGAAAAGGATTGGATATCGGCTCAAAGCTGCCAGAAAGACCGAATCAACAGTCGAGATAAAGCTGGTCGTAGTCACGGCAAGCACACGCGTAGGCATACATTCGAGACGAAGGTCCCAGCTGGCCGGCTTCATGCACCAAACAGCAAGGATAACCGTTTTGTGTCGGGGGTAATGGTTGGCTTACAAGTTCATTTTCGAGCACGAGACACTCGAGATTGAATGTTTATTTTTCATTCTCACTAAACAAACCAAGAAACGAATCCATGGGAGGGGGTTGGACAGTTCTCCATTCTTGGAAATAAGGAAGAAAGTATGTTTTGAGAGTGGTATAAGCAAACCCCATGGTTCCGGAAAGACGGTTCGGAACCAGTTCCTTAATACCGTTTCTCCAATGTTTGAGAGAACGGGAGTAAAATTCGTATCGCTCTTCTAACACATACGGCAAGGGTTAAGAAAAATCACTTCAATGAAAGTTCTCCCTGCCGCCAGAGAGCCGAAGGTCCCACGGTGCTTAGCAGACGGGTACAGCGCGGTAAAATCCCCATCCCGTATAATTTACCGAGTGAGAATAATTGATGACAGCACCGAGGGTTTCTGAAAAGGCAGAAAAAAACAGTGTTCTCAAAAACAGGAAAGGTACTTAGACGGATGCTCTGGAGCATGTCAAAAACAAAGTAGAACTTTTATACCGTACCACCAAACCCATGGTGAGGATGAAATAATAGACCGTTGTTGATGTTAATTTTTTTGTTGGTTTTTTGAAGAATAAATATAAACGCAACTCACAAGTGTGGACCAATTTATTTATAAGCCCGAAATTCTTTCCATCCTATTTTACTTTGCAAATCAGGCTGAGTAAACGACGTGCTCATGCTGACCGAATGAGCTTCCGGTAGTGTGCCTGGTACAACACGGCTTACGGTCGCCTCTTCGTTACGGCACACAATATGTGTCCCACGGGCGGACGATCAATTTGGTTATGGGGCATTGAAAGTTTATAAATTTTTGCGCGCATACTAGGGACTGGCATACTTCCGCCAGCTTTCTTGCGAAAGAAGTTTTGACGGTTTTGCTTTGACCCAAATTCTGTTCCCGGTTTTCATTCACTCGTAACTTCGAAATCATTCCCACTTGGGTCATTGAAAATCAGCGTCAAGCTGAATTATCTCAGGCTCTTTCCTTTTCTCGCTCGCACATGTGTTGTATTTTTAATGTTCATGACCGAGAGGGACCGAGCGAGAGTTAAATGTGCATGGCAAAAGCATATCTTTTCGCAAACAATTTAAATAAATTGCTTGTTTCTAAACGTTTATCTTCATCAGTTTTAAATTAATTTTAAGATTGTTTCATCGATAAATATCTGTCGTATGTCAGCATGATCAATAAGCGCTTCTAACATAGAATAATAACGCCATATAATAGAATAACGCCATAAAACCGTTACACTAAAGTTGTTAACAACCGTTATCAGTAGGAAACAGTCCGATCAAGATTGATTGATAAAGGTTGTGCGGATTCATTGCAGAGGGCGCTAGTGTGGCAGCAAAGAACACACAGAAACCGGAAGCAGCGTTGGATGACCGTAGAGTTGACGATCAAGTTCGACGAGGGTTTTTGAGTGCGTGGCGAAGCAAAATATCACACTTTAGTGAGTGAATTCGTTAAGATTTCTGCTAACGTTCAGCGAGTTACCCTCTCAGGCAATATAAAAATGGTGAAACAGTTAAAAAAACTTGTGATGTAAGGGGAATTTAAAGTTAGCGAAAAGAGCCTGTGGCGATAACCGATTTCGTGAAATTTTCTGTTGGCATCAGAGTGTCAAACGAATTGCACTACACTACTTATCGAGGTTAGTTTTTTTTCTTCAAATAGTAATAACCTCTGAGAGACATAACTTTCACTAGACTTTGCTATCACTAGACTTTACTATAAATGTTGAAACTGGCCACTAGACTTTATTGTAAATGTTGGAGCAAAATTTCAATCCGTAAAGATTGAATTGAATTCAATATTTTATTCAATATTAGATATTTTAATGTTTATAGATGTTTTATTCATAAGGAGCTTGATAAAGTTAACAAAATCTGTTTGGATTTTTTAATTTTGTATAATCCATAATTTGAGATCCTCAATCATCAACGAGATCGTTTATACTCCGTCGCTTCTAATTCACCTCTGAGAATTCTGCACTATGCCTTTCTCATTGATGTCTAGTCATTTATTTGTAAAACTTAAAGGCTTAATTGATAGCTGCAAGGATATTACTCCTGGAAAAATATGTATAACTGTGTTTAGAACATGCCTTCATACTGCTTTCTGTCTTTTTAATTAGGAAGATCTCACCTTTTCCAATAGGCATCACTGTAAGCGATAGTCCATCTAACATTCAGAAGTTATGACATGGCTTACAAAAAAGCCTCATTAATTTATATCTATTTAGCCTCCTAAACATAATTCATTGTAAATGCAGTAATGTGAATACTGCATTGCTTATCTTATGTGTCGGCGTATAAACTGGTTTCTATGTTACAAGAAAAAAAAATCATACCCATGACTCCGAGATCACTTGTCAAATGCTTCTCAGGCAATAGTTTACCGAAGATGACAGTTTACTGCCATAGAAAAACATACATCCTATATCAGCCAGCAACATCGCAGATGGTCTGATGACTTACACCGCCCCCTTTTTTACACGTTGTTTGATTCAGTACGACACGGTTTCATTTACGGTCGAAAAGATGAAGACTTTTGGATGGGGGAAAAAAAACCCCAACTCCACAAAAACACAGATCTCAGCTGCAACACAGGCCGAAATCGATCCTTGCGATGGAGCCCCCGGGTTATGCTACCGTTACAGGCCTGTGGAGCCGTTTCTGCCCTTCCAGGCAGAGATATCAATCATCGAAACAATCAATCATAGTATTCAGACGAATCGGGCCCGGGGTCGGGTTGGGTCGGGCCATGCAGGGCTGAGTGCATCGATTCTGGGTTTGGTTATTGATAGACCCTTGTCGAGGGGACGCTTGCATGAGCAGCGCGCCTGGGCCTGGCTTGCCTTATATTTACTTGCCTTATATTTACGAGCATCCATCTCACCGTCGATGGAGATTTAATGCGCTTGTGTGTGTGTGTGATTTTTGTTTCGTGTTTACCCATAAAATAGCCCTCGGTAAAATGGGAATATCGGCGTACCTTTGCGAAGTAACGTTAACGCTACTCGTCGCGTAGTGATTTTTATTTTCTTTTACGCTTAGTTTCACTTATATCTTGAATGTTGAAAATTGCTTACACCAGCTTTTATGATGCTACAGTTTAAAAACTAAATGCTCATATTAATTAAACTGTCGCATATTTAGGTTGGATGATATAGCAATCGATAATTTATCTAACTCAGTATGCAATGTTGTTTCATATAAAATTGTTGAAAAATCTATTGTCGGTTTTGTCTAAAAACCATTGTTGAGTGATTAATTTTTTTATTCAGCAAACTATTTTATAGCTGTTGCCAATGTTTACACAAAGTTGTGCTTTTTTGGAATGTTTTTTTGGATAAGTTCTCAAAATAAGTGAAGTAATGCGTTAGCTTTATTTATCGCTGGTTTATTATCCAGGAATATTGACCCTCCTGGCATACTACAACAGCAGTGATGCGGAAAATAGTTAACGCTTGATTTTAGGCAATGCCTTTTGAATTTAATGAGCGGTTGGATCATTTTGAATTTCCACAAAATTGCATTATGGATTCCAAATTCATGATATAGGCTCGGTATAGCCAGGGGTATGCACAGTGTTCTCGAAAGGGGCCAGACGGTAATCAAAAGCCCGATACTGCGGGCCAGATATTCTATTTCTTTAATTCTATTTATTTATTTTATTTATTATTTGATTATGACGGCGCTTTGCCGTATTGTCAGCCTATCGCTGATGTTTACAAACATATCAAGGCATTTCCTCCTTGATTTTTTTTGCCTTATCCCGGGCTTACTCGGCTGATTTCTTTAATTCTATATACATAAATATAATCCTTATAAAAACATGCAAATAAGTTTTACTTGCTGAAAAATAGTAAAAAAAAAAATTGAATGAAAACATTTTATCTTCTTCTTATATGACACTAAAACCTCGAGAGTTCTTGGCCTACCATTTCTGACTTCTGTATAGTGATAGTGTTTTTTTATTCATTTTGAACTTACATTAAATTTCATTGTATCTTACAAAGTGCAAAAATTGGCCAACTTAATTAAAGTCCGGCCTCTTTAACGATCCCTGACCTAAGCGAGTTTGGCGCCGGTTTTCACACGGCAGGACCAAGGATTAAATCCTGTCCGGACCGTTCCTCAGGCAAGCCATTATATGGGCAGCTTTATCAAATAACTCGTTAAAAAATAAGAAGGAATCGAGTGTGGTATTATGAATATTCGAATATGAATATTCGAAATGGTTCAGGGAAAACTCATGAGGTTTACGATTTTTCGTATCAGCTTCCCTGTAATCGCTCACGCTGCTTACTGTAAGGGCTAGAACCTGTAGAAAAAAGACGCAATAATACAATAATGCGTTCTTTATATCTTACCTTTTTTTGTTATTGTATGACCAGGCCAGGCCGTATGAGACTTAGTTCACCACGTAGCAGGACAGTCAATCACTGCTACGAGGGAGTGGTCCGGATGGGATTTTGGTCCCGTTCTGTCGTGTGAGAGAGCAGCGCCGATATCACAATACCACCAAGCCGCCCCATATCTTACCTCTTACACGACAACAACGATGCATCGAGAATTCTAGTCAAACTAAACTTCTTTGTTTCTCATCAGGCGTTTGTTTTTGCCAGCAATAATCCGATTAACGCAATGGTGTTCAGAAATTGTGTTAGTCCTAATTATTGTAAATGTGCCATGTAAAGCTTTTCCACATAGATTTAACCATCTTTTATAGCTGGCGCCAGCAGAGAAGGACACAAATACAAATACAAATCATATATAGACTTGTCAGATCTTCAAATCTAATACAACTGTCTGGCAAGCAGTAGGCATTTTGAAGTCCAGCTTATCATTTTCCTTGCGGCATCCCGAGAGCTTTAATTTGACCGCAAATTAAGCGACTCCTGTAACCAGATGCTACTTTACCCTGCTATATGGTACTTTTTTCAACAACTAATTTCCTCCTCCTTTCTGGGGGTACCCATGATGACTAACACTAGCATGGGACGTCAACTTAAATGGAAGTGCATTCGTTGCCAGTGCCAGACACACGCGTGATAGTGCAGGCAATTAATAAACAACCCCGAGTGAAATCTCTTCCGTGTTTAGGATGTTTACCTTCGTACCCATAGTACCCGGGTTTCACACATCGCACCAGCTCGGGGCCGGCGATGGTACTAGCCCACTGAACAAGCAAAGGAAGGGATAATTTGCCGACCCATGCAAAGCTAACGATTTTACCCACGGTCCATCTCGCTGCCATCAGGCTCACGAGGGAAATTGTCGATGGATGTGTATGCCACTCGGCATACCGAACGATCCGCCGTACCGTGATTAATTTAGACTCATTCTACTTTACACATGGTGGAGAAGCAAGGATGGGGCGAGGTGATGCTTCCATGCTCCCGGTGAGGGATTTGTCGTTTGAAGCTGAAAGGATGTATCATCTCCGTGCGGACGGTCGTCAGGTCGTACCGAACGGGATAACCACCGGTATGCAAATAGGTTAACGTACGAAACTCAATTCCAAACAATATTAACCCGGGGCCGGCCATGTCTGGAAAGGTGGAACGTTTCGCGTTACTTAAAGCGCTCGATGGAACCGGCTGCCGGAGCACGCAGGGTACTGGAGCTACTTGAGCGGGCATTTCATTGCCGCTCTGAGTGGTCGATTTTTCGGACCACTGTCTAGCTGCCGAAGCCCACCGGGTAGTAAAGCGAGCTGATCACCCACAAACGGCCCACGCAACAGCCCTATAATGGGCCATTACAAAGAATCGTTGTTTGGCACGGTCGCTTGCCGTGGAGGACGGGGCAGATCATGCTGACGCCAGCAAAGTAACGTATGTCTCACTGTTCGACCCACCAAAAGGACGACGTTAAAAGCTGGATTTTTCCCATCCAACAATCAGCGTACGGTGATAAAACGACGAACCGACGGTCGACCTGGCCGGTAGTGGTTGGGCTAAACGGGCCACCGACTTCAAAGGACACTCGACGCTGCTAGGCGAAGGGATTCAAAAGTGAACAAGAGTCGAGGGCGTATGCGCAACTGTGTGTGTGGGTGGGTGTTCGAGCGAACCGAACCAGTGTGTGCGTGCGAATCTGTACGCAAAGGTGCAATGACGCTGCCCTTGGAGAAAGGGTAAACCAGGTCGGAAGTTGTGGTGGGCCGGGTGTGCACGGGCGTACGCTGAAAAGAAAAAAATGCCGCTCAACCACTGACCTGGAACCGGAGGCCGGTTTTCGTTCCGTCCTGGCGGAACGTCCGGTCCATCCATCCGTGGGGAAACCCGTTGATCGGCTCCTTTTATGCAGCTGTCCGTGAACTTTTTTTTCCCTCCCCGCATTTGTTGTTGTTACTGCTGCTGTGAGGATGTTCTTTTTCCCGAACACTTACTCCCATTATACAACCCACCGCGTAACAACCAGCGAAAATGTTGGCACGCTTGTTGGTCCAGCTACTTCACCGTTGGGCGTTAGTTTTTTTTTATTTCTTTCCTTTGCATCGCTCCTAGCCCCGTTTACCCTCTCCCGGGGGGACGACCCGACCAGCACGAGTGTGTTTTCATAATTGAACATGAGCTTCCGGAAAACCGAACGGGGAATCGAACGGATGAATGATTTTGCCTTTGCCTGGGTCGCACGGTTTCACGCAGAAGCCGTACTGCTCTCGCCAAAACGCCGTTTCTCTTTATCTCGCCAGCGATGGCCGTTTTCTCAGCCCCCGGAAGGATTTCCGGAAGATGGCTCGGTTGCTGGCTGGGAGAAAAAAAAAAGAAACCAAACACAATTCCACTACCGGGAAAGATCGGGTTGTTGGTTTTCCCTGTTTTTTTTTACAACGTTAAATCGATTCCGAACCTACGAATGCTTTAGGGAAGAATTGCTTTTGCATAATGTTGTTAATAGATTTTCCGATCTGTGTGAGGCAATGTTCGGGAAAGGTTATTAAAATTGAAAACATGCAGACTATTGACGGGGTTAAAAATAAAACAGAGCACTGCCAGGAAAACTACTAATCCCATTAAATTAATAAACTTGAACAGGAAATTATGTTTTTAAATTCATATCTTTATGGTTTTTTGTGTTGTTGATTGATTTTTGTTTTACAATTTGTTGCTGGAAAAACAGAATTAAATAGACTTAATATTTTATAGCAGATACAAAGAACTACGCAAATAAAAGAAGGAATACCAAGTACAACCAAACCATGTTTCATTGTAATCTTTTTTTGTTATTGTATGACGGCATGGCCGTATTAGACTTAGTTTACCACGTAGCAGGATAGTCAATCACTGCTACGGGGGAGCGGTCCGGATGGGATTTTGGTCCTGGTCTATTGTGTGAGAGAGCAGCGCCGATACCACTACCCCACCGGGCCGCTCCGTTATCTAATTATAAAATAAAATACAGTGCTGCTCATATGTATAGAAACATCTTGCGTTCACCTGGTGGCGTTTCAATACAAATATGTTTGTTCTTAAACAGTTTTACTCTGTATGGTAGACCTGCTATTCTTTCTAGAGCAGGAATTTACCATATTTTTAATGATTGTTATTCTAACTCTATTTTATCTGGTTTATGTACAAACAATCTGGAAGCACACAATCATCATCGAAACCCTTAGGAAAACTTGTTCCTTATATCGTGATTTTGTTTCTGTGTGAAACGTAGGCAGTCTAACGCCTGTTATTTTATGTTTTATGTTCGAATTACCGAAATAATATCAGTTTTCTTATATATTGCTTTTAGAATTTTAGAAAATTTTTAATTTATTTATACCCTAAATAATTTTTACGTACAATCATTTCTGTTTTTATTTTCATTGTCTCTTTTATCCTTCAGTATGTTTGATTTTTTGTTTATTTTTACCATTGATATACAAAAATTACGACGCATCTCAAGCGGTTTGCATCCCGAAAAGATCGTTTTCACCCTACATTAGGCCCTACACAAATTATGTATCAGAGATATAGTACATATCATGAAAGGCTATTTATGTAATTCAGATTTATTAAAACTTTTAACCAAAATGTATGCATATAAAAATTATTACATTCGAAACATTCGAAATTTAGTTTAGATACGCAAATTATTACATGCCATTGTTTATCAGACATTGAAAATAAGTGACCGTTTTAGCTATGTTATGTGGAGCAGTTTTTATTACGGTGCAACAGTGTGCGTTATAATTTTAAAAAATAAATAAATATGAAAAAATGTATTTTTTTTCTCTACGACTTTGCAAAACAATAGTTTTCATCCCTTCAAATGTTCTAGATAATTTTGAAAATTTCTTATAGTTATGCATCGGACTGTATAAGCGCAGAGTTTTGTTGAAAGGTAATCGATTATTACTTGATTTAATAAATATAACACCGGAAAAAGTGATAAAAAATCTTCTTCGATCTTAAAAAAAAACATGGACATCAAAATCGTGGAGGTTTTTCAAAGCTATGGTAATGGTATAGAAATATAAGCATTTAAACAAATGTTCAAAAATATATTAATAAATCTTGAAATAGTGTATAAGATTAAACGATTCGAAACTTTTTTTAATAGCAGATGACATTTTTGCATGAAATTATATGCTTCATTTTCCATATATTTTTTAAATCATTCCATTCATTCCAGAATTAGCAAGATTAGCTCGCTATCCTACTCATTCTGTCAAATGAAAAACTCTCTAGAGAAGATATATTCTTCATTAGCAAGTGATCTATGCGATTTGGTCGTGTGAAAGACCGTGCCTCAATTAGCTGGCTATGGTCAAGACGCTTGCCCCAAGGTTAAAATTTGTGCAACCTTGTTGATGCAACTACCCGGAAGAGGGTTTCCCATTGCGGGTTCGAAAAGTTCGTTTCGTGCCCTGCCGTGCATGGCAAGCTAAAATGGTACCGCAAGTAGAAGAGATACGGGCCAGAGATTTGCTGCACTTCAAACGCTGCTCCCAAACATCACGATCGGCGCTTGGCTGGGCGAGGAATGACAATGGTTCGAATTTTATCTGCCTATCGACATAGACGTCACCTTCAATCGATACTAGAATCACGTTCCACGTTCGATGAAGATCGAGACAAAGCGCTACTCGAACCGTACGGTGAAGGGTGACACCATAAGCGAACCACAGAGACATCTTCTAATTAGAGAAGCGTGCCCAATTACGAGGCTCGCGAAGCCGTTCGGCTGACGATGGCTGACAGTCTGGCGGCTATTAGGAACGTGCTCTCGAATCTTTTGGGGCTACCATTTTGGGTGACATTGTTGGTGGCGGTATTTTTTCCCCCGTTGTTGCTCCTTTTCGTTCCGTGAATGGAAGAAAAATGAGCCAATGAAATATCTATTAAAACTAAATGCTGAACCGATGTAAGCAGACCATAAAACTACTTATTTGACAAGAACGACATTCCTGCCCTCCGTTCGGCTACGTCGACTCGCCCACCAACACGGTACACGTACGTTCAAAGGAACCGAACCGGCGATGGTTTAGCGTCGAAACCGTCCCGAAACGAGGCACCATTTTCCAGCGATCGTGTACCGGCGCCTCCCAGCCACCCGCGTACCGACTGATGTTAAGTGCGGAATCAACATAGTCGGAATTGGTCTAAAAATAGGATAATTCTTTTCCTGCGCTTCTCGGAGTTCGGGCCCTTACCACGGCTACAGCGCCAGACGTATCGGGTCTTGCGAGGTCATAAAGACCGGTACGGTCTGTGAATGATTAAGAACACATGTGTGCGGCATCTGGAACATGGGCTGCATTAGCAGTCACATCGTACAACCCGTGCTCATACACACACACACATGATCTCTTTTTCGTTTGTGCGAGCCTTCGCTTCTGGACAGCTATAGCCTCGAACTCGTAAAACTCCAACACTGGATTGCTGGAAAATCACGCTTCCAGTGCTCGAGTGATGCTAGCCAGCGAGAGCATCGGTTCTGGCGTGACATTTTCAAGCGCACTTTCCAAATCTTCTCTACTTCCGCTACCTTCCCGGGGACCACTACCGGTGGCGGTGGTTCGGGTTACCGATTTAGAGTGGATCACTTTGCCCCATCACCGTAGACGTCAATGTTTGGTGTGCGTGTTTTTCCTCTGTTTTTCTGGTTCCTTCGCAGAAGCGTCGCATCGCTACACTTCGCCAGCCACGGAAGGCCTCGAGACGGCAAGGGTCGAAGGTTCATTGCCAAGTTCTTCAGGGTACCATGGTAACCCGACGGGTTTCAGTTTCACCCAGCACTGTCGACGCAGTACGATGGGCCACCGTTATGTGCCGCTCGCCGTTGTGGAAATGCATCGTAAACACAATTCTTTAACTCCCGCTGCACATTAGTCAGCTATCACTGATTCACTTCATGGATTTTTCGTACTATTGCGTAGGAAAACGGATATAAGTGGGGACAGGTTGCCCGGTGCCAGACATTGTGGTTTGAAGTGACGTTGCTTGGTAGCCGTTGCCTGCGATGAGTGATTGCCTACTGCACTTTCTATGTTTCTGGTACATGTGACGCATCTGGAACTTACCCTTTTTCGCTGGAAGTGTGTATTCAAATTGCCGCGCGAGCGAAAGAGAACGTACTAGAACTAGCAGCTTAAGGGTGTGCGAAGGAAGATGGAAGTTGGGCATATTTGAATAAAGCGGCGCCCGAAGTGTACAAACGTTTGTCACTATGGTAGCATCATCAAATCTTCCGGCAGATGGGCCGAAGATATGGACCTATTCAAAGCAAATGTTGATAATGGTACGGTAGAGAAGATTATCCGGTAATTTAGTATTGGTTCGATAAGTAAGTCACCAGACTTATTTTCCTAAAAACTTATTTTCCTATGTAGCAAAGTAATGGTCTACAAGTTCACGAAGAAAACTTTGTTGATGCGTAGCATAAAACAATGATGTGGAACGCACTTACGAGATGCTACTAAGCCATTTGTTTCAAGCAAACTGCAACGTATCGTACCGCATCGCAGTCTCACTCGGTACGATCTGTCTCATTCGCTACCTCGCCGGCTTGTTGCATTTGTACTACATCCGTATGACAGGCATGCATCTTATGTGCCCTACATGGTTACCGTTTTGTAGTGGAAACTGTACCGCTGATGCTACTTGAGTGTACATTTGTTTCGATTGCATGCTCGTTGTAGTCCCGTTCCCGTACGTGGAAAGGCAAGCTCGTGGTGCTGGACAAGTATTTTAAACGGTTTTGAAATTTACTATGCCTCTGTGTGTGTGTGTGTGTGTATGTGTGTGTGTGTGCCCAAAGGAACTGAAACGGAACAATCGTACGTTGGCATGGTATTGTGCTTGCAAATGATGGACGTTTTGTTGAAGCATTTTTAAAAACGACTTGTTCGACGTGGTTCACAAAACAGGGCCACTCTCGCTAGAATGGGTGCCGCATGGATGAGGCTTATGCAATCCGAGAAAGGAATGGAAATTTTGAGATCCTTTTTGAAGCTGGCGCCGGTCAAGGCCATTGACGAATGAAACCGAATTGAGACGAAATGAGACTGCGGCTCTTCGACACGAAGCGACAGTTTGACGTGTGCGTCCATATGTGCGGACGAAGTTGGGTGTTTTGCAGTCAGCGCCTCTTCTTCATTTAGTCTTATGACAGTGAGGAAGAAGACGAACATAAATATTAATGAAAACCAGTAAAACACAATTCGCGCGCTAGTGAAGCGGGCCAGTGTGATGAGTGTAAAGCGGTAGTGATGAGAGAGTGAAAGCCGATATTGTAGCCAATGTAGTAACGCTTCATTTTTCATCGCGTTTCATATTTTTCTTGCCGTTTTTTCCTTTTTTCGGAACACTCATGAAGTTTTTCTATTTCAAATAGAAGCATGGGTGCGAAGTATTTTAAACAGAAGATAGATTGGGTGTATTATTAGTGGCAGTATGAATTTTATCTATTTTAACAACTAGGTCGTTGAGCATTTTTACGGAGTTTTCATTAGTATTTATAATAATTATAATTTTTTAAATAATTCTACTGGTATCTAAGAACTTCACACAACAACAAAATTTATATACGAACTTTTTTTTATCATAGAATATGTTTTATACCTTAAATAGTTTGTATTCTTGAAAACGAAACATCGGTCGTATAGTGACGTTACACACTGCACTACAAAAAAGTCGATTTACTTTAAAAACGGTTTGTAATTTGCTTCAGTAATGAAAAGCACAACTTTAATAATATCCAGCTCGGCTTTAATGAAACATACCACTTATTGTTATGCTGTAGCGAGTGCACGCCAATGAATAAAAGTTGTTTGTTGCGGCAACCATCGTTAATAGCGCATAATCTTTTGTTTGTAGTAGCGCCGTTACGTTTCATCGAATCCCGTACAAACAAACCCGTACAAGTATGTGCAGCTTAAATTCAATCCCGCTTATCATCATAAACTTTATCATTTCCCCCACGGGTGCGAACATTTCACATTCAAAAATGCATCTGCATCTACATCACTCAACCGTATTTGTAATGATTGTGTCCCTTCGCGCTGTGGCGTTAAGGAGCCAGGGTGTTCCGGAAATAAAAGCTCCCGTCTCTCCTCTACCGCTTGCACCCGATGGGTTTGATCCTAAGGGTCATGGAAAAAGGGAAGTGGAAACGAATGAAAACAATCACACTTGTCCGGCTGAAAGAAAAAACCGGTGACAGAAGTGGAAACGCAGTCGGAAAAGCGTGCTTCCAGCGAGCGCGAAAATTTCCCTCCCAATCTCGTACGGTCCGCGAGAGTGTGAGCGCGCTTTTTCCGATGCTGTCACTTTTCTGGCAGAAAATAGACAGCACAAAACATTCAGCAATTGGGGAGTTTTAAGGTTCGCCGACAGCTCCGTTAAATACCCGACCCACCCGGCATACATGTGAACAAGGAGAACAGTGAGAAAATGCGAAAATATGCACGGTGGAAAACCACGGGCGCTCGAGAGCATCGGAGAACGGGAGAGAATTACGAACGGGAGCAGTATAAAGATGGGAGCCGCATTTTCCCACGCTGAGCGCGGCAGGAATTCGGTGCTCTTATGTTCGGTGTGGCAGGTAACGCATGGTAACGGAGATTGCAATGTTGCTGTGATTTGAGCATTTCCCATGCCCAGCGTAAGGAATCTCAAAGCGCACCGGCGTCAGTCTTGCTGCGAACGTACGACGGTTCGGTTCTAGACGGCACATGTTTGCTGTGCGTGTGTGCGTGTATCTGTATCGATACAAACGGTGAATTCGGTTGAAAGAAGTGGCGAGGATCGAGAGATGATCGTGCATTCGTTGCAGACCGTGCCCTAATACAGCTGAAGCGTACTTTAAGCGTAAGTGGAAAGAAAATACCAAAGCGGTTCACTGTCAAGGATATGTTGTAGTGCGTTGTGGGATCGATGGGAAACCGCTGTCGGCACAGCTGGATAGTAATACGATGTGAATTTGTTGTTTGAGAAATATATAAAAGAAATCTTATATTGAGTGGATATTATGTGATGTTTTTTCACTCTGTTTGAAAATTCCGATGCATTGTTTAATAGATGGAAAACAAAGAAAATGTGAATAACAGTGTATGTAGTTGAGTGCGAATGAGTGTGCTTGTGTAGCAAAACATCAAGATAAAAAGAAGAATGCTACCATTCTCTACAACATGTACCACGATCACATCCGCCGTAGACAAGAGTCGCGTGAATATTGCAATGTGTGCTAAAAATAAATGAAGCAGAAGGAATTCCACCCGTCAACATCACCTGCCCTGCTTCTTGGTTGACCCGCGCCATCCACGAAACCGCCGGAACCGGGAAAAAGTAAATTTTCATCAACCATCCCTTCCTTTTCGACGGTTCGAGTTTTGTGGTAAACAAAATTGGGTCCGTTAGCACAACAAAACAACGTCACACAAACACACACACCTCGCTCGATGTTGGTGGTGGTATGTCCGTGAAAAAGGTGCTTCAGTCGTTCTTCCGGACCGTGTTTTTGATTGTGTAGCCTGTGGGCGGATTCCAGCTTCCCACTGATAGCCACAAAAAAGGGATGAAACGGTTGCATCTCGGGGCGGTATGAGTCTCACGTCCTCCAAAGGGAAAGGCGGGTTCGGTCGCTCCCGTACGGTTTTGCCACGCAGGCTAAGGGTCAATAAAACCAACACCCATAACGACCGCATAATGGGAACGCGCCGAAATTGGATTATAATACTTCAAACAGCCGTTCATCACGCGAAAGATCATCAAAGTTAATGTGCCATGTGTTTTCATTTGCGAGTGGAATTGAATCAGTGGGGAATGAGCAAGATCGATAACAGATATGACATATGTTCATGTAACTTGGTGCTTTGGCAAGTGCAAATGCGGGAATGTTACACTAAATGAGTGAGCAAAAGTGTGTATTGCATCGATTAGATATTAAATTGAACGGAATCGTTTGTGTGAGCTGAAAGGAATATAGTTAAAGAGATGTTAACAATCGAATTAATCCGCCATATACTTCTGAGAGAAGAATACTGAAATCCTGATTTTGTTTTGTATAACAAGTAATATTAAAGCTATAATGGCTCTGGTGTGTGCGGGAACATAAAGTGATGCATCGTGCTAACATTACCCACGAACCATCCCTTTGATGTTCTGGTGTGGCATTTATTTGCTTGTGTGTGTTTCCTACATGACTTCTAGAATAAAATTCATTTGTGGAATCTAAAACATGTGGTTTATGTCCGAATTGGTCGGCAAGCTAGTTAGTGACCTTCAAAAGTGAGTTGAAATATGAAAATGTAACCCAAAAACAAACATTCACAAAACATGGAAAATATGTTTGCAAATAGTTGAAAATATTACAAACCGTGTCGTCGCCGAATGGATGTAACAGGCACCACAACGAATGTCGTCTAAAAAGAGGTACGTACTTCTAGGTCTCATCAGAATCGGAAAAAACCCATGAAACCTCGTGCTGAGATAGAAAATTGAAATATCTATTATATTTAACCACACGTTTGAGGGGGATTGGGATAGGTAAATTATATCATGCGTTTAATCTAAAGGTAATTATTTCCTAATCACCGCTGTTTTGTTTAGAACGAACGGATATCGTTCGTTGCGAGATTGACGTTTGCTGATTATAATATGTTTTGTTCATCTGCAACGAATAACCCATGTACGGCTTTTCTTCCCCGTAACGAGTGGCCGCCGTTAAGGTACTCTAGAGATTGTTTTACGCAGGTAAGGAGATGATGCGTATGTTGATTATAAAGGTAATTAAAAAAACATTCCATATTTATATTCCATCCCCTTAAACGAGCCGGATAAGGTTTTGAAAAATTGAGTTTACCTTTTTCGGGTGCCCGACCTTGTAAACCACCACCAACGAGGCGGAAGGATAAGCGTGATGAAGATCAAGTGGCTGGGTGAGGGAGGGGGAATGGGAGGGAGAGCACATGGAGACGCATCCGTAAAGCCGACGATAACCGTAATGGCGCAATAATGCTTCCACCGACACCCAGCCGGAACCCGGCGACCAAACGCACGGTGGACGATTTCTGATGACGTGGAAGGATCATGATGCGAATGATAATGATGATGCTGAACCAGAAGCGACACGTACGCAAACAGTTTGAAGACTGCAAGGCGCCAACGCAAAATCATATTGGATCCCTTCAGCTAATGGGTTTCGTTTTTGCTGCTGCTCGGAAGGTGTGGAAGATGGTACCACGGGAAGCCACAGGATCAATGGGAACGTGAAGGGAAAAAGAGAAACTGCGTTCAGATACCTTTAGCACACGTTCTGATGTTTTGGTAACCTGTTCTTAGCCATTTCCCACGTTAAATATACTCTTGCGTACGAGCGTTCAATTCTTCGAAAGATGTTTGGTAAATTTGGATTCGCTTTCGCTTGTACTCGTACGCAAAGGGAACGGGCACGCACGTACGGTTCACATGGTAGATCTTGAAACAAATTTCCTTTGATTGACTTGATGTCTAGACAGGGCTGGTTTTGTTGGGACTTAAATGATTTTTCTCCTCCTTATTTTGCATTAGCCGCACCGTCAAGATGATCCGAGAACCGCTCACGTGTGGTTATACATTTTTAAATATGCACATACCTGAGGCAAGATCGGATCAAAGGGAAGTAAGCAGCAGCGCTTTAGCAAGTTATGAATACCGTAAACTTTTTTGTTGTTGTTGTTGAAGATTAAATAAGATTCGCTTCCTTTGGAATTCATTCAGTTCATTTCACTCCAGACAACGTTTGTTATGCGCTTTTCGGAGAGCAGATTGTGGGCTTCACCGCTGTCATAATCTGTTAAACAAAATTTTCCTGGATTCGGTCATATTTTCCATATGGTTTATTTTATATTTGCATGGTTTAGGGTCATATGCACCATTACCTGCACCATTCTTGAAATGTTACTTGCAAAATCAAGTTCTACTTGCGACTAGACATACGGCTCGTCAACCGCGGCAATAACGGCACCGGTCTTCAAAACGTGAGGCACCCGTGATTTAAATCCAATTCTTCCGTTCACAGGACTTACTATCCTGTTGCAGGAAATTGGCAGGCCAAGAACCTTGAAGTTGTAGTGTAATAGAAGAAGAAGAAGAAGAAGAAGAAGAAGAAGAAGAAGAAGAAGAAGAAGAAGAAGAAGAAGAAGAAGAAGAAGAAGAAGAAGAAGAAGAAGACATGTAGTCATCCTTGGAGCTATTTGTTTAACCGTGATGCTTGACGAAAGAGAAGAATATTATTATTATTATTTTATTGTTCAATATTGTTTGCTTCAAGGGTTTTACAATAGCGTCAATACATAGGAAGAGATAGGGATTTGGTGAAACCACACAATCACACATGTTGACATATTGTCTTTTTTCTAGCGACCGATAAAAGGAATACATGTGTATTTTTTATAGTTTATAGAGGACATACGCTTTCATATAGCATTGTTTGAATGAAATGAAAGGTTCATGTAATCAACGCTTTGTTCTACGAACAGCAAAAATGCAAAGTCAATAATACTTCCTTCATTCTGAAAAAATCAAAGATCTATGAAAAATCTTTTGAAAGAAATGAAAGATAGGAGAATTGGAAACGCATCACTACTCTATAAGGATTCAGAATCCTTTGAAAAATGGTACAGTACTAGTGTAATTAAATTCGGTTAGAAATGCTGAGCCTTGAGAAGAAGCGTTTTACCTTTATTTTAGGAAGATCATTTCATATGCTGTTGCAATGCAAGGTTTTCTTGGTATTATCCAGTTCGTATATTTGCTTTCTTGAATAATACAGACTTCAAAATGCATTCGTGCACATTGGAACGAATGAGAAGTTGAAAATATTGAGACAGCTTCAAGTGCATTAAAAATCAGCCCAAGCCATCAAAATGATTTTAACTTAAATTTAATAATTTTTTTTTCTTTAATAAAATGTGTTGAATAATGTGATGCAAACTGTTTTATGTGTGGCACTATTTAAATTTCCGGCTCAATCCAGATCTATTCCCTAGAAGCCAGAATGGATCAAAAGCGACTCATGGTAGGTTCGATCCACGTGTAATTTCTGCACCTTCACTCCCAGACATACACTCTTGGCTAAACTTTGCCACCACTCGTATGTCCCGCATGTTGTTCATCAGTTTTGAGAAAACGTGCAATTATAAACGGTACAACTTTTCTTTCGCTTCGACCCTCCGACACCGAAACCAACTGTTGAAGATAGCCGTAAGTCGTACCATAAACTTTAATTGAAACGGTAATGGAGTTGAAGAAGTCCGCTTGAAGACTCTGTGGTTTAGAATGATGCCTTCAGTGTACGGCACGTGGGCCTGTTTGCGGTGTGCCAACCGGAGAGTCGACAAACTCCCCGCAGGCCTTCATTGAATCTTGACCAACCAGCTGGGAAATGTCGAGCCTCATCACTGGGGACGGCTGTGCTATCATTCACAGCCCAGAACTTTGTCTCCCAGGACATTATTCCAGTTCCAAGCACACGATTTGCGAGTGCCGTGCTCAAACAATTCCAAGTTACCGCCGCATTCGGTTGTTCGATCGAAATCTTCTGAATTATCCATTTAGGTGGACAAGATTAAATTCACATGGAGCCTCGGGCTGGAGCAAACCAATCCGGATATGAGCAGGACTCGATGTGCCCCGATATCGTACGTTCTGTACGGCTTGAGGATGTAGATGCGTAAACCGTGTAGTGCTGTTACTGTTCGAACACTGTAAAAAGAAACCTCGAAACCTTCGATTTTGCCGGGCAATTCGAAACTGTATCTTCAACGTAAGCAAATTTCAATGGACATTCCTTAGCCGCAATAGCACAGATTCCTTCCTTCCGTTGTGAACGAAGACGTTGTCGCCGGCGAGCTGTGTCGACTCACACGTCGTCAACATTGACCGGAATGAGGAAGCTGATACCGGGACACGGTCTCACTCTCCGGTTGCACGGTACAAATCGTTGAGCGTAAAGCCAAACAACATGCAAATCAGTTGTTTGTTTTGCTTCCTATCGACACGGTAGTTGCTGTGGATTGCTTAAAGTAGAACTATGTCGTGTTTGTTGTTGTTACCTCGACTGAACGAACAGTCATTGACGATAAATCGTGCATATCCTACCGTTGCCAAAGTCGATCAAACGTTCGGAAGTGTTGATTTTGAACAGGGCTCCAGTTCGAGAAGGCCTGCACAAGAAGCACGGGTCATTGGAAGATACGACGGTTCTACAAGTGCATTGTTGTATCCGGAACGATTCCCACCCACTTGCTTAGTTGTTTGACAATAGCGCAAGGGATCATTCAATGGGGCTGCTTCACTCCTTTATAAACATTAACCACTTTGAATGGGAACGAAGCAGGCGAAAGCTAACAGGCGTCCATTCTCTGTATCTGAATCGGTCTGGCAGTTCAAAAGTTGCATTACCTTTTTTCTTGCTATACTGCCCTTTTTTCAAACTCAGTCGGTTTATTTCACCATATCGTACCCAAGATATCGCTGAGTTAATGGGGTCTCGCTCGGCTGCAGAGGATGCATGAATGGTCCAGAAGCCAAGAAGTTCGTCTTCAATCGTCCTGTTCCGGACAGTGGCGGAAGAAACTGAACCGCAAGCAGCAAACTTCCCGAAAACTGGAAACGATTGAGCCGATAGATCCCCGCCCGGACAGTGTCGGGTCCGTGACAGGTCGGTCTCTTGAGAACGATATGAATACAGATAATAATGACTTTTATTGTGCTTCAAACGAGAGCAGAATCTTTATTCATGCAAGCATCATAAACCTTCCATTGAGCTCCCATCGGCCGTCCGCACGATGGCCGGTGTGGAGGGCGATCAGTTAAGAGCGGTTCCATTTCACATCTTCTTCCAAGACTTCGCATTGTTAGTTTGCTTGTTGCCGTCTGGCCGTGCCATATTGTTGTTGTTAAGGCAGCCGCATGCAACGATACTCGATGTCCCAGTGGCTACCGACACCGATTCCGATAGTCGCACAACCCACACCGTACAACAATGGTGGCCTGGGCATCCGATAGTAGAAAAAGGGTCTAGCCAATCCACCCGGGACCGAAAGGATAGGGTAGGATGGGGAGTGGCACTGTGGATGAGGCTTGCGAAAATACGGGCGAAATCGGTTCGATCGGGCCGCAGGAAGCGATTTCCAGGTTAGTGTTCCAGATATGAAGAATCATCATAAATGCACGGAACTTGAATGAAGCTCGCTCTCGAGCTGGCTTGCCGGTGTCTTTGGGATTTTCATTTTTATGTTGTCTTGTTGCCTCCAACACCACCAACATCGCTGTAGCATCGCTGTGGCACGGTACAGCCACAGCCAAGCGCTAGATTGATGTTTCTTGTTTCGGCAATAGGCTTATCCGTGACACAAATGCCTAAACTGCTGTCTCCTAGACGGAAGGCGCTTATGCTTCAACATTCTGCCATCTGGACGATGGAGCGCGAGCGGCACTGCCAGACGGGTTGGCAGGTGGCGCCATTTTGTTGGCGTTATTTTCTTTTATCGTTTGTCGATTCTGTGGCGCTTTGTTACGTTACGGCTAGCCGCACCGAACCAGCATCGTAGTGCAAACAAGGTACGGCACGGTATATTTGGAACGTTTTAACCCAAATCGTTAGCAAAATGAAAACACAAGCATTCTTCCATCTTCGCAGTGATAAAAAGCGAAGAAATTCTTCATGCTTGACGATTAAGTTGAAGGTAGGTTAAACACACTGGTGCTATTTCCGTTCACTGAGCAAACAAAGCCCGGCTTGTTTAGCAACGGTAGTATAAGCACGTTTGTTGGTAGGATTGGAATTTGTCTGGAATAACCGTATTGTCTTTTGTCTGTTGTTTGTGAGTTCAAGCTCTATGTTTTTAAAACTCGTTTATTCGAACATTACCTAAATATTCCTCAGTTTGATTTATACTTACTATGTTTATACAACAATAAATGAATAATAATATAATAATCCTACCAAACATATTCATAGTTTGAATAATTTTTCCAAAGCCCTCTTAGTAAATATTTGTGTACAATTACCAAATGAATACATAGATGCATGATGGATACGTACAATAATATTGGTCATGCGTAACAATTAAATTAAATTTTATGCTAATAACATCAGCGCATGAGGAGTTAAAAATTGCATTATGTTACTAGGCAAATGTCTGATTAATATTGACATTGTTCCCATTCTGCAAACATAATTAATTATTATGTACGTGTAGATTTCACATAGTGTTTATATATTTTTTCATTTTCTCGTTAATATTGTTCTCATTTTAATTGGCATTCAATGTTTTCTTTCTCGAAAATACCACGGGTGCATTGTTTTACAAACAAAGTTTGCATAGTGCTCATAAAATAAATCTGACTTCCAATAATCAGAACAAACGAAATGTCACATTTCACAACAGCTTCTAGGAATCCATTGTAGTCCCCGCCGAGCTCTCCGGAGCATCGCTGAGTTAACAAACATTTCGTCTTTTCCCATGGCAAGTTTTAATGAATTTGAATATCGAACCACCGAGCGCAACGAAGACGGATGGCGATTCGTGGAAAAAATATTCGCCAACCATTCATTTTCCGGATCGGGATTTGACCCCGCAACAGGCACGACCGACCCATTAATGGCTTAAAACATTAGAATTGCAGAGTGCCTACGTTCGGGGAATAAATTTGCTGCCATAACGTGCCCGAGCATGTCGTCTCCTTGTCCGCGTAATATATTTTTTGTGTTGAGACCTTCCAGCCATCGGAAGCGAAACGGAACTGTAAGCAGCTTCGGTCACCCTGCAGGGTGACCCTTGCTCATCGCCTTTTTTGTCCGCCCTATTGGTGACCCCTTTATAGGGTTCGAATGTTTCGGGTTCACGGGGAACGCGTTACGCAGCCGGTCAAAATTGTGCGAATCACTCTTTTGTTGTACTTCCGGTGGGCATAATGTCACGAACGCAAAATAAATCAGCATCCGCATCCGGTACGCCGGGTGCTCCGTTCGTAGTCCCGGCCCGAAAATGGCGTATCTGTCGCTGCCGGTGGGAAGGTTAGACCCGAATGCGTGCGCTTTTGATGATGAAGTTGATCGGGCCGGTGGACAAATTATCAATTTGCAACCGCCCTCTGGTGATTCCAGGGAAGTATGTTTTGAAAAATCATTGAAACTCATTTTAAACTTACAAATGGTAATAAACTAAAAAGAATATAAATTTGGTTTTGTTGTACTCGCTTCATCAATGGTTCTTAACAAATCAAACGTACAACTTCTAATTTAACAACTTTGGAAAGAATCAGTAAAATCTGCTGTATTTGAACGTTAATTCAAATAGAACGAGGAAATGCGTTCTCGTAAACCAAAATTGCTATAAAGAAATGATGAAAGCGCATTTTTCATTCAAAGGTTCATTCCGCTTTAAAGCTGATTCCGAACTCGGCGTGAGTTCGTTGAATGCTTTCTTTAAGAACCTGTTATTTATTTTGATGAGCGTAGCATTTTCTTTCGGGTTGCTTCCCTTTTAGCTTTGGAAGCCATCTCCCGGCTGATGATAGCAACGATCAAGAAAATTATTTAAAGATCCGAAACGCTCTACTCTTCTTCATTACTCATTCCGTCCGAAGGAACTTTCCCCATGGGAGAATTTAATCGTAAAAAACGGATAAATATGCCATTTTACCGAAGAAAACTTCTCTTGTAAAGTTGTTGCAGCGCTAGACATACAGCAAGAAAAAACTGAAGCAAGAAGCATAGAAATAAAGGTTTACGTTGACAGATAGAGTATGCTTAGGTTAACAACCAGAGCGGCGTAAAAAATTATCCCTTTTGTCTGTAGCAGATCCTGATCGCTCGCCCAAAGAAAAACCAATCGTTCGTTTCCGGTTCGTGGGTTTGCTGGTACATCCATTTCTTATTTCCTTGCCCTTTCAGCAATCAGCTGATTCATCGTACTGTTTGCGTTGGCCGAAAGCTTCCCACCACGCTGGTAGGCGACGATCTTGAATCTTTCGTACTACTGTAAGGGTTTCCTTTGTTTTGCTTTTTTTCTTTATTTTGGGCTACCGTTTGACTGTGCCGTACCGAATCGTTCTATTCATTTATTCTGGGGTGGTTTGGCTTTTGCTACTTTCAAATTCAAATTTTCCCACAGCCAGCAAACGTGACGAAGGTTAAAAAGAACGCCATCAAACGGGCGACGTATATGCTTGCTGAAGGTGGCCTTTGTTTGGTGGCGCCGATGGACCTGTCAAGCGTCCCTTCACGAAGGTTTATGCGTCAGGGTCTTCATCCCTTTTGGCGGTTGCGGACCGTTTTCTGCAAGACGTTTCTCGAATAAATTAAACTGTTTTAATTAACTTTAAAACCGGTGGATCATTGACAGACTGGACAGAAGTGGGTAGCGCCCACAAAACACTGCCCGATTTTCGCAACGGTAAAGAGGTGAACGAATGTGGTGCAAGATTAAAACACTCCCCAAGGGTACCGCGCTCGCGCGCGTGTGTGTGTGTGTGTATGTTGGTTGTTTCTTTTTACTCGTCGCTAGATTCTAAGATTCCGGACGCCAATGGTTTCGATCACGGCTCATTGGTTAGGGATGGTGGATGGCAATGGGACGGAGCAACACCGAAGAGGGAAAACAATAAGATGACAGACGGGCGTTTCGTTAGAAGTCAAAAGGGACACTTGCTTCAGTATTAACCTTTTAAATTAACTGAGAAGAGCTGCGATAGGATCTGTTGTGGAATGGCGAAACAGTAGCGTTCGCCCTTTCGTCCTCGGATAAGGATTTGTGGCCGATTTCGCTTGCAATGCACGTTTCTGTCTTCAGGGTTAGTTGTGCGTGCGTGTGCTGTCTTATAAGATTTTTGTGTGCTGTTTTTTGTTGTTGTTGTTTTGAGTTCGTTTTTTTTTCATTTTGGAGCAGGTTTGGCTTGCCCGGACCGTTTTGCCACAACAATTTATTCCTTCGAAAATGGCGGGCATGAAACGATTTGAAAGTGTACCGGCTACACAGATAAATCGTGCGGAAGAGATTAGTAACGCAGAATGTTAATGGTTTGTAATGGGATGGTCCGTTTGAAAATAAAGGGGAGAAACCATTTTTTATGTAGGATTAAAAGTAAAATAAAAAAAAAACATAAAAAAACTGTAAGTTAGAGAAAAAAAACACACACACACAATTGGTAATTATACTGAGCTTTGATTTGATTAATTTTCTTTTGTATTATCCTGACAAATTAACTGAGCGCTGGGCAGAATAAATGTTGCCTTAAATAGGTTTTTCTTCTTTTAGCTTATGTAAGCGTGGAAAATGAACAATTGTTATACGTCACATTAAACATGGCAAATAATAAGCAGAAAACTGTTTAAGCGAAAAGAAAAGTAAAAGATTTTCCTATTCTTAATGCTGTACATTTGTTCTGCCTTGTTTCATTCGGAGAAAATGAAACGCAACTAAGCTGGCTAAATAGAATGAAACTTTAAACATACTTTACATTACCAAGTCGACCCCGTGGCATCATCCAGCATAATGTTAAAGAATGGTAGGGAAACCATTGCGCCGTTTGCCTATTACCAAAATTACATTTCCGTGTCATGTAGTACTTTGGTAGAAGTTGGTATGCCTCGGCATAGGACAGTTTAGGGACATGAGCGTGCCCTTGATTTGATCACGATGGCACGAGAAAACGGCGTCGTCACATTTGGATCCAAAGAAGAACGATATAACGCACAGATACTTGCCGGTAGCGCGACACAATCAGAAGTCCAGCTTTTTCCCCGGCGAAATGACGGAAATGAAAGTGAAAGAAAAAACAGCAATTAAGTTAATTAGCGAAGCATGGCCGACTTCGAACTTTATTTTATCTGGCTCGCTCGGATAGTCCAGCGTTTGGTTCCGCTTCGTGTTTGCTGTCTGGTTTTGCTGGTTGGGCAACACACGGCAACAAATTGAGCTCCTGCCGGATTATGAGTTTTCGGGGTCGCGATCAACGCTGACAGTAATGGAGCTCGCTGGAAGCAAGCAATATTGGGATGCTTGAAGTGTTGATCCACTGTACCGACCCGACCGAAGAAAATCCATTTTCGTTACAGCAAGGTTTCGCTCGGCAAAGTCACCATCAGCAGTAATGTACATAATAAATGTCATCTTTTATCTCGCCAGAAGCCCACTTTTCTACACGATTCGTCTCACACTATACGGCGCACTATGTAAATACACCGCAGCGTTCGGGCTACGTTTCGCTCTTCAGATCTTCAAAGATATGATTCATTCCACTCGGAATGGCATACTGCTAAGCCCTGGCGGATAATCGTACAAAGCTCTGGGGTTTTATTTCCTTTCCTTCCGGCATGGATTACTGCCAGTGTCCAGAGGTGATGATCAATTCTGAAAGTAATCAAATTTTCATCAACTTTAAAAGTCGTCTTTTGTTCTTAATTTGAGTGCAGCAGAGTTCCATTTCACTACGTACATCATTATGGCGTTTCGGCCGATCGCAAAGCAGATTTTGTGTCAATTGGCCATGACGTAGCAGGACGCTTTGGAATCTCGTTCGGATATGATAGGATAGTCGATTTGGACTAGGGTTATAGTGCTTATTATTGTTCATTCAAGTGCAAGGGTGGTCCGGTGGGCAAGAACCGCGGTTGAAATCCCATCCGGACCGTTCCCCCGTACCAAGGAATGACTATCCAACTACGTGGTATCAATAAGTCTAGCAAGCCATGATATGGCCTATCGTGTTCATTTATCTAATTTTTTTTAGTTTTCCAATCTACAATAATTGCTATTTTGTAGCAAAAGAAGTAATGTTTAGATTTATAAATGAAGTTTTTTTTTTGAATAATTATTTAGATTAAGGCACATTTTGCGTACACCCTTCAATGAATGATTTGTAACAGACGTTCAATCAATCTTCCATAATGAGGCAGGAACCCAGATGATTCGAACCCAGACCGGGCATTTTCAACATTTCAACGTTTTTATCATGTTTCGAGTTCAAGTTTATTTAACGCGAATTTCCAAATTAAATTCGCTTGCATCTGCTTTTCTTCGATAAAGTTTACAAGACGATCACTGAGATGTTGCCTTTTGTCTATACAATTTGCCAGCACGCCCTAATGCTTTTCGAATCCGCACATTTGCTTCATGAATAGAATAACATATTTCTCATCAGACCACAATTCAGCTCTCCGATACTATCAATGTTTTTTACATCCGGCTCGAAAAACTCGGATGCCAAAGCTTTGTCTGAAGTGCCAAAGATTCACTATCCAATTTCGAAGGAGCTCGAAACCGAATCCGAAACCGAAAGAGGACGCTCGCAAGCATCTCATTTCTCGTTACCATCAAAGTCACGCACGATTTTCACGTTCATTTCACGCTAAAATGAGGCAAACGAACGAATATCAACGAGTGTGAGAAGGTATCATTATAAAAAAAAACGAAAAAGAAGTTCGGGGTTTTAGCAGAGCGCGACTTTCCTTTCGTTTTGTTCTTGATCCGATTGGTACTTTCGGCCAACATCGCAAAGTCGTTTGGTTTTACGTCAGGTTCTCATCACCACATTATCTTTATTTGTGATGAAAGCTCGCCTCACCCTAGGGCCTTAGAGAGAAGAATATTGGGAATTGGTAAGTAGAGCGTGAGTGGTTTGGTTCTTTTTCTCCATGAAGAGGGGATTTAACAAATTATTTAATTCATGTTTCAAACGTTTAGACAAGTAATGTATTCGTATAAAATTTAAATAAAAATGCTTAACAAAACACTTCATAAAAAACACTTTTTCTTCTATTTTAAAAACACACAAACAAAACATTTATAAACAAGTTATATTAACTTAGAAAAGGTCACCTTTCTTATTATAAGTTTTATAAGTGATACATTTCATACAAGTGGTCATGGAATCTCGAAAATAAACAATTTCAATATTTTGTCCCACTACCTTATATGAAAGGATAATATATGATTTGCTTAAGCGCTGATGCCTTGTCAAAGAAATAGTTTCCATAATCTTTAAATCTATTGAATAGATTCATAACATATGTACATTTCACATGGAAAAATCGGGAAAAACTTTGGTGGTCCGATAAACCAACTTTAACATTGGAAACGTTGCAAAGAAATAAAATTTTAATTGTTTCAGTATTTCAAATGCTTTGCTTCAATTAATAAGATTTGGTACTCATATGGAAAAAATAATTGAAATTGCATTTTTTCTCACCAATGCATGTACAAAACAAATATTTCATTTCATCTGTACTATGTTCATACCAAGCTGGTGTACTAACATCATAGTCGTTGTTAAAAATGTTTACCGAAATGCACCAAGCATTGGCCAGCCTTCTATCCCAACGTTCCCGACGGACTAATAACAATTTAATTACACTGCTACACATTGCTGCTGGTCATTTGCAGTCATTAACATTTCAAATCTGAAACCCACTATTTGCAACTCGATTGGACGTCGTCCTGGACCAAGCCGGGCAGAAGGGAATTGTTTTACTTTTGGTAAAACCCACACGGAAATGAGGCACTGGGTTTGCAATTACCCAGCTGCAGCACCGCACGTTAAGCTCTGGTGCATCAAAGCTGCATCGCATTTAGGGAAACGATGTTAGCTCACGAGGGGCAAACATTGTCATCGCAAGGGGGCGCGGTGCAGAAATCATATCGGGCAGGTTAATTAATGTCAATCAATAAATGATAAGCAGCCATCAAAAAAGGTACGCGTGCTGCGTTACTCATTAAGTATTCATCACAGATTGGCGGGAAATTATGGTTAGATGGGGCATCGAGGCACGTTTCGAGTCCGCTGCCAATGTGGGGTTATTATTTATTATAACATTTCGTGTAAAAAGTAATCACAGAATGTCAATTGTGAACAAATCCAAGTTTTGCAGCTCTGGCGTAATTATGATTATCTGTTCTGGCTATACGGCACAAATCCTCGATTGTTTTAACAAGTTTTTCTTCATTATTAATTGTGTTCGAACAAATTATAAAAGAAAAAACCAGCAATGGCAAATCAATACATATGCTTGTTGAGTGCAGTTTTTGTTGTTTCAAATAAAAAAGGAAGCATCATACAACTCTCTACAGCCACAATTGGTTAATGTGGTTTGATTCGAAAAGAAAATTGTATTGTACAAATTAATCTTTATCTGTTTGAGCTTTCCGCATAAAACTGGCTAATTTAGATTGATTGCAGAGGATCATGTTCAATCATGATCAATATGTGTACCGCTGCATTCACTAGTTTAGACAGATAGTTTTCCCGGAAGAAATTCTATAACTGAATTATGATTGTTCACGTATTGCATTTGATGTTTGATAAAATTGATCCCCTAGATTCCCCAGTGCACCAGTGCTGGTTGTTGTTTCGTTTGATGTGATTTTAATTAGAAATGAAATAATCTTGTCGAATGACTGTTTCACATCGCATCCAGTGAAGCACCGATAGTAGCAGTATGATGAAACCGATTGAAGAGCTGAAATGTGTTAAATATCATCCAAAAACGACAATCCCCGGTTGAATTACCGAGTGGCAAGCAGGAGAGCAAATAAATATGTTGTAATTTCCGCACATTACAATATTTGCTGGCATTGTCAACAACAGTGGTGGCTCGGTGTGTTCAGTAAATGTTTTCCTCTCACCAGTCTCACTCAATAGCGAGTGGAAAATGTCAAATCATGAAATTATTAATTTTGGTCACGATTTCGCTAACTACCGCAACGCGTCCCTTAATTCGCTTGCCGTTACAAGAATGCTTATCAATCTCGCCCCGCTGCAACATAGGCTCCAAACATCCGTTCTGTGGGCAAGCTGCGAGAATATAATTAATGCATAATTTACAGACATTTGCACGCGACCGCAATAAGATCGTTGGTGACCGATTTCCGGCTCCTTTCGTGTTTGCTGTACCGGGTACCACTGTCACCAAGGGCTCAGGTGGGTGTAGTAAGGTTGATTTACGTCACATTAAAATACCACTAACGGGCATGGTGAAGATTTTGTGGCGAGGTCGCCCTAGTGGAGACCAAGCTGAATGTGTATGTTTTAGTGGTATTTTCCTTTTCGACAGCACATATCCTAGCAGCATCCGTCAACAAACGGGAATTTGGGAGAATTTGGAGGATAAGGTGTCAGCCATTAATTACGTAACGCGAGGGGTAGTGATTTCCAGCGTTACGATTTCTTGCACAAGGCCGATGGATGGTGGGCTCAAATATGTGTAGCGTAACTTATAAAAGGATGTTTCTGAAATCTAAAATTTATCACATATCCATAGAAAATAGTACCGATACCATATAATACCGATCTTCACTAGAATGCATTGTCTTGATGATTATTGGAGCAATGCATCGTGCAATATACCAATTCATTTTTGGAAAGACATAATTCGACTGCGACTCAATGGAAGTGTAATGAATCTTGATAAAAAAAATATTTTTCTCTTCTTGAAAAAAAAATCAGAGTGTCGAACAGTTAATGTTTTAAGACTTCTGCTCGGAGATTGAAGCTCGAGTCCTAAATGACTTCACCGTTCCAGCAAAAGGATGGAGCAACAGCTCAACACTATGAAGCAGCTCCTGGACAATATGAATATCGTAATGGAAAAATATCAGTCAGTCAGAAATCACCTAAAATAAAACACCTGATTGAGCTGGAGTTATTTTTTTGGTAGATGAAGCTCGAAGCGTTGAAGTTGATTTTTAATGAGCGAAGACCGCCAAGCAGATAACCATTACAGATTTCCATAGCATCTTCCCGAAAAAGTTCCTTCGGTAATTGAAGAAATGAAATTCTGTTTCTTTCTGGAATTGAGGTCACTCAAGAGCAGGGAACGCAGTGACTTCCGAAAGATGTCATCTTCGTTAAGAGGAAAATGATTTTATACTCTAACTTAGCCACTAGACCAATATACTGTGTAACTAAGACAAGATATACTGGTGCCAGTTAAATGTTTAGTGATAAATTATTAACTCTCCCAAGGGCTCTCAGATTAGGGCAAACTTCTCAAGGAATATCTTCGCCGATAGTTTCCAAATTGAAATTTTCAATGCAATGAAAACCTGAACCAGATCCTGTCGTTAATCTTCCTAATTGAATTTGATAAAGTTTTGGCCAAATAAACAGTTCAGTATTAACTTAGACCCGATTGTATGCAATTTCTACAGGATTAAACAGGGCGACGAGTTGTTATAATAACACTGCTACATTTTTGCGTTACGTTAAAAATGGTTGACCCCTTAGGTTTCGAACATGTTTAGTAGAACAAGATAAAAAAATGGACGCATTAACGCACACAGAATGAATTATATTTTTATACACAGAAGTTTCCGCAATGCAAAATTCGCTCTCTTTAAGCGCCGTTCCCATGCATGATCAAATCAACAACGTCAGAAACGTGACATGATAGAAGCTGGTAGTGATATGCTGCTATCCAGCATTAGGCATGCAAATGTCAAGTACTTCTCAGCCTACGCATATCCCACGTACACATACGCGCTCACTCCGTTGCGTACATTTGCTGTCATTTTTGCGAAAATAATATTCCCGCTCACCCACACACATCCTCCACCGCTCAGCTCACCAGCAATTGCATGACGGAAAAAAACCCGTGGTTGCCAAATCAACGTAACAGTAAGGTCTTCATAAGCTCCCAGAAGACTAATTCATCATACGCAGCATGTTCATGACCCATGTACCGTATACCGACCCTGGACAATTGCGATCTCTCCGGGTAGTGCCGGGTGCTATGAACCTTTTATTTGGTCCGTTTTTACACATTTCGGTAGCTGCTCCACCGTTGCGGTACAGTATGCCTGACGTTGTAACCCATTTGAAGGTCAAAGGGAAGGAAAAAATATGTAATAATAAGAAAATTGAAAGTAAGCTCCGTGCACAACTCACACAATGCTCAAAACCGTACCATCCGAGCTGTGTGTGAGTGCCATCCGTTCGTATGGGAACCGTTTCCGTGCGGTATGGTTTTATTCGTGATGAAATTTGTGGCTTCCGTCGGCTTGGATTAACTGATTTGCTGGAGGCATTTACATCGGGCAAAACATTCATTTCCTCTACATTTGCATGGTTGGTAGATGAATGCTGATAAGACACGATGGATTATGCGCAATATGCTGAAATTTGTTTGTTGTTTTTTCATGCTCGCAATACCATAAACATATCTGTGGTGGAACAGTTCGCATGATCATCAACATATTACAAGTCACTTTGTGAAATTGACATTTATACAAATATTTACACCGGATTCAAAACAACGTAATATGTACAATTAATTGATGATTTGTAAACTTCTGATAAACGGTTTTGCTAAAGAACCATCATATGTTAGACTGTTTGAGATATGTTTGCAGAAATATATTTAAAAAATAACATTTTTTTAAATAAAGGTTTTTTAAGGCACCATTTATAAAAATATCAAGTTCAAGTTACAAGACGATCATACCTTTAAGTCAAAAGACAGTAAGCACGTCATGAAAACAACATCTTGTTGATCGGAATTCAATAGCAAAACATCCGTCAAGGATCGATCAAGTGCCTTTTGCAACATGGGCAAACAACTCCAGAACGTGCTGGGACGGACTGGCTGTACGGTGACGGCGAATAATTCTGTTAGCTAAAGGATCTCCGGAACCATCCGTTTCTCACCTTCCGTACACCCATTACGAGCAATATCGCAAATAAACAGAACGCCATGTAACGCCGGGTGTTTGCAGTCCGAGAACCGTCAACTTCTCACCATCTTCCACATTATCGCGGTCGTTATGTCCGGTATCTTTTTTTTTTATTTGCTGCTTCCTTCCAATGGGAACATCCAAACGAGTGAGGTAATGTGTTTCACTTTGTACACCCAACACAGACCCATTCGTCTTCATCCAACGGTGCTGTTTGCGTTAGCACATTTTTACCTTTTCGACACAATCAACCTTTTTGGTGGGAACAGCACAAAACTTTTAATGATGTTCAACCCACAGGAAAACAGTAACCATCTTCCCCACTGCCTTCTGTCATGTATGGCTACACATCTAGATTTGATGGTGCGTTTCGCACGTGTACGGCTGCTTGAGAAACTTACTGGTACGCATACTTAGGATAAATTAACAACGAATGGCCGCGGGAGGGATATAGCGTAGGGTCTCATAAAACAAAAACAAAAATGCGTCGGATGAAGGAAACATCGAATTAGTCATTGTGCTTTTTTATCTCATACATGAATGATGTTGTTTAGTTATTGCAGTTTAGAAATACTATTTCTATGGTGCCGTTGGTAGAGGAATTGTAGACTGCGGTTAACTTTATGCGAGATACATGCACTTATTCATAACACATTTTAAGCATTACCATTAAAGGTTTCCTAAAATTTAACGGTTCAAATCTGAAGATTTACAAATTAACGCCATCCGCTAGTGTTCAATTATTTTTCTTCTTTGGGATTCGATCCTCAGTCCAGCCGTATAAAGTCCGGCGCCTTTATCTCATGTGTCACCGAGGCGTTCCAGTTTTCCATTGCTTATGGTTAAATAATGGTTTCTATGGTTAAATAATTCTATTGTTTTGATCGACATTTCGAGGTGTCAGATACTTTTTTGTTTCAATATGAATACACTCTTTTTCGGTCTGGCCGTCATTACGGAATTAACAAAATAATACACTTATGTTGTGTATTTTTCCCAATTGTTGGATTGTCTGATTATGGTTCAGTTTTCTTCGCAACTGAATAAAGCATTCATTAATTGTTACTATTAATTATTAACGAAATATAATAATAGTATATCTATTTTGCTTTTCTTTTCAGAAATTTACCGGAGAGCGGCAGTTAATGAGCAGTTTTTCAAAAGTTCCATACAACATTGAAATTCTCCTGTTCAGTGAAGTAAATTCGAAAAAATATAGCAATCGAAAAAACATAATTAAACAAAACTTAAGTAAAGCTAAGTAAAATCCACAAACACACATACACACCAACACACTTTGAAGTAACATGACCATTAACCCGTAATTATATTGACGCCATGGATATCATGAAAGTGAAACAATTCGGAGCACAATAATCGATCATTAAATGTCAAATCATTACCCTGTCGAAGACGAAGTAATTATAGATAATTGTTAAAAAAAAAACAATCCGTTAAAAGCAGCAATCGATTCCGCACGCCGGACGCCCGGTGCCGGCCAAGCGCTTCGCTTCGCCGGTTTTAATCAACGTGGACCGTGCCGCGGGTAATACGATTTCCATTTCGCGCCTGGCAGAAATGGGATGACGGTTATGGTACGCACAGCGCTGGCAATGACATTTAATGTGGTGGAAGTGATCAGGGCGCATTAAAAAAATGGAAAATTAAAACCCATCACGGCGCGCGTTAGCAGTATGCGCGTATCATTTCGCCAAATGGGAAATTAATTCGATGTCCTTCATTTGCACAAGCAGTGGGCAAGAGAAGGGACGCGAATGTGAACGACACAAACGCCATAGCCGATCGCGTACCGTGCGTAGAAAGCTGATGCTATGACAATGGAAGTAAATGTTAAAACATAATCTTAATTCCACAGATTGCGAACAAAAAATCACCATCGCCGCGAAACAAATTGTGCTGCGGTTAATGATGATGCGTTGGCGACCGCCAAAAGGATTAAGGTGCGGTGCATTAATAATGGTTTAAAAATGTGTCGGAAAGTGCTGTGAGTGAAACGTAATGTGTGGCAGTTTGATAGGAGCGCAAGTATTAACGTGCACCGGGTAAGATGCATTATAGCAACGTTGTGGCGTGTGAAAGCGGTAGAAAATGATAATTGGCAATTGAATAGAGCAATTGCACATAGGGAAGTTTATACTAATCTAAAGTTTAGTGCGTATGATTAACGCGGTTAGTTGGTGCTGTTTGTGTGCTACATACGATGCAATGTTGGTCGTTCGTGCTTTGTTTTGTTGAAAGTGTTTATCGTTTCGTTGTGTAAATTTGTCCAAATCGGGTGAATGCCAGTGCGCCTACATCAACACAGTTCATCCCACCGATTTACACACAAATCAGCCGTAATGGAATTGAGGCAGCCCAAAACGTTCCAACAAAGCTGCATCAACTGGATAACGATACTGTTGATGCTAGCAACGTTCCCGTCATTCCTGCGCGCTGATCCAGATACACAAATATTCCGCGTGGACCCGCTAGGTAAATATTCATGTTAGCGAACATACTCCATTCTAACTACAGCAACTACATTTTGAAGATACTCTTGCAGTGTTAATTGGTAATGAATTTTCTACCGTCAAATATTTCACTTCAAAAATGTGTCTTCATAGGTAGCAGGATGAAAAACAAGTGTTAACCTTTGCAACAAATCAACAAACGCTAATCAAAGCTCCAAAACCATCATTTTCCGGGCTTTAATCCTTTCGAAACTGACCGCAGCTTGTACTGCCGCTGTCGGCTGTCACGACCAAAGCCCACGACAAAGCAGTGCAACAATCGATAGCACGTGGGTATGATTTATTATGGCATCAATACATAATGATGGATCGTGCTATACATCATCGTCATTATCATCATTACATTTGATGACGCGTTGACCTGCTCGTGCAGCTTTCTAGTCCGGATCTGACCCGAGCGTGTCCCTTGAGCCGTCAATCCATTACAAACCTATCAATTATACGTACACACACACACACATACCAAGTCCCGCATATTTGTATGCTGTAGATAAGGTGATGAATCTGAAATGGAACATGGCATTTCAATGCGTTATCCTTGTACAGTATAATAGATGTTTGCTTAACAATTCGATTGGAAACTTGTTTAACCGCAGCAATTATGAAATACTTTTATCGGTAAGCAGTGATGTTAAAGTATGTGCAGTATTTGGATGAGTTCTTGCGTATTTTAAATATTATGAATACAAACCACTTGTTTGTAAATCAATTGTAAGCAGCATAATGGATCGCATTCTATCCATTTAGGTAGTTGTTTTATTCCTTTCTGTCTGTGGAAAAAAAACAGTCACTACTATACATTATTTTCAATTAACTTGCCAGTTAAAACATTCTAAATTAGTGTAATATACAGGGTGTTCAAAGTAAATTTGACAGTTGCCCAAGGATAAAGAAAATATTATTTTTTTTTTGGGAAAAATAAATCGTTGATATAGAATTTTTTTACAGGAATAGTAACTTACCATGTTGTTTATTAAAGTCATTAAAAATAGCCAACCTCTCC
>KB663832.1:866079-961572 GCA_000349025.1 Anopheles minimus
ATTCCGGGCAAGAGTTCATCCGTACGAACGCAATACGATGGTCTGGTTGGTGCATTTTTCTTGCAACTTCCTCATAATATCTCTTGAAATTTTCTATCTCGATTATAAATCGACGATTTATAAATAGAACCGTAACTGTCAAATTTACCACGAACATCCTGTAATTTACCTTAAATTTTATTCAATTTAATATCTTAGCTATTTGGTTTAATTTTCTTTCAGCAAGAGATTCTACAAAATACACTATATTGATTGAATATATTGTATTTTGACACATGTAATCAATATATTCATAACAATTCAGTTAATACTCGTTTCACTAGAGGAAGCACACAAATGAATACACATAAAGTAAAACTATTAAAACTAACGAAACAGTATCAAAGTGTTAAGTGCGTTTGCAGAAAAATGGTCATCAAAATGTATAAAAAATCGTATCAAGCTATTATGCTGCGTATACGTTTTTTGGATGCTTCCAACCAAAAATGCCAAAAAACTTCCAACTAACATCACATCTACATCAGATTGAATCAAGAACTTGCCTAAGTGAGGTTAATTATTTTCTCAACAGATACTCCCCGGACCCGAAAACGAGTCCGAGGCGTAAAGAAATTACCAACGACAAAGCTGGAAGATTTAAATTGACTTTAATTTTATGCTCACCAAGTCCGCAGAGCTATAGTCAACCGTTCGAACCAGCATTCCACCCATTGGTCACGGCAGACGACGTTGCAAAGGAATTTGATAGTATCCTGCCACCATGCAATATAAAAGCATACTTTCGTCCTAAACTAACCAAGTTTGACCAACCCCGAACCCTGGAGGATTGTAACTTGTTGAAAGGGGGTTTAGAAAGGCTGCGTCGTAAAACTTCAACTTACCATAACCCAAAGCGTAGCAAACACGCACACTGATCGCCTGCTGATGCAGCTGTGTGTGCAAAAATTATTCCAAAAACTGACCAAAATCCCTTCTAATTTTGTGAGGGGTGGGGGTTGGGCCAGTTTTTCCAACGAAAAAGTCATTCACCGGACAAAGTTCTGATTTGCTCTGTTTGGTTTTTTCCACCCCTCATAGCAACACGAACCGCCGGGATAAAACTTTTGCTTGAAATTTAATTCATTTAGCATTCGTTCCTGTCGAAATGGAATAAAAATGGCTCGTAAATGATGTGAGTTTTGATTTTGGTTTTGACCGATTTTTGCTATTCATGAAATGTCGGTCCGTCGGTTGGATTTTGGGGGTTTTTTTTTCGCCCCGGGAGCTTTTTGCCTTCGGTTTCTTTGCAATTTATGGGAACGTTTGTTTGTCAACTATTATCCAAGCGGCCGAGTTTCTGAGCAAACATGGTGAGGGTTTTGCACTCGGCTGTGTATCCTTAGTGTATGTGGTTACTGGTACACTGGAAGGAAAATGCTTAAATCAGCAACAAATAAAAAGCTTCTCTCTGTTGTGAAGCCTTCTTTGAAATTTTGTTTACATAGGTTACTGAATCGAGTGGTTCGTTAGATGCTAGATACACTTATCATCCCCAACAGCTATAGCTTTTGAGAAAAAAATCTGAATATGGTACAAATCAGAATCAGATATGCATGGTGTAGATTTTTCAGATAGGAAAAAATATTTTATTTACAATCAAAATGTAAACATTCAAGAAACATAGATAGATTGTGGAATTTGCAGTGATTACACCATGGTTTAGGTAGTAAAAAAGGGTAACGGAATAGAAAAGTAAATAGTTCAATAGGCATATTTACTTGTAACTGCAAACGATTTATTCCACAAAATTCCAAGAGTCCCACAGATTCCAGAAAATTTCCCGTAATGAAAAGTGATACAATTCTGAAAGTCCTCTCGTTTCCGTTGGTACGTCAGCAAAATCCAACACATTACTCATCCAACATTGACCAATGGAACATTCCATTGCAAAATGGGAAGGCCTACAAACCCCAACCATGACAATCGCACTAGATCAGATGGTACTCTCTTGCCATTTTTCTCTCCCTCTGGTTTCACAGCCACATTTCGGTGTAAAGCGTGCTACATTCAATGTTCGGTGTAAAAAATAATACTTTTACAAGAGCCGAGAAGAAAGATTGCACCCTCTATGATATATCTTTTATGTGCCTGGATTCGAAAGATGACTTTTTATTATGTTTGAACTGGACGCAAGCGTAAAACAGTGCCGTGCAGTGAGCCAACCCTTTTTTCCGGTTAAGCTTTTAACTAGCAGAAGCTCTGAAGATTCTGTCCTGTCCGCCGTAGTCCCACCAACTAGCTGACCCAATCAGTTTTCGCTTCCCAGAACCCCGCCGTCCCATTAGCCGGCTGCAGCAGAGTGAAGGCAGAACCGATACAGCCGGCAAAGTTGCCCGAACCCGGTAGCCCGGGGTTGACAATCCCCGGCGGTTGGGGATGGAGGATTGATTAAATTTACGATGCCATTCCGAAACGGCAACACCCACTGCACTACGTCCGATAAAGGATTATGGATTAAATCTACTGCCGCCACACATTTTAGCATGTAACTGAATTATGTAAATGGACTCTTGTCGTACGGGTTCGGGCCGAAGCGTATCATTTCGAATGGCGGTGCAAACATTCGAACGCGGAACGACGCAGACACGGGAAACGGAGCTTTGGCTTCAGCACCGTATGCTAGTGTAAAAAGTTGCCGAACCGAATGCTAATACCGGTTAGAAATAACCCCAATGAAACATCATCGGAATGATTCGTTCTACATTCTGTTCGCTGCCAGTTCCTTTCTTCTCGTCGGCACGTTACCGGTCGTTAATCCAGTGACAGACATCGTTTCTAAGCGCTGGCAAACTGTATATGACTCGTAAACGGATGCCGGATTATCCTGCTGGTATAATTCAAATATTTAAGACTGGAAGACTTACGCCGACTAACAATAGGATTACAGCTTATTATTTTATTCGACAAAAATGTGTTTTATTTCTGATAAGTTTCTTGACGATAGTTACAAGAGTACTTCAATAATTAATATTTTATTATTGTTAGCAGATAAGGTGATAAGGTTTACATAGTTAAGCGAAAACAACACTATGGTTCAGGTGTATTAAATCATTTCGCTTGAATTTGGTAGCATCGGATAGCTGCAAGTAGTTCCCGAACCTATAAATCTTGAGGACTTTTATTTTAATACCACGAACAGCTCTGGAATTCATACGATAGGTGATAAACATTTTTCTTTTTGTTCTCATTTCACAAAACTAAACGGAAGCATTACTTAAAGTTTCACTTTGCACACCATTTAAACAATGTCGGTGTAGAGCGTGTGAGAGAGAGAGAGAATATAATAAACGGCATACTTTAACGAAAACTGGATCATAAAAGTAGCAAAAACATTGCGAAGGAATGCACTAATGGGAATGACGGCTCAAACCGTCCATTCGAATATCTATCCAAAGAAAAGATGGGAAAAAGTGCCCCCTCCTCGCTTCACCCTTGGAACCCCACCCCCAGTGGGTGCGTATGGAGATTCGTTCAAGAAGGCCATAAAAACAATCCTGCGCATTCGGTTGGGTAACAATTCGAGCAAAAAAATATCAAAATTGTTGAACGATTTTCTGCCCCAGCGCGACCACGGCAAAGGGAAACAATCACAGAAATAGTTTTCCACTGAATAGCGCAACTGTCGCTTCTCGTTAGCACGGTCCGGGCCGGGCGAAATCCGCCATACCAACGAACTATCGGCTATTTTTATTGGAATGTGTACATCCAGTCAGTTTCAATCTGTTGCCGGAAGCGGTGAGCCCTGAAACGTATCAGTCCCACCAATAACTATTACGAACATTTGTGCTGAATTTCGGCGTTAATATTTTTCCGACAAGTAATGAGATTGGAAATAAAACAATACATTGCAGTTATGTGGATTATTTTTGTAATATTTGAATGGGAATTATTTATGATTAAGCAAATACGAATCATAGCGGTGATTTATCGTAGGAAATATGAGAAAAATAATTGAAAGGAACATTAAATTAACTAAGCTAAACTTTTTGATAAGAATAAGATTGTTCTTTCCAGCTACTTGGAATGCTACGTATCACATGAAAATTACTTACTTAATAGCTATCGTTTTTAAGGAATGCTACCATTAACGAACCGATGGGTTCATCCTGGATCATATTTTTAATGAATCAACAAAACCAAAGCTTACCAACCTGGCTTTATTTGCCCTAGGACAGGATTTACACCTAAGACAAGTATATTCTAAATTACGCCATAAGCGCGAAGACGACCTAAAAAACCCAGTAAAAAAATGTTTCGACCGTAAACTGAGCGGCCACGGTAGCATGGGATCGTAATTTTTTCCAACCATAACCGTGGCAAATGCAAAGTCTCCCGGGTGGCAGGAGAGTATAGCTTTAAAAAATAAATTGAATTGAGAAAACACGAAATCCAACGATGTGTTGCTATCGTAAAATTCACGACCTATAACTTCGTCCTGCGGCTGAGTGCCATAACGCCGGCATTTTAGATGCAATGGCGAATGGGGAGCAAGACAACAGATGCACGCATGAGTGAACCTGTGTGGACGGAACAGCTTAAATTGACTATCGTTAAATAAACGTAACTTTTTCCCGTATCGTTCAAATGATGCCATAACAATTATGTCGCTTATCCGCAAGATGTGATGGTAAAAATGATTGATTTTTTTTCATTTATAACTATGCACTGTGTTTGTAGACAGTATCGTTTTGCAACTGTATCGCAAAACTATATTTTAAATCATTCTTAATTCGAATTAGTTGTAGTTCCAACGATACTTCTAATGTTCAAGTGGTGATTTATCGAAGGAATAGTCTTGAATGTATCGCGCTACGCGAGGTCAACAAATGGGTTATGTACTGTCTGTATATTAAGCACCTTAGTATAAGCAATACAGTCAGGTTGGCGTTCGAAAAGGAAAAACGTTAACTCACGATAGTAATAACAATGACGAAATTAAAATGCGAGGCAAATTGAGATACAATAATAACTTCAATATGGAATGATAAATTTATTTATTTTATTTTGTTTAATAGTCAATTATTCTAATACGGCCTGGCCGTCATACAATAACAAAAAAAAAAAAATAGTCACTTATCTCTCAGGGCTAACTAGCCACCCACCTTTGGCCGCAATGAATGCACGGTTCGCTTAGCAGTACAACATAATGCTCCGAACGAACAACTAAATATGATATTTAGCAACAGATGATAGAAGTGTTAAAATAAACTCCCTTACCAGAAAAGTGTTTGCCTTATGGGTTTGCTTTGACTTTGCATGAATCTGCTTTCAAAACAAGTTCAACATTAGTCAGCAGACAGGCATGCTACAACTATATTCTCCCTCCCCAACACCATTCGGAGCACCGATCAGGGGCGCATCGTCTGAAAATTATCTAAGTGTTCCCCGAGCGTATAACCCGAAGGGACAGAATAGCAGAACCGGTGCAGGGTTCTGCCCGTGTCGTACCGAAAATAGCACAGCATGAACCGAAGTGACACGAGTTAGCGGACAGGCGAATACTAAAATAGCATGAGGGCAACGTTTCTTTCCATTCTTCGTAGCAGTCGCACAGGAGTGTGATTATGCTGAAACGTAAACAAACCTAACATACCGTCAACGGCCAACCAGGGTGGTGAGAGAAGTCATGCGGTCAAATGCATGCAGGAGCGGAACAGATGGTGTTTTGCATGGCGAAAGATAATTATTGCAACAGATGGAGATTGCATTCAATGTGAACGTTGAACTAAGCAAGAAGTTAATGTAATATTAAATTTTTATTTAAATACCAAATGAACCTGAGTTAATTAAATTCATGATAAAATAAATTTACCTAGTTTTGTTTTCACTTGTCATAAGCAAGAGGTGCTAATGTTTGAACATATCTGTACACACATTATACATGGTTAGTTGATTTTTTTCCCTGTTCAGCTGAACGGACACCCGCTGTTTGACAAATTCTTAGCGATCTATTTTTAAATTCACATCCATTATTTAGATCATTCGATCAAAACCATGCTAGTTGCTTTGCACCTTACAATTACTCCTAGTGCTGTAAAAGTGCCAACACGGATCGCGCCCAAGGGATGACCTGCCAAACTCGTTATACTTACATGTGCTTTACGATTCGTTTAGACTCGTGACACGTTTTCTTTGTGCAGAAATTAAAATTATATATTATGTTTTTCGAGTTATTATTAAGAGTGATTCGTATACACATTTGTTTGTTTGGGTTATCGAGCATTATTTTCTTTACGTAACAGAGATCAGATACAACATAATGAAATACCTTTGAGGTTTTACCTGGGTGATAGCATGGAAATTAAGGACACCGAAAAGGTTAGATCGTAATTCTTACGTTACAAAAATAATCATAAAATGTTTATCGTGAATATACGCTAATCGAATGTATCAGCATACAATAGAATATAGCAGAGTTTTTCTGTTTAAATAATTGGATTTTTTTATTTAAATACTTTTCAAAGCAGCAACGCGTCGTAATTTAAGCTTTTTAACGTCATTAACACATTTCTCGTCATCATTATATTATTGATTGATTGTTTAGCTATCTCCACTTCCCGGCAAGCACATTTAATGATACTTCAACTATTCATCTTTTTCTGTACTTCGCTCTCTTTTGTCTGTATCGCCTTTCAGCAAACCATTAGTGAGCATCCATCGGTACTGGCGTTCCGCGGCTAGAGAACTACACCAATCCAAGTACATCGATATTTGGAAGCCATTTTTGTACACCATTGCTTCCCGCAAGCAACGATCGAACCTTCGGCGAAGTAACTTTATTCATAATCATCGTTGACTCGCACACAACGATGCGAAGTGAATGTTTCACTTTTCCCCGTGGGATGCGAAATTAATCATTCGATCTATGGGTTTTCATTTGAGTTCTTTCATGCCAAACTTAATGATGAATGGTGCCGACGATGGATTGGATGGCAAAATAAATTTATTTTCAACGTGCTGTTCGCTTTTCCTGGTGGCTGCGGAATGCTGTAGAGGCAAACGTTGACGAAACGATTGTCATGATGTATTTCTATACTTTGATCCATTGCACTAACTGATCACCAATTTCGCGTTAAGCAAGCCCAATGCAGCTCAAATATGATCATCAGGGGTCAGGTACGCGAAACATAAATGGATGGATAATAGGTAATAATGTGATATGTTATTTCATAATTATGTTTCCCAATTATACTGTAAGTAAAATTTGGCAACATTACGTCTGACTTAGCGTGAAGAATATTGAATATTTGACCTTAGCAGCTTTCTGACAAAAACCGTTTTTATACTTTTATGAGGTAGAAACTTCATAGAAATCACCAACAAGCTAGTGTTGTGGGGACTTTGAGAGACAACGTTCAGGCTTAACGAACTCTTGGAGAATTGTGTCTCTTAGGCATCTTGAGGGCTAGATCAAATGTAACAAACTTGTTATATACAGTTATATCCAAGTACTCGTTATTATTTGCTGTCGTATGTTTAGCATATCTGTCCTAAGGAATCCATTTTAAAAAAATTATAAGTTCTATGAATTTTCTAATTATACATACGAAGTCATTCGCTCAATTTAAAGATTCTTTAAAAACATTGAATCATATTTGCCCGAATAATTGAAATAATATAATATCAAATATATATTATAAAAAGGAATAGAATGAATTAAATTAAAACATTGTTCAAAAGTTTGGTTGTTATATAGCTTTTTTTCGTTACGAAAGCCCTAGATTTGTGAAAGCAAACAGTCATGTAAATAAAAATGTCCTTGCCGCGAAAAAATCGAAGCTATATAAACTTTTTACACAACTTTATACTGTTTATGATAGTTGCATAAACGAGTTTCTTTTCAAATCTTCTAAATGTCCAGATAAAAACCGCTATCTATATATGCTATTTATCACCTCCATTCAATTTTTGGATAACCACAATTTAATGTAAAAAACAGCCACGTTCTAATCTATTGGCTTTCCAACCCATTTAGCACGCAGAGAGCATCATTGACCACCATGAATTGTTCAATTAATCTAATAAAAAATCGCCTAAAGACATTCGATGATCGTCCACACTTTACTAGGTGCTGGTTAAACAGCGTTCGGTACACATTTCATCCACCCTGTTTGGGGGAAAATGTGTAAGTCTGTGGAGGATAATAATTTTTATTACTACTTGCTCGTTCTATCGCAGGAATTATGTTTACCATTACCGTTAAACGTTGACCAAAGTGGCGGCAAGTGAAAGTTTTGGCCGTTGTTTGCACATGGAGTGGGTGGGAACTCGATCCGCGAAGGGTGGACTGTGGTGCCCCAGTAAAGCAAACTTTTCTACCGGACAGAAAATGGACGTCGATAATTACTTGCGTACCAATCACTCCGCCATGGCCCGGAACGCAAACAAACGATTGGTAGGGGGCGCTTCTTCCCATGGGGGAGTAAAGCGTGCAGATAACTGAGCCGACAATTTTATGACCACATAAGTTATCCGATGGTAATTTCGCAAATTTTCCGTACTACTGCCACTGAGCACCGGACCGGAACCAGAACGGGCCAAAGTCTACCGGTTTCGGGATCTGGAAAAACCATGATCACCTCGAAGAGAGCAAGCAAAGTAAATACGCGTGTTTTTTCTTCTTGCTTACTCACACAGCAATCGTAACGAGCAATGGTGGTCATGGCCGTGGTAATGAATGGCGACATAGCGTGGTGAGAAAAATAACAGACATTTATTTCAATTTCCAAAACAAATATTGTCCCTCGTCCGATGGGGAGGGTCTTGGGTACTGTATATGTCTGAAACTACCTTGAGGTTGTTGTGGAAAATCTACTCCGTGAGAAGTCAGCGATATGGAGCGTGTCATTATTATTAGGCTCCAAATTACAACGTTGATAAAGAGGACAACTGTTATGGTTTCATTGTGAGGACTTCCTCAGTCCTGGCAGCGGCCGAAGCGTCAGGTTATTTGGAATTATTTCGGAGAAATGAAATCGCGGTGTGCTTATGAATTTCGGCAGTCGACATTTGTGATCCACTCCGGCTTCAACCGGATAATGGAATAACCGGATTTAACTTCAACTAAAATCCGAAATCCCCCCCGGTTAGTATGTAAAATGTCATTATGTTAGTTAGTATGTAATAACGGAGAGTAAGCGTGAATGTTATTCCCGTTTCAACGGGCTTTCCAACAGTCCTAGATATTTTCCAGCAAAACATGTGCTTTTTCCATTAAAAAAAATTGTTCTACAGTTGTTCTGTAACTTTTCCTTATGTACCTTTTCGTTACAAATCAAGCTAGTTTTCTTAAACTTTTTTGGGATTCCTTCTTGTACACGGCTTTTTAACTGCTTTCGCGGGGTTGTCAAGCACTTCCTTGGAAGACCCATGTAGTTGTGAGTATTAGTTTTATACAATTTGCACTGAACGTATTTTTCCATGGGGCGGTCCGGTGGCCGAGGAGATAAGCGGCGCCGGTCTTAAACGGCAGGACCGGGGTTCAAATCCCATCCGGATCGTTCCCCCCGTAGTGAGGACTGACTATCCAACTACGTGGTATCAATAAGTCTCGTAAGCCAGAAATGGCAGGCATGACCGAGTAGGTCGTTAGGCCAAAGAAGAAGAAGTATTTTTCCATGAATTTAATAACTGGTTACAAGATATGTAACGAGTATTTCCCGGGATTCCCCGTAAGTTATTCCAGTCCATTTACTTCAATAGTTAAAGCAAGTTTTCCAGAATTTTTCAGGAACTTTTCTTTTAATGCATTGTGTTTTCACCCAGTACTTCAAACGTTTGAACGGGTCTTTAACGCAGCCTTACTACGAACTTTACATCGATGTATTTAACAATGTTTTGTTCGAAAGAAGCATCTAACTCCATATTCACTAGTTTCGACCACCATACGACCACCATTTCCTTATCATATATCAATTTGTGACAATGCTGTTGTAACAACATATCGGCAAAAGCGACACAATCGTATGTTTCACGAAGACGATATTAGGCAAAGCTTCAAAGTTTCAAAATTATTAAAGTCCTAAAACCAATCCCGTTCCGAGAACTAACAAATCAGAGCTAACATTCCTTTCTTCTCGCGTTTAAATCGCATTAGGGAAGATGAGTAAATAATGCTAAAGGCTGAACTAAACATCTCAATATTTTAATGAAACTTATCAATATTCAAATGTGTATTGTACTGTCTTCGTCTGTGGCCGTTTTCGTCGTCGGTTAAGGCACACATTGTAACAGCCAACAGTCTTAGTCATGGAGCAGTGTGATGGTTACGCTTAATACGATGCAACCATTACGATTTATTTATGCATTAGAATGCGACAAGACAATCCACCAGCCCTTGATATGAGCTTTAAGCGTAAATCTATCACACATCCCATCGGAGAAGCTTGCTGCCCCCTAGTTACCCGCACCCGATCCTTCTATCTTTGCTGGCTATGACGGCAATGGCACAAGTGTTACTGCAAAATCGAATGAATAATTTATTTCCACTTATCCCGATGCCGGCAGATAACCCTTATGTGCTTTACACTTAAGCCCGGTCGATAGTACCACACCGTCTTCAGCTGGCGGAGATTTTTCATTCCATCCGGAGCGTTACTCGTGCGCCTGGGAGCTCTTGGCGTCGCTAGTAGAAGATGTAAAATTGTCAATAACGAGCTACCGATAGAAGATGGAGAAAAAGAATTGCACGTCAACCAGAGCATAGCACAATGTAGCAAGAGGGAGTTCATCGTTGGGTACTACACTGGAGCGCTTTCTAGGCGGCTCTAAAAACTATTGCTTATCGAATTTGTACCGATATCGATAAGTGGGTCGATGGTGTGAATGCTCGTGTATGTGTTCGATTTCTTGTGTGATGCATGGGAAGTAACGAAAAAGTGTCGGCTGCGTTGAATGCATTTACCATTGCGCACGGCAGCGTGTCTGGCCATTTTGCAGCAGGCATTCCTAAGCCGAACCCTGTCTGTAACACATTGCTACGAGCAATCGTGCTCGATAGCTTCGTAACTTGCTTTCCATTCTACGCGTAAATCCTTGAGAAGTGTCAGCCTTACCACTCACACAAAAAACCCACACCAACTATCCTTAGCACCAAAGCACAAGCAAGCCGCATACAGGTATCATAGGCAGGCAGCGAAAAAAACGAGCTACAATGCAGCTGGCGTAATAGCTTCTGCCACTCGGTGCGTCTTCTTCCGAAGAATACATTGCACTTTGCCGCACGTGCTGCACATTATTACAGTGGCTGTTTCGGCATGAAATGTCGGTGCCGTTGTCGCTATCAAGCCCCGTCGATTGTCGATTTGGTGTTCGAATTTTGTGAACACACTCAAGGAGGAATCCTGCACGTAGCCTGCAACAGACAAGAAATGTTCCATTCTCCTAGCAAGCTGCCAAGCAAGCAAGTACCAGGTGAAGATGAAGTACAGTGCCGTACAAAAAGGAAGCACCAGCGTCGAGGGTGTGCGATGCACATTTCATACCGGGGAGTAGATTTACAGCCATTTGATCCGGTTGAAAGTAGCATACGGTAAGAGGACGGCCAGGAGTGACGGATTGCCAAATTAAATTCCACTTTACCTTGCCTCGGAGCGATCGTTCAGGTTGAACTCTGCTGCACGATTTCTGCTGAGAACTGATACTCTGATAAAAAGTGGTACACTTTGGCATTTACGGCTCCCAGTTGTGTGCTTTTCAATTGCATTTTTCACCGTTACCACTCAACACTTCGTCTTGGCGGAATTAGCATCTTGCACACAGTAGCATTTTGGTGTTAAAAGTGTGTGTGCCTGAAAGAATTCAGGAAAAAAGTACAATGATTCTTAATTTCTTCTCAGCGTGATCGAATGCTTAAGTTTAGAGAGAATAGTAATTAGTCGTAAGGCATATTCCTAGCGCTTGGAACACGGGAAAGTCAATCTAATTTTAAAATTATCATTTCTAGTGGAAGTTTAGCCAAACGCGGCTCGGCGTATAAAATGCGCATGTGAAGGCGAGTCGTTGTAAAAAAGAAGTTGCTAAAATATTCATTGTATCTAAAGTGAAATGAGATAAATATTTAAAATGGTTTTTGGTAGTTTTTATTTTTTAACTGTATTGTTGTTTCCAATGGTCTTGAAGTAAAGTATGAGATTTTTCGAAGATTTGAATTTTGAAAACAAAAAAATATTACAAATTGTGACGAAACTAATCAAATGATACAACAGTTGAACTCGAAAAAATGCGAATAAATAATCAAAACTAACAACTAACTCTTTTTAATGATGGAGTAAGGCATTCAATATTTTAATAACAACGTATGAGCTTGTCCAACACGCAATTCTTGTTTTGTTTGGACATGTTCGTAATTATAAATGGATTAGATGTTTTAAAGAAACATCCGGAATAAATAAATAAAATTCTTTCGAAACTTCCGGTATTAACATTATACGAATGTTGATGGACTAATAACTATTTATGTGGTGACGAAGATAAATAAACACGACCTGCTATAAGGTGTTACACGATAACCCAAACGTAGTGCCTTATACTATAACTCACTTGGGCTAAAAAGGATTCTTCTTGCTTCATCCAAACAATTATTGCGCCATCACGCTATCTCAGTTTGTCTGTACTAAATATCTTCTATCCACGTGAATGTCCTAAATAGACTATACTGGCTGGGTTGATCGGTGTCATTTTTATGACATAGCCAAACCACCGGACCCTGAGTTTAGGTCGTTGTGAATTTTGAACCAACCATTGAACTACGGTTGTACTTATTGTCAACTATGTAAGGCAAAGATAATGAAGCTTAAAGGAGTAGCTCACTGCTTAACAAAAAGTGTAGTGAATTATTTACGTACCCTTGACAAATAAGATTGAAAAGTAAATAAAACATATTTCAAGATAAATTCAGAATTTATTGAACAGCGCCTTGAGATTTCGACCATGAAGAATTTACTAGTAAAAAGTGGGCATCAAATCTTTGTCTTTACTAAGCCTTTATTTTATTTGTTAAGTCTGGTATTTACTATTATATTCAATATACAACATTTGAAACATATTTGAAAAGGAATGTCTTCAGAGGGTAAGATCTGTTATCTTTACAACTTTCAGAAGGGTTGGACGATATCATGACGTTTGGAATGAAATGTTTTACCACTGTGGGTTGTAATGGGTTAAACTAAAATACAATTTTCAAAAAAGACATTACACTTGTAATTGAATTGCTTCTAGTAACACCACAGTCTAGTGAAACAAAATCACATCCGTCCCTTCATTTACGCATGGAGCAAAGTTTATTCGTTGGTATGTGTTGACGTAACGTAGCGGCCGACAAAAATATTCACCGATCAATGTTCACCCTCGTCAAACGAGCAGATAACTGAATTAAAAACTTTCATCCCAATTTGCTACGCTATGTAAAAACTCGGAATTCTTTCAACTGCTCGAAATAAAATTCTTTCCATAAGGCTTGTACCGCGCGAGATGGCGTTGCTCAATCGACAACCGAAATGCTGCAACGCAAAAGAGATCGTCATCCACTATGAACTACAAATACGTATCAATCGACCCACGATATTGTGAGCAAAGAGCAAAAGGAAGAAACAGAGCAAATAGTAGAATCAAACCATCAAGCACTAAACTTTCCATCGGTGAAAGTGGTTGCGTTATGGCGACCGGAATATCGAAACCACACTGTGTGGTGATGGCGTCAAATCGCAAAGTGCAGCTAAACTGTGGACGGATGGGTTGGAGCAAATGGAGAACAAACTGATAGTGGACTGGAAAATAAAAGAAACCTTCATTTGAACTAACTTTTCCGTCCCATTGCATCTGTGGGGCAAATATTCTGTAAACTCTGCAGTCTGTGTACTACGCTGGCCTTGCAATGTTAAAAGCTTCATCTATGAAAAATGGATGCCTCCATCCATAGAAGAGAAAACTGGATTTTTTCTCTTTAACTGTGAATATGTGATTGCATTATAAATTGTTGAAAATGCAAAACTTGAGGCTAACGAATACATTCAAAAATTCGTAATACTTAAAGTTTTACTTCAAGCATAACAAAACATTCAACAAAAATAACATGACTTGTATAAAGTATGGGGTTAGGGCTTAACAAACAATACAGCACATCCAAATTCCTGTTAACATCTGGCGTGCGCTTCATCCCAGGATACATGCTAGATATTGAACCATTAATGAAGCATGTAATAGTTTCACCAACTTCTAGGATGAATGATTCATGAGCTGAATTGATACACATTTAGATCATCACATCGCGGGTAAAAGTTCTTGTTAGTTTTTCCTTTGGCAAAAAAAACACACACACACACACACACATCTTTTCCCGAAAACCAGATGAACCCCGTGGTATTACTCTGCGTCTAAAGTGCGAATAGAACGGATGCGTGTGAAAAATGTAGTGTAACGAAATTGATGATTTTCGCGGATCAGCCAACGCATCGCACCGCTCCTGGTTGGATCGGATGCTTTCGAAACAATGTTCAGGGAGTTTCTGCTTCTCGGGATAGCACTGGCAGAAGATTTTCCCGTCACATAGCGATGGTAAATTGTCTTCCGTTCGTTCCATCCGTCGGTAAATCGAAGACGTTACAATCTAGGGCAGCGTTTATGCTCGTTGAACAAAAGCATCAAAGTGATTTAAATTTATCTTTCGCCGTTGTTACGACTTTATGGGCCACCGGGTTTCTTTCGACAGTGGAATCCATTCGTCGTCACTATCCACCGGCCGGGATCAGCCGGGAATTCATCACCGGAAAATTTGTAGCATGATCTGGGAAGTGCATGTCAATGGTGTAGGAAGAAAGATTACATATAGAGGAAGGAATGTTTTCTTTTTAAAGAAGTAACCAAGTATTGTTCAATCCTCATAAACTTCTCGATGAGCGCAAAACATCTGTGTTAGTTAGCTTTCTTTATATTTTGTTTTGTTTGTATTCAACAGAATTTAATTTTGAAACAGTAACCCAAAAACACTCTAAATAGGAAATTCATTTGTATTTATGACGAATGCTTCCTTATCAGTAGCAAACGTAAAGCCAATAAACAGGCCAACTTCTTGTAAATCTACAGTTTGCTAGATATCATCTTCTTTTTGTACTATGAAGCGGTTCGCTAACCATGAAAATAACCGACCGGTCTTCATGCGATAGTCCGGGGAACGAATCCCATCTAAACCAAATAAATCCGACCAAATAAGGTCTTTAAGATAAATAAGTTTTTCTATTTCTGCAACTGCAGCTCAGTTCCTTCATACATTCTTGCTTGACGATTTATTGTTATCTCTTTTAACTTTTCCACAATAAAATAATTCAAAGGGTTCAGGTCCCGAGGATTAGGGGGCCACACATTCGGAGCAATGGGGTCATATCAATTTTCTGACAACCATTTTCCATTTCATATAATCAAAGCCTTGAACTAGGGTCGAGTGTGAACCCAATTTAGGTGCAATGATCTGCAGTTGTCGAATGAAAGGAAATCTTAAAGTATTGAAGATAAAATTAATAAGTGAAGTATAGAAATTCTGTGAAATAAATTAAGGCATCTGCTACCTCATAGACGCTGCTCCTTTTAGGAGGAACCTCACAATAATGTCAGAAAGCGATGAAAAATACTTCCTCTATGCCGGTAGTATCATTTATATCCAATCCAAATAAGTTGACCATCTGTAACACCACATGGCAAGAAAGGGTTTTCGGTTGTGCTTTAAAATTATCCGTTAATCTGACTTTGCTATAAGTCACGCTTCTTCACCTAATCTGCACCCTAGCACAGTGACACCATATGCCATCTAGCGGCTAATGCTAATCGCATGTCGAACGAACGATCGAACGTTTTTACGACCGTGCAGCAAATGGTTGTGATCCGCTTAAGAAAACGTTTCCAAATTTCATTCTTCCCAACACACCAGCACGGTCTCACGATAAAAAAGCCACCACAAATCCGTCTTAACGAATAGTCGACCATGCTTACCATTCATTCCGAAAGACATCGGACTCGGGGCGCTCGTGATGAGCCAACCATGCCAACCATTTCCTGGCTAAATCGAAACCGGAAACCGATTTCTCACTCTGATTTTGGTACCACAAATCAGAATCGTGCGTTCGAAAACAAAGATTCCAACGGTTCCCTCCGAACGATCGATCCCTTCACACAAAAAAAACGGAAATGGGCTTTCCGCTTACACACACGTTGAGAAGGAAGCCGGTACGTTTCACACCCCGGACATTCGTACCCCTGTGCACCATGGCGCCCATCAATGCGTGCTGCCAAGAGTTCGTTCGAGATTTTTCAATGTTTGATTTATGCCTCAATTTTTGCGCCTCCCATTCGAGCGTGCACGATGCTTGGGTTGCATAATCGACACCTCACTCACCGAAGCGCGGTGTGCAAAACATCCTTCTCTCAGGGCCGGATAGACGCGTTTGGCGAATTGCGGAAAGCGGATGTTTGTCGGCAAGACGTTTTGTTAAATTGATACATATCCGTGAAAAGTTAGGCTAAAAAACGTGCATGCCCTGTGAGGCGTGAGTAAAGGAAATGCCAGGGAAAAGAAAATCGTACGAAAAGGGAATATATAAATCAACCGTTCCAAACCACCATGCCGAATTACTTCGAACGCAAAACGACGGACGAGGGTGGTGAAACGGTACAGCTGGAAGCAATGTGCAAATACTTTGCTTATTATTCATCCTATCAAATGGCCGTTATTTATCTGCTTTGGGTAGAATATTCAAATTTATTGATTGTAAATCAAATCCGTAAGTGTATTTAAGTGCAGACGCAATACGCTCCAATTTTCAGCTAAACAAATTATTAACGATCAATGTGATGCGGCACCAGTGACAGTGTGAGTAAGGTCGGAAAATGCAATAACAACACTGTCCGACTGGAGCGTTCTACACATCGTAGCTAGTCGGAAAGGAAAGCGCAAAATTTGCCGAAAGAAGTTCTGCAACAGCTGCTGAACGAGAGCAATATTATTCCAAGCTGACGGTGGCGCACTGTTTGGCTGGGAATGAATAAGTAGCTGCTATGGGACGCAAAGTTTGGAACATTAAAATTGCGGAAAAAGTGTTTGTTTTATCACTGGCAGCAGTAGCGTGTGGAATGCAGAAGCATGCGATCGTTTATATTTACCGCGTGCAAAGAATTGTAGGTTTTTGTTTCATATTTGAATCAACTCGAATATAAATAAATACAATAAAATATTGACATTTGTAAAAAGTATCTTAACGAGCACAACAGTACATAACAATGTCATAATTCTATAAAAGAATTTAAATCCTGTCAAAGCACTAATATGTGTGAGGTATGTTAAAAATTCAAGAAATAATTGTAAAAGCTATATTTCAGGTTTTAAGATTTTTTAATCGTATTGCTAGATCCTAAGATTCTTGTTTAATATATCATTCCGCATTCCTCTTATTTGGTGGTTATCCGGTGGCTCAAAAAAATCAAAAGCAGTAGCTTTATCCAACATCAACTACGAGCTCCATTTACGCTAAAGGATGCAAACTCAGAAAGTATGTGAGCCATGGATAATCTAGGGAGGTGGAGGTTTTCCAACATACCTTAACTTTCCTTGAAGCATTGGTTCTCTGACACAATTGGAGATTATTTACTAGTTCAAATGTAGTCTCGATAATGATCTAATTATCTCATAACAGGATTCACAACTTCAACGCATAGAACATATCGATTCGAAGAAATATGGCCGAGGTCACGGCTTCCATGATATGGATTATCTTCTTAGATCCCTTGTGGATTGCGAGAATTTAAAATACCTCGGAAGTTTCCCAAATATACCGCGACCCGAACTGTCTGCACATACGTATCGGAGTTACTCATCCTTTTTGGCACCGACCGGACTTATTGCACCTACTGTATCTACAAGTCGACTTGCAATCGCAATGGGTCGGAACGAATCAACTGTACTCTCTGGCCGGGCTCTCGTAAAGGTAGACTGAATGTTGGCTTCGCGTAAATATTGTATTATGCTTATGGGCATATTTGGCATTTTCAATGACGTATGCGCGATTTTAAACCACTGTCCTATACTAACTGCAGCATAAAGCATACGTGCTTATTCATATTTCCCTTATGTCCTTCCTTGCTACTGCGCAATTGGATGAACTCTTTTTGATTTTACGTATTTATGCTTCGACATTCTGTTTGCAATAATTAGTTATTTATGCAAAATATTGAGGCTCATTTAACTGAATAATTTATTCTAGTAATATTTTGGGGCGGCCCGGTGGGGTAGTGGTATCGGCGCTGCTCTCTCACACGACAGACCGGGACCAAAATCCCATCCGGACAGCTCCCCCGTAGCAGTGATTGACTATCCTGCTACGTGGTAAACTAAGTCTAATACGGCCAGGCCGTCATACAACAAAAAAAAAAATTTTTTATTTTGTTTATTACTAAATTATGTAAAAACTGAAGTGTACTTGTTGCTTGAAGTGTACTTGTTGCTTTCCTTTGAAGGGATCCTTTTTTCAATTTGCCCTCTACAATAACAATACAATCGGTTTTTCATTCTAATGGTTTGTGTCTCAACTAATTCGAAGCTGTTGTAGCACTGTTACGTAAGACGTTATACTATTTAATTTGTATTGACTAAATGAAAAATTATGTGCTACTATTTTGAGGTGTCAAACTGTCCGCAAATTTCCGCTTATGTGCGATGGGTCTAGATGACCTTAAACGACTATCAACTGACATTGGTTCCATAATGTCCATGTTGTTCAAGAGCAGTTTTTGTGGGGTGTACTACTAATGCAGAATAGTACATACTCATTATCTGCTTTCCGCTGGAGATCCTGCAGCAGGTATTCGAAGTATATGTAAAAGCAATTTTTTTACAGTATACATAAAATATGAACTTTTGTAAATATTAGTAAACATAATGAATAAATAATTATTGCACTTTTATGAAATTATTATAAAACTAAGTCAACCTTAAATTTAACATAATGAAAATGAATTTTCTAGTTGATTGCCATTTGCAGACCATGACATTTTTGTAGGCTATAATTTTTCGAGCCTCATCAATTTCCTAATATTTATGCTAAGAAAAACAGCTACCACAACATTGCTAAGTATGCTCCACATAATCTTCTCCGAAAATGAGCAGTGTAAAAAGATGCCATTTTCTTAACAACTTTCCAGTCCAAGCGCTTCTCGCAAAGTAATTGGCCAACGGCTTTGCGAAAGGTGCCCAGCATGCCAGCCACGTTGGCAGCAGTGTCCGCTAGGATGCATTATCGTATATAAATTTACTTTCACACCCAATCAACCAGCCCGCCCCACTTTAAGCTCAACGTCCCACCACCGAATGACTGACAAAAGAGAAAGAAAACAACCTCCCTAAACCAGACAATATCGCGGAGGTAGCCAAAGTGTTGGTGCTACCTTGCGCTGTTTGCGAAACAATTTATATTGGAATACTTCGGTCAACTTTTCGTTTCGTTTCTACCAATCAGCAGCGGCGATGGTTGGTGTGCCGGTGAGCCCGTAAGAGACACGGGACAGGGGATGAATTTTCTCGCCCGTTGTTATGGCATGGTAGGGCGCAGGTTTGGTTGGGCTGTGTTTGGTGCGATGACACAGCTATTACTGCTTGGAAAGGTTCCGAGATGACTTTCAGAAGTTTTTCACTGTTTTTTGCAAAAGCTTTTTTTTCTCTCTTCGTTTAGCCGCTTTCAACTCGGTGCTCCACATTTTGCCACTTTCCGCAAGATTCGTAGTGTAACCTAACCGCCCGCTAGGTTCATGTACTTGTCAAATAGTCTGCTTTTTTTTCGTATTATTTTTCCGTTCTCGTTTGGGGCATCACTTTTGTTTGGAAATGTTTTTTTTCTTTCTTTGGAACTCTTAGCACCTTGGCCGTTACTTTGAAAATCGTCCTCACACTTCCCTCAGGTCAGCTGCTTGACGGCCGAGGAGTTATATGAAATGGAGCATATAATTTACAGCGTCGTCCGACTCGTTGTCAGTGATTTATCAGCGCGCGAGCGCATACTTACGCAGCGCGCAACAAAAGAAGGAAAGTAAGATGTAATTTTTTCTCTCTTTTGGTGGACCATTGATGGTCGTTTTTTATCGTTACAACGTTATCTGGCAGATATCTTTTTGATGGTACGAGTTACTTCCGTTTAACATACAGTACCAGTGTAAGCTCGTCAGTACGGAAGTTGTGTAAATTTAATTCCTCGAATAAGCTGTTAAGTGTGCGAATGATTCGTGAGGAAGCTGAAGTGGACACCGATACGTAACGTGAGCAATAATATAATTTAAATAACACGAATTAAATAGAAGAAATGACACAAATACTTTTTAATTGTTGTTTTTTAAATAAAGGACTTACAAAAATAGTGCAGATATTTTATACCAACAAGAAAAGAAACTTCGGTCCGGGATGCGGGGTGAACGTAAGTCTAATAAGACATTCTATGGCTTTGCAGTCATGGCCAAGCAGGTCATTATGCTATAAAAAAATGAAATTTAGAAGTGGAAATGGAAGCTAATTAACAAGCACTCCGGTAAAAAAAAGGAAATCCTAAAGTTGGAAAAAGTTTCATAATATCCTTATCTCTACCTAGTTGCTCAAAACCGAAGCCATTTACGAACCTTCGGGAGCGCAAAACCGAAAGTCGCTTGTAAAGATTGTGCTCGTTCGCTTACGTTACGGTAACATTAATCGGCTTAGATTTTCGTTCCAACAAACGAGCCATTTCCGAAAAACGCATTGAGTGCTCTCGTACCGGCCGATTGAATATTGATGGTTATGCTTAAAAAACAAATACCACTCATAGCACGACCCACACAAAAAGCCATACTTCATAATAATCGTTAAGTAGTAAAGTTTCTACCTTGGATAATTATCCCAATCCTTATTGATAGCGGTGAAGTGCTTTCAGAAACATTTTTTTAACATTGAACCATTTAAAACATTGTGATTCATGTTTGATATTTACATACCGTAATGATCAAATTTCTGTTGTGTTTAATTCTTCAGTTTATTAATTTGCTAAATAATGTGTTATCATCAATGCCTTATTTTGATTAACAGCAAATAAGCAATGAATTCAATACGCCGTACATTATTATTTTTTCATTTAATTTTAATCATTTTAGTTTAACTAAGTACCTTGTCCAATATGTGCTTAAGCAAGATATTGAAATCGTTATGAAAGATGAACGACAGACGAATAAAAAAAATATTTCAAATCAGTCATATATCTGACAACTGGATGAGTACTGGTGAGTACGATAAAATGTGAAAATAATTATTAATGAATAAAACATAGCAGGACATAATATGCGGTACAGACACTCATAGACATAGTTGTGGTACGCGCTGTTTATTAGAATTCATACTGATAGCACAACAGTCAGTACAACAACAAGCGGAATTCAGCACAACAATAATAGAACGTTAGTAACAACTCTGACCAATGCAAGACCTGCTCGCCTATGTGCAGAATGAAGGGAACGTTTTGTATTTTTTCCAGAGGAAAAATTGCAATTTAGAGCACATTCCTCAATGTATGTTTCCGTTTCGAGTTCAAGCATCCAACCATGTTGAATTGTTCCGGGCAGCCTCAAGTTCCGCATTGTTGAAACGGTATTTTCGGTAGATGCAGGACCATTGCGCGAGAAGCAGTGAGGTGGTCCAGTACGAACGATCTTTGTATTATAACCAATCTTTGTAAATCTAAAGTTTAAATTATGCACATGTACATTTTAAGCAAACAATGGAAGGTCTCTTTAATTAAACAGTGTATTTTTTTTATTCATGAATAACGGCCAGACCGTATTGCTTATAACTATTATCTTAAATCTAAACTTAATGAAATATGCAATTCACATTGGTTGGGAGACATTTCCTTCTCCGAACCGTGAAAGGGCACCTTATCCCTGGTGTACTCGGTTGGAAACAGTGTGTTTTAAACTGTATTAAAATTCAGCTTATATCAAAATCTGTAAATAAAAACTGAACAAATAAAAAAAAATTATTACATAAAGACATAAATAAAAAACATCAAATAAAACAAAATCTTTAAATGTACAACATATAAACAAAACAAACAATATTGTATATAATATAACAATAAAAACATTGTATCTATTTAAGCAACAGTTTAATACATCATTTCAATTAAAGTTAAATGAAAGCCAATGCAGAAAAAAAAATTTCAACCTAATTTGACTATTTCATTCCGTTTCATAAAAAAACTTGAGGTTCGCTCAGCAAAAGTTTTGGTTAATAAACAGTAAATTGTGTTTCTTTATTGCTTCAAGCAAATTTTTTTTTATATTACTGACAGTGTTGTAAGTCATTCTTAATTAATGGATTATAAATAGTTAAATCTATTGGTGTATTGGATTCATAGATCATTTTTCAAAAATATTTAAATTTGATTTTCAATACACACACAGAGTTTCAAACCAGCCTGGTATCAAGACTACCAACTCAATTTTCATCCTAATCAGTCTCCGAGTGGCGAAAGTGTCGAGACAAATTAATGTGATAATATGAAGGTTTCCATTTATCCCAAACATCTTTGTCTTCTGCCATGCTGTTAAAACACGTACCCATCTCCTGTCTCATGTTCGTGCAGGACTACCATGGACTTTTCCAAGCGATACGTACAATATGGATGCCTTTCACACTTCGTAACAACGCTTGCGAGCAACATTTTCCAGCACAATGACAGATGCGCAGTTTGCTCGCACCCTTCGTTTAAGCGAAATGTGTTTTTTTTTCGTCTCCCATATCCTGCTTTTTATTCCATGCTCGTGCAATTGTTTCGCCTTTTTCACTCACTTTTTTCTCTTTCTCTATTTTTTTCTGTCTGTATTGCAGCGCTACTTTCGGGGACATTGCGCACATATCAACGGGCTGGCTGTGATCGAGAGCTTGTCACATTAAGTTGTCCCCGCGGCACGAGCATCTCGATCGAGATAGCGCAGTACGGGCGTAGTGGTGGTAAGTAGATATGATCTAACAAATTGCAACATGCGAGTTCATACAGTGTTGATGAAGATGTTAAAGTTTTATTCCATTGGTCTGTTTGTTTCTTGTTTTATTTTGACAAACAAGTTTCTCCGAAACAACGCGAAGTATTTGTCAATCCGTCTAATATTGTTAGTACAGCACACTATTGTTCTACAGTAAATTTATATTTTTAGTAAATAAACGTTCACGTCACGTTCATGTCAGATTAACAATTTTATTAAAATCCATTAACATCCATAATTTCTCGACTAATTGGGAAATGTTACTATGTTTGATACTAATGAAATAAAATCCTTCTTCTTCATTTTTCTATACGTGTAAGATATATGTTGCAACCAAAATACAAACAGCAGTGAACATTTAAACGAAACTACTGCTTCCAGCAATCGCAAGTCTCCAGTGACGGGCGTATAAATATCAAAACGCCTGCAAAAACAAACCGCGTTTTGAAGGGAAACTTTATCGGCTTTTTGTATTCTCACGCATAATCAATCAATTTTCGCCAACCCCATTCATTGACTGCGTTATTGTTGAGTTTAAAACCATTCCAATCGGCTCGCTATGCACGAAACGTAGAGCGCGTTTTTCTTTCGCCCAACCCGCATCAATTCGTCAAGACATAAGCAGCCACTGCTCAGTGGCAAGTGGAAATGGAAAAGTCTGATGTAATCAGCGAGCGCGTCTGTCGATACAGGCTACCCCCGATTCTGCGTACCATTGAAAGTTTCCGCGCGCAAAAACAATCGAAAACACTGAATGAATAATGGGAAATTAATTAAAAACTTATTCGTGCGCGAAGTAGCAAAGTTCGATGGCTGGTTACGACGAGCGCGTACTGTTTCGGTGATGCCCTTCAACGGCCGCACCCAAAATAAAAGTGCTTAGCAGTTTGACCTCCAAGCTTTTCCGAAATTGTCATTATCATCAAACCGTAACCGCACTCGGCGTGGAGCGTGTACCACGAGGGCACCGTTGCTCATCATCATCACGATGCTTCCGACCGGGGTTGGTGGTTTTTCAATTTCAAGGAAAGTGTTTTCATCGACATTTCAATAAATCAGTCACCGTCGACTGCGGCTCTTCATTAAAAAGGTCGGTGCTTTCCATCGTGAAGTAAACGATCGGTTTGACGAGTTTCTGCGTAACTCTTGCCGGCACTCGACTTGGCGTGGATATTTATGTAGTTGCCGTCGAATATCCGCGATTGACAGTTTTTCACAATAATAATCCATCAGAAACAATTGGTAGGGAATTTCAAATCTCAGAAGAAAATGAATTTGCGGTTCCGGAATGTAATGAGATACTGGAAGCATATTCAGGAGTCCTTGTAATCACAAGACACAGTGATAGTACGATCTCGTGTTTTATATCCTGCTTTCTTTCTGGAATGAACTTGCTAAACCAATCTTGAAGGGCTTTTGCGATTGTTTTAAAACGATTTTTAGGCCTATATAATTCGTCATCAAAATTGTAGGCCTCTATATAGTTCTATCTCGTTCTTTAGCCATAGCCGTGTTTTCCTGTATTTGATGAGTTTGAGAGATAATCACACTTTTCTGTTCAATAAGTTCTTTTTCTTGCTTGACGTAACGAACCTATTCGTTCATGCCGGCCATATAATGGCTTACAAGAATTTTTGAAACCACAGTCAGACAGACTGTGACTACTGAGGATGATTCTGAAAATTAATTAACTTCCTGTAAATAAAGATTTTGTGAAAATATTCCTGTGAAAGTATGAATTAAATAATCGATTGAAGTTACTATGTTTTGTTTTAACAAAATAAGGTTGCTAAAGTAAACGGCCCGGCCGTTGTACAGTGAATAAATAAAGGTTCATTGCTAAAATCATAAAGACGCGCATATAAGTTTTATGTATATTTTATTCAACCTGTAAGCGTACTATTGTTTTGAGGATTGCAAAGTTATTAATTTTCTCCGCATATAAAATTTTGAAATTAAGAAAACATGATTTTTACAAGGAACTTCTATTTAATTTCTTCAGTAAATTACATCGTAATAATTGTTAATCAAGTAAAACACACCGCAAATATATCCTCAAGGAAAATACAATAAAAAAAATGGGGCGGCCCGGTGGGGTAGTTATATCGGCGCTGCTCTCTCACATGACAGACCGGGACCAAAATCCCGTCCGGACCGCTCCCCCGTAGCAGTGATATACTATCCTGCTACGTGGTAAACTAAGTCTAATACGGCCAGGCCGTCATACAATAACAAAAAAAAATACAATAAAATTCTAGTTTTCTGATAATTATCTATTCATTGCATTTATCAACATCATTTACCAAATACCTTTTTATACGTGGCCATGTACATAGAACTTCAGTTTTTTTTAGCAAAGGATAGTTAAAGTTGATCGTTATTATTACCGGAAGATTACTTAATAATTACTTTCTTCTTGTTTGGCATAACGACCTATTCCGGTTGGCCTGCCCATTTCTAGACTTTATGATAACCACGTTTTTGTTATTGTTTTTGTTATTTTTTTATTAAATTCAACGGACCGTATGTGGCCCCCTTGAAGGGTGGTCATACATTTTCCTACACTTAACAAGTAATTGAGCGCTCTTCACGTATACAATTAAGGAACACGTAGTTGGATAGTCAGTCCCTCACTACGGGGGAACGGTCCGGATGATATTTGAACCCCGGTCTTGCGGTGTGAGACCAGCGCCGATATCGCCTCGGCCATCGGAACGCCCCATAATAATAATTACTTTATACTTTGTAAATGATGGACAAATTTAGATTTGCGTTAATTTTACATTTCTGAGCCAAATTTTACGATCAGTTTCTCAACACTATTGATTATATGAGAGTTTTAATTGTTTTTCCCGAAGTCCTGATTTTTAGTTGTTTGTAACGCATTTTCTTCGTTTTAAGGCACCAAAGAGCGTTTATTCGCTTTTGCCTAATGATGCCGTAGTTCCAAGAATTTGTGTATCATTTTGTCCCCAGCTTTTACTCAACAAATTTAATTGGCATTCAATGACAAATTCGGTTAGTTCGTTTCTTTAATAGTATTTACCTGTTGCACGTAAGTAGACACGTGCGACTGCAAAAAACAGCTTCAAACTTCGAAAATAAGTTGTTTTGACTAATCAGCCATCACAAAACGGAAAAGTAGGTATTAGTTCCGTGAAAATCAAACGAAGAGCAGTAATACTTAAGCAGCTAATCAAGCAGTAATACGCAAATAAATTATATTTTGAGTTGATTATTCAACTATTCATTGAAACGTTTTATTCAAACATTCTCTAACTATTATTAGCAAATTAAAATCAAACTGACAATCAGTGAAATATATACAAATACTCATTAGTTCAACACCGAGCGACATATGCCACAGAAAATTGAAGTAATCGCTACACGAAACAATGATCATGAAAGTTCAATTTCGTTCCATTATCCTTTCCCAGCGAAACACCACCGGTTTGTCCGTAATATAATAATTAAATAATCCTACTAATTATTGGCGTTCACTTTGCGATTGGATTCTGCATTTCGCCAACCCATCGTCCTCACAAACAACCCGCACCCGTTCAACCCACTCCGGTTTCACCAAGCTGCCCGAAGAAAGTCTAGCGGAAAATCGACTCTGCGTCGGAAATTAATTTGCTGCAATCTTTTTAAAGGAACATTTATCACCATTTACGTATTGACGGGGATTGTGTTTCAGCGCAGCGTTTGGGTTGATTAAGGAGAAAAAGGCTTTCGGCGCGATGCTCGTTCGGCGTTGCTTGCTAGCAGCGAGTACACGACCACGGCTCGATTTGGTCGATTCGCGTCTAAAAACCCGGCACGGTCGGCACAAGACGCTCGTTATCGGATTTACTGGTTTTGATTTATATGGCCGGTGCTGCGGTTGCTCCATACCGGGAACCTTCTTCGACCGTCGACTTAGAGCAGCGAGCGTCAACGCCGTCCTCGTCAATGGTAACTCGGTCCAGCCCGGTACGGAATCGAAAACCGATCCGGAAACCGTACGTGCGGAAACTAATTGAGAAGCATTAACAAATTATGGCCATAAAGCAACGATGCAGCGGTCCGGAAAGCAAATGCTACCCATTTCGCTGGTATATTTTATATACAGTTTTTTTTGTGCTTCATTCTTTTAGTCATCACACACACACACAAAAACACGCACACACACTCGCATACTCATTCTGCACGGCTGCACGCACATAAAATATTGCCCAGCTTTACGGGGGATTGCTCGGGGATATTTTGTGGTTTTTTCCCGATCAGCCATCCCCTTGGAAAAACGTGGAGCCTTGTTTTATTTGTTTGTTTTGTCTCTTTCCCTTTTGTTTTTTTTTTGTGTAAATTGTGAGCTGTTTATCTTGGAGTAAATATTATGCCCGTGTAATCCAATTAGTAAATAATTCAATTCGACAGCGCATTTCATTACAGTTTACAGTTTATCTTTTCGTGTTGCGTGGGGCATTTTTGTTTAATCGTTTTTATATTCCACAGAACTCCGTTGCAACAGAATGCTCCGTTCGTGCAAAAAACTGTATGGTGTGTTTATTTATTGAAATGAGGTTAATTGATGCGATGCAACCAAACTAATCTTTACCATCACTATAAAATGAACTTTAATGTGCGATTTTTTAAATTTTGTTGCAATATGTCATATGTAGTTTTGATCTTTTTCCCTTTCCTCTTCCGTACAGATGCAAACGAACGAAACCTGTGCCCAGCTAGTACCGAGGATACGCTTGACATCAGCATACCGGGCACGGAAATAGAAATAAAAGCACCCGAAAGCTGCACCTGGCCCAACGCCTTACAGGTAAGTGAAAAAGTTTCCCACCACACTTTCCATCTAACTTTGAATGCTAGTTTGCACACTATTGCGTCGAAATGTTTCTCGGTGGCAGATAAATAAAGCAAAATAATAAGGTAAAGATCGGTGTCTCCAAGAAGGTTAACGGAATGCAACTTTGTCTAAGATCAAGTGGAGCAACAACAACAAATCCTTTAACCATTTACATTTCATCAGCATTTCTTCACCGAACAGTTCGCTGTGGTGTTATAAAAATGAAGAATAAAAACAGATGCCTTTCCGCAAGTAAACAAATTTCTTTTCTTCATCGTCTTTTTTCCGCACACAAAACCACAATGGATGCGCTTCGCAGGAAAAAGAATCCACACCAATCCGTCGTAAATGAAGGCAATTAACACAGAGCGCGATAAATCATAATTTATGCTAATTAGCAAACACTGCCAATGTCAGAATGCATAATTTATTCTGCTGGCACTCGGTCGCATCGCTTTCCCGTTTACGTGCTACGCGCGCTGACTTTGGCGAACCGTGCGGACCGAAACGCATGTGAGTGCTTCCAGGTCGAGGGTCCTCCAGGTTCAGGGTCCAGCGACCCGGTTAAGAAGCATTTGCGGTGCTTTCGGACGATGATAAGGATTTTCGATCTGATGCGATAATGGACAAATTGCGTTTGGCTCCTTCAATCTTCCAGCATTTTGCAAATTATACCGAAACAAGAAGCACTTTTCGGATGAAATTTAATTTATTTTGACCTCGTTGTGAACTTGTGAAAACAGCGTCGTGGTCGTCATCTCGGTTCGTAACTTTCACCGAACCACCCAGGCGATCGTTGTTATCGCCTTTGTAAAATAAAACAACAGCGAAAAAAAAGAAACGCACGCACACCCTTACAATTGCTGCGCGACAGCAGCTTTTTTCTCCACCGAGCGCCATCCAATCACATTCCGGCCAAAGTGGAGAAAGAAACTCATCTAACTGTGGTTAACTTCCGCCACCGCAACCATACACTACTGTCCCGTGGGCTCGTGCTGCGATGCTGGTGAGTGCAAGTTTTTATACGTTCGGGTGCGCCATTTTTATTATTTTGGCTCACTTTTTGTGCCAATCTGTCGCAGCGAAGGCAATGAATTATGTTGCCGCCGCGCTTTGCGCTAATATTCGATAATGGGTTTCACTTCTTAGTGAATTGTGTTTTAATGAGTGTGGCTGTGCAAACTTTTATTTAGCCGCTGCAGGAACGGCCCGGCCCAGTTGTCAGATCCTTTGCGCATCGTTTGGAAACTGCTTACTGAGTAAGTCATAAAAAAGAGCAACGATAACACCAAGGTGCGGTAAAGCAAATTAATTATCACGATGGGTGGGTTGTCTTATGCAATGCAAAATTTAATTTTGGTCAAGATTTTTACACTTTTGTAAACGTTCGGTTATTTTATGGTGAAATCAAGTTAGATATAAACGTAATGGAACAAAAATCAAGTAAACAGCATGGCAGTTGCTTAAGATTAGTATACTTAGTAAACTTTATCGATTAGTAAACTTGAGAACCAATCTCGGAATAAATTATTGCACCCCGAACATGCATTGTTGTGATTGTTTTTTAAGAAACCCGTAACCTCAAATTATACAAAAAGACATAAAACCAAAAACCTCTCTAATACATAATCCCATACGAGCTTTACCATTCTTACCACAGTGCTTGACGTGATGAATCTCAGCTCTTCATACCCATCTACAATGTTTTCCATGTTCGGGGTTATTATCATTCAACCAGATAGTACGGCTAACACCCTTAGATTGATACATCAGACCAGGCCGGATGTTATGCTTTAATCACCCTTGGTAATGCATGATAAAATAAAGCAATCTTTGTCACAGAAACTCCCACGACTGGTCGGTTCATTATCGTAGCACTCCCCACAGGATACTTTCTGTGGGAGGCGTCCAAAGGATGTCGCTGGGAGGATTAGTGCTTTGGCGTGTTCACAACGTTCTATCAGCATTCATCATCGTCATCTTGCTCTGCGTACATGATAATGTGCTTACGGTGCCAAACCGTCGTTCGGTGACATGGCATGGCTGGCAGTGCGCTGTCGGTACTAACGCACAATTCTAAGCACAGCGACACAAACACACACACACACCCAAATCTACCATTGGCAAGTAGCAACTCTTGTTAGGTGTGCAGCAAAGCAACATTAACGGCAGATGCTAGAGCTTCACATTGCATGCAGTCGCAACGAACTCCCCGAAACTTCAGCTACAAGAAATTCTTTTGCGCCTAAATGTAGGCAAACGTTTTCACACATGCATGTACGTTTGCTCTTAGACGAACAAGTGTGAACTAATACGTGTTTTCACACCTCCATCTTCACCGGTGGTCGGTCATGGCATTCAACTAACAAAAGACCCCATCGGAAACATGAATGAACATGCACTATAATAAACAGTTCTAAAGATTTCAAACTATGCACAAAAGTTCATGTTTTGGGATTATTGTTCTCTAACATTGGGATATGTCCAAAGTGGGCGTTTTGCTTTTTCCCCCTTTGAAAAGAAATAAACACTATTTTGAAGGAGAAATTTTTCTGAAGTTGCACTTTTATATGGAGAATAAATAAACGAATGATCACAAAAGAAGTATACATTTAAGATAAATTGAATCTATTTTTAAGCTCATTTTTTAAGCGCAGCATTCTGTACAACAAACTAACCTTTTTACCGTTGACAATAATATGATTGCTGCTGTTTTGTTATTTCCATTATGGATCGTTCCTCTCGCTAAACTTCCACGATTAAGAAATCGGTATAGGTTGTAAGCTTTCATCACTTCCAAACACCGCTAGGAAATGAACTTTCTTATGCTTTAATACGCCCACAAACGACGTGGGACGAATTCTCCATTATGCTCACGTTCACACGAAGCACCAGCATTGTAATGCTTTCCGTAGTGCTACATTCAAGATATGCACTAGCATCTTAGTCGGAATCGACACTCCGAGTTTTCTGAAGGTTTCCCGTGCAAAGTGCCCTCTGCAGAACGGCATCCAAGTGGACGAAAGCTGTCATAATCCTTCTCTGAAACATTAGCTCAACCTCGGTTGTTGGCGACGGGCGTAGTGTTGTGTGCGTCCGGATTTGTGGTTTTTCCTGCATTTCACTTCACCGGAACGGAATCTTTCTTCCCGACGGCCGGCTGGTTCGCGTCCCGGTGAAGAAGGAACTAGCACAGGATGGAAAAGAACAAGAGTAAAAGCCGTATCTTATACTAAACGGGAGTCATACCCGCCCTGGCTTTCACTGATGGTGACTGCAGGGCTATGTATAATCCTATTATTACGCCCGAGGGCAGTACAGATGATAATAACCAACCAGAAGTGGCAGTGGCGTCCGAACCAGCGTCCCAAAACTTTTGCTTGAAATAAACTTTCATAGATTTTATAGCGCCAGGAGGTTGGCCACCGGAACCTAGACTTCGGATCATTCCGAATCCGTTACGGCGCTCTCAGCTGCAATCTCCCTGCGGATCTGAACGTAATAACAATCTGCGTGACCAACCGTGTGACAGTGAGCCATCATTGCTAACTTGAGGACTTGTGGACCGGGAACGCGATGACATTTATTCTCTACTTTCACAATTTCTCCGACAGATCGGCCAGTGAAGTTTATTTACTTTGGTTCGTTGAGCTACGCATCATTATGCGGCTGCTGGAAGGATATTAAAACAACAACAGGTGTACCATGATGTAACGGATACCTTTTTCCGGCGTGTATTTTACCACTTACCGCACAATGGTACATTTCTGTCACAAAATTCGTCATTTTATTAAGACGATGGGGCATTCTTAATTATTGTTCTGGTCCTCTGTACGTAAACTATGAATGAAGAATGATTACTGAAATTGTGTAGAAACACACCTTTTGAATGTTAAATATTCTTATTTCATGAATATACGAAAGAATTATAATAATTAGTTCAAACACCCAGATGAAACAAACGAGAAAAAACGCAACTTTAATTACTAAACATACAATACATTGAGGGGCGGTCTGGTCGCCAAGGCGATAACGGCGCTGGTCTCATACGGCTAGACCGGAGTTCAAATCCCATCCGGACCGTTCCCCCGTAGTGAGGACTGACTATCCAACTACGTGGTATCAATAAGTCTAGTATGCCAGAAATGGCAGGCATGACCGCGAGTAGGTCGTAACCCCAAAGAAGAAGAAGACAAAACATTGAATCCCAAGCAACACAAAAAAAATATATCCAAAGCTTTTAGTTTCGCAAGAAGGTTTCAGATAAAATCAAATATTCCTCTATCATATTCTATGCCATACGAACAAAACTTATGCCTTTTGTTAGAAACTATTGTTTTGAATGCAAATTATCCTTTGTTTAAAGGTATTATGTTTTGGCCCATTGCACAGTCTCATGAAATTTTCAAGCAGAACCTTTTTTAATGAAAAAATAAATAAATGTTTAAATAATTAGATTTACCATGAATTGCTTAATAATAATCACCAGGCGCCTCCATACTAACATATGTAATCAGAAGAATCACCGGGCGTCTCCATCAAACAAATTTTTGACTCCCGATTTTTTTTTATTTGAAGACCTAAAAAAAAATTACAAAAATAGCCATGTATCTATACACTGATTGGTCATGTGGTCCTTATAATCAGTGGATGATAATAAAAAACAGGGTGAGTGGATGCTTAAAACACGGCTATCATTCTGAAAGGCAGTGTATGTTTTCATGGTTTGCGCTGGTTTTGCGTAAATAAATTATACAAAATTTTATTAAGTAATTTATTCATGAGAAAGTCATAGCTTTGCATTATTTTTGTCAATGCAATTTTGCTGCAAATTAACTTCTTATTATGCTTAACATAGTTGATTAACTTTAATGATTGAATCAGTTCAAAATTCCAATAGTTATCAGATATCATGGGAAGTTAAATATGTTGAACCTAAAAACATTAGGCTTCAGGCGTAGCTTCCATACCTTGCTGCGCACTGACTTATGGAAGAAGGTATAAGTTCAATCCAACCCATTATGATGGTACGGTGGCTTAACGACACACGTTTAAAGTTCACTACTGAGACAATTTAGCTACTTCTCGTGAGGCAATGTCGCCACGTGTTGGCCTGGCAGGAACCATTTATTTTCTTCCACCAGTGCTAGTGGCTGGCAAATCGATCGAGCTGTGATAACTTCTGAAATTGCGAACATCTGTCAGCAGCAGTGCGAGTCTAATCGAAGGAATTTCTTTCATTATTTTGCTTCATCCATTTGGCAGCCTCCACGCGATAGAAATTGATGTGAGAGCCATATTTTTCTTCGCTCCTGACAGGGAACGCCTGTTCGGTTCTTTTTTCACTTCATTCGTATGCAATTTATCAGTTTCAACGTGTGTTGGGTTTACATAAATTAATCAATGTTGTTTCCGTCTATTAGCTTTGGTTGTGACAATTATTTGTCGATTTTGCTGAACAATAACATACTTGAAGGCATTCGAAATTGATTTAAATTGAGCTACGCAGTTTGCTCAAGAAAATAACTACCTTTTTTAATGCAGAAAACATTGATCAATTAATTTACTTCCATAGTTTATATTTCTCTCAAACATACTGTAATTATTAATCCTATGTACATTTTACTGCATAGAGCGTTTGCTTTAATCACTGGCTCGATTAATAATTTCTTGAGAGATTTCGTAAGCGACCATCTAAACCCTTTTGCACTTCGCCAAATTAAATAATCTTGGCAATCACACCAAACAGATTTTCATTTAGTGTTTTACAGCCAGATGGTTTTGTTTATCGCCCTCCGTCAAACAACAGTCCAACTCATAAAAATACACACGCGCACACTGAAAAACACTCATGCACAAGGGGACACAAACGAGCGTAGAATCTGCTACACACGCCATCCCTGAGAATATCCGTAAAAATTTTCCTAAAATACTTATACCCTTCACGATACGATCCGTCCAACACGTTTTTCATCCTTTTCCGTTTGCTTCACTATAACTGCATAGTCTCGGGCTGACTTTCTCTTTTCCTTTGCTGGAACTCTCAACCTTTCGGGTCACTGAAACTTTGATCAAATTTCCCACCGTTTCTTTTACGACACATCATGATAGGACGGTTCATAAACGGGAGGACATTTCACATCGTAAAATCCTGTAAAAAGCGACTGTGTTGTTGGCGACATGCATGCAGCCCACATTAATGCTACGAGACGTTTCATCACGCATATCATCATTTCACACAACGGAAAATTGTTACACAAAATATTGCCTTAAAAAGCGAGCATTCATCCCGCTTATCGTGCGCCGTGTAGAAAAGCAATATGCTAATGCATCAAACTATGTATGCCGCTAAGCAAAGCTCAACAATTGTACCGTACGAATAGAATATTTATCAAATAACCAGCGTGCGGGCAGTGGGTTCATGTATTTACGCACTACCAAAAACCGTCACCTCCCATTTGCCTAGCCAATCGTTACAAGCTGGAACCATTTTGTACACGTAGCCCGCACCGCTATCTATCCCACCTTCCGAAAATTCATAAGTTCTTGTGCTGCGGTTCGCCTGTGCCGGAAACATACTGCGGAGCATTTTAAATGAACTATAAAATATTAATAACCACAACGGGTACCTCAATTCAATTAATAAATTTATAGCTTGTCGTTTGCCCAGTCACTCACTCACCGACGACCCAAGCTGACCGGCACGTTTAGAGACAGGGCCCCACTCAATCGACGGAACGAAAAGTCACCGTAAGGACATGCTCGCACCGAGCAGTGTGTGTATTGGTGTAATTTGTCAAAAACTTTTCTGCTTATGGTAGTAGAAAAAGAATTATGAACTGGATGGTGTTTCATGGAGTTTTGAAGTCTTTTTTCTTCTTAATAAATTTCAATATTACGTTTTACAGATAATAAATTTAAAAAAATATGCCAAATTAATTGGTTTGTCGTTAAATAAACTTTTCGAATAATTATACAATATTTCAAACGTTATTTTTTCTGCTTAATAGCAACACCAGTGTTTAGTTCTAGAACATATTTATTCATTAGCATTTTTTACGACTCCAACAATATGTTTTCTTTAACCGCTCTTTTCGGCCGCCTTCCAAAACGGCATCATGTTGCACCTGTGTATGTGATGTATAATTTCATTACAGTACCTTGTAACTTATTCGCACCATAACCCCACAGAGTACGATTTATCTTACTGTCCATATCGTACACTAACGTTGGTGTGATGCTGTTGTCTAACCATATATTTTAGTTCATATTATGCTCGTTTGTGAAAATTGTCTGAAATGATGAGGGGGAAATTTTCAATATGTCATCAAGTTAAATGTTTCCAAAAACATACGCGACAATTATTGTATTATATTTTAGGATGTAACAACTTAAAAAAATAAAATTAAAAAAAAAACATTATCATAAAACTATCACACGAGCAGTAAGCATTCAACGTTAAGAAACTTTCATTCAACGTTAAGAACCATGCTGCTGATGAACAATTTGCTATGGTAATATAACTTTAAAAAAAATCCCTCACTTTGATACGATCTGGGTTGAGTACCATCGTCTGGCTGATAATTTTAAGTCAATTACCTTTTCAATCTATTAAAGTAATTATTCTCCTAATGAGTCTCGTCAGCCAAGTCATTAAAGTCACTTGTAGCCGAATGATTTGAAATTTGCGTGACTGAAATGTGTTTCCCGAGCCGCTGGGAGAACGGTGAACGTGAGTTCGTGCGATTGAGCGAACAGCGAAGAACCTTCATCAAGTGTCAGTTCGACAAACTGTAGTACCGGCCCGAGTGGGAGATTATTCTTTTTGAAGTGTGCGCTGAAACTCGGAACCATCATTGATACTTTGAAGTGTTGCATCATCCGTTCGGTTTGCCGGGACGGCCGACAGGGAAGGAGCGATTGGTGGATGAATATTTCATACTGCTCATCGGCACGCCGACTGATGCGCAGTTTTCCACTTAATAGAACTTTAAACAGTTCATTCGCTATTTCACGCCTGAAGTACACTTTGGCTGCAAAACTAGAAAACGTTTGCACCGCAGCAATGTTGTTTAATTGAATTTCGGCATAAATGAACAAAAAAATACTAACATGAAACTGAATATAAGAACTGAAAGTAATAGATAAAATCGCATCAGTATTACCGGCGCGAGATGCTATTTTTGCTGAACTTAATAATGAACTCAGATCAAATCTAAGCTTACCTGATTAGCAAAATTAGCTGTTTTCCCGTGCCGAAAATATTTAATAACATCAGCCGTCCTGAACCTAGGTGCTCATTTAAACTCCAATTCATGCGCCCACTCCTGGCAGTTTATTGATTGTAAATTAGAAAATTGATTATCATCTCTCGGAGCGGAATGAACCGCACTTGCATACCAATCCCCCAGCCATACCGTACGTCCCGATGCACGAAGCGAAACACACAGAACGGGAAAACTTTTCACCTCAAACTACCCTCCAGGTTTGGTCACCAGGCATTACTTTCATTAGTTGTGGACGTTGCTAAATCTTTATTTTTTTCCTCCCTTGCGCTTTACCATTTGCTTCAATTTCACCTTTCGTTCGCCTCCAACCGGGAATCCACCTTTCTTCGTTTTGGCACAAACGGGAGCGGCAGAAACACAATTCCGTACTGCACGTGATAAGCTAGATAGCTTGCCGTGGAGATGAAATAGGCCACAGGAACGTGGAAATGCCCGGCTCGAACCGTCGGAATTCCTCCCGGAAAACCGGCCTGCACATGCCGGCAAAAGCCACAAGCTATCAAAGGCAAGACGACCCCGAACCGCGGCTCTTGAGCTTTTGTCCCGTTCCCACCTGCCGCTTCCCGTTCCCAATCCACCCATCCGACTCCCTTCGGGCTAAAACGACATTTACCATCATTTTCCCGGGCAGTGTGGAAAACTAGCCGTGCCATTGCATCCCGTTCCGTGCACTTGCCGCACCGTGCTGCTAGTGTCGGGCGCTCCCGCTCATAGAAAATCCATTCTCGTATAAACAGCTCATTCCGTTGCGCGCAGTTCGGAAAATAACACCGGGGCGCAATAATGTTAATTAAACGTTTGGTGCTTGAGCACAGGCCCGGAGGCAGCTTCCGACCGGCGCTAGGGTCGCCGTAGGTTCGGCTAGCGATCCTGCCACTATTGGTGGGCGGCACGGGCCACCCGGTTGGAAAAATGGAGCAGCACAAAAATGGAATTCATTACTCTGATTAAATTAGAATCCTTTTCGGTATTAACGCCCCAGCGGCAGGATTCATTCGTTCGCTCACCCGGTCCGTACGTACATTCCTTCGTTCGTTCGTTCGTTCGTTCGTTAGACGGTCGGGTAAAGTGGAGCGATTTCTAAATTTGCTCCTCTGTTTGCTTCTATCGCCGCCATACAGTTGCATACTGTCCTGCACACTTCACTCACTATCCGCCCGACTATCGTTGCGATCTATCTCCCTTGAGCGATCTTCTTGAGCTCGATTACCGAACCGTTTCGGTGCAGATGACAAACACACACATACACAGTAAAGTGTGATTCAGCCACACCTACACGTGTGTACGCACACTTTATGGAAATGCTGAATGCCAGGTTGACTACCCGCCTTCGCATGCCTTTCCGAATGTTCTTCCGTTCCACGTGCATTAAAAAGTATCTTCAGGGAATCGAAATGGGAAGCATTGTGATACAACACGTTAAACAGGTTCCCCTTCAGTGTGTGGGTGTTGGAGATGGTCCTTGGGTTTATTTTTTGTGTAGTACGCCCATGTCTAGCATCTCATCTCGATGAGTATCACGAACGAACGGGAAGATGATTGCACAATGTACAGGGAGATAAGATCGTTTATACAGTCTGCACAAAACGCACACCGCTGCACCGGAATACGACTCATTCATACTGATTTGCTAACGTAGCAGGACGTACGTGCTCGTCCTTGAGCTGTGGGTAAAAAATAGCATCATACGTGAAAAGTGGATACGATATGGCTAACAAAAGTACAAGTCTTCCATTCAGCAGAAGCAGTTCTCTTTCGTGTTTTCGGTTCGCTTTAAAGCTCTGGATGCCAATGCAAGTAAAAACAATAGTTTTTTGTTTGCTCAACCATGACTGATTGTGATGAGCGTGGGACGCGATGTACTGCAATGTTGGTCAATCTGTCACTGGGGCATTTGTGTTGCTTCGTAGCCATTTTTGTAATTGGAATCCGCTCCCAGAAAGCAACAACTCTAGATACACTTACTTAACGTATGAATGGTGTCTTTAAATATAGGGATTCGTTAAGAGTTGAATAATTATATTAATTTATTGTTAACATACATAACGGAATCATGGGAAATTATGGATTATTCAGAAGCATTTCCTTTACAAAGGCGTATAGATACAAAGATAAAATTAACTGTGAATATAAATTGTAACAGTATCGATTGGAGAAATTTTTAAACCCAAATACTGATAAATAAAAACGAACTCGCTAAGAAATTTACTTGCATAAGAAATAAGATCAAGTAACTAAAACCAGTAAGTAAGTAAGTAAGTAAGTAAGTAAGTAAGTAAGTAAGTAAGTAAGTAAGTAAGCATATTGTCTTTTTATTTATTCGAAATGCACATATACTCTTTGTAATTTTGGCATAAATTATTAAGGTCTAATTTAGATACATAACAATGCATGACAGAAAAACGCAATCCACAATCTAAACCGAAACGCCATTTTTATCATCCAACCTCAACCCCAGCTACGCCGGAAGTAGAGTGAAACCGATGGAAGAAGTTATTCCCTTGTGCGGAAGTAATATTATGGCCATACTCCTTCCTACGTTCATTCGTCGCTTATCACACCGCGAAACCCCTTCACAGTCACACATACACGCTTCTGGAGCTACATTATTATATTGTTTCTATGCCATTTGCCGCTTCTTTTTCGCCGCAAAAATTACAAACGCGCTTCGCCTGTCCGACACCGGGCGCTCCATTGCTTGCTTGTCAGCCTCACAAAACCGATGTGGCATAACGGCGACCGCCGGGCATAAAGCAAGTGAGAATATTGAATTTTTCATTCGGTGCCCGGGTTCATTCCGTTTGCAACGGTTGATTGCACTCAAGGCGAAAGCTTTTTCCCCTTTTTTCCCACGAAGCAAAGTGGGAGTAAAAAAAACGCAGCTTTTTGAATAACGCAAACATAACTACTGCACACCTCGGCCATTCACTCACGTACACGTACTTGTGCGAGAATTTGGGCAGGAATGGGCGAAGCGCTAGTGACGGCACAGAACGCCTGCTAGAAGGACGCTACTAGCCCCCAAGGACACGTATTTGTTGGGCAAAAGGCAACGAACGATCGTAAGCTTTTATTGTATGTTTGTTGCTCAAGAGAAGCAGAAACAAACACGGCAACGACAAAAAATGCAAACTCTTGCAATTCACCAACACGGTGATGCTCCACTTTGAGGAAGCTTCTGCTTTTCTTTCCTGTCGTCCAGCGCTGAGTGATTGTGAATCGTTTTCAGCAAATCATAAAGAAACAAGAAACACATTGCTTTTCGAGACGCTGCTTGTAACAGGTTGGGACAATTATTTTGATGTCTGTCTGCTTACGGTTACAAGGAAATATTTCTGTCGTCGGCATCAACATATCATTTCCTGTTTTATTTTTATGTGTATTTATGCCATCTATTAGGTCATTCTTCCGAGAAATGGATCAAGAGCAATGGGTTTTTTTTTCAATTTTTATATCACTTCATTTTCCTACGATATCAAGCACAGCTGCAATTGGGCGGAAATGGAAATCGATTGAACAATTCAATTCGACCATCCACGACCTCACAGTTGAGCACACTGCAGCTTACATTAATGTTTTATTCAAGCGCAAATAATATAGTTGAACATGTCCATAAAACAGACCGTCCGGCCGGCAAGCGCGTCAAGTTGTTTCATTTTGCAGATCAAAACCCATCCCCAGAAGTGAACCCTCTTCAAACTGACCACCGCATTACGGGGCACATTTTTTACACCCCTCTATTCTCTCGCCCTCTTTTTTCCCTTCTCCGCCGGCTGCTCTCACGTCGCCCGTTCAACAAAAAACAGCAAACAGACTCTCGGGAGCTGCCGTAATGGGTGCGAGCATTTCCAGTTAGACTTCCTGCTGGGTAAGGGAAAGCACCACTGAAGATGCTTGGGTGAAAGCAATATGATGAACGCTGAAAAGATATTTCAAAATGACCAACGGTATCGCTTGGAAGTGACGTGGCCGCTTGAAAGGCTGCCAACTGTTCGCACCGGAGATGGACAGGCAGGAACAAGAAAGAAGAAGAAAAAATAATCAAAATAAACCATGCGGATGTGTCGTGCTGTGTTACTCCAATATTTTTTCTCCTGCTAAACGTCTATCATCACATGTGGAAGCTAACCGTACGGCGTAGTTACAGGAAAAGGCCTACGCAAAATGATACCGGCCGACTGCAAGATATAAAGGCGGCACTTTCCACATCTGCTGCTGTGCTTCATTTTATTCTAATGTCAATTTTATTGTTCATCCAAATGGCTTTCCTCATTTTTTTCGCTCTCTTTATTTGCTATCTATAGCACATCTAATGAACCAGCATCGGTTGTTGTAATAGAGTATGATCTGCCGAGGAAAAATAACGCACAAAACGTTGAAGAATTCCTGGGCACACTTCATGTCTCAACCCGTCATTGCCCATCACATTTGGATTCACATACGATCAGTTCGGTTCCGATTCACCAGTGCGAGACACTCCTTTCGTACCATTTTATTTCATCTTCATTTTCATGCGTATTTTGGGAGGCCTTTGCTGGCTTTGGTAAGGCGTAAGATATTGCCCCACCAGGAGTAAGCAATGTGCAAGCGACAGCTTAACCCGGTTCTCTCTCACTCTCCTGCTAACAATTGATGTACGTAAGGCGAACTTGTTTTCTGCTTCATTCTGGTTTGGAATGCAATTTATGCGAGTATGTGCCAGCAAGCGTGAGTGTGAGTTGTGGTAACTGTACAGAACTTCATTGTCGTTCCGGTGGTCGTAGGAGGAGCCACTACACCACAAAATGGAAGCAGGTTTACGAGGCTGGATATTTTTTACATTTTTATAGGACAATGCTACATATTTCATGCATATAAATGACTGTTTAGTGTTTTGTGCGCACACACACCCATACAACATTGAACCAAAGGCGAATGACGCCAGCACTCCTCGCTTTGCCCCAATTCTACCCCCACGATGGTCTTGGCCTTGACGGCGATGCTGTGCAGTATGTTAGATGTATGTATCCCGCACAATAAAACTACCCATTTGTCCAGAGCCAAACTCGCCCGACTAGTAGGGTTGGTTCACATGTAGGAAAGTACATTCTCCTCGGGTAAACCTTGTCCAGGGTCGCTTTGTTTTTCCGTTTCCGGTGGATTTCTTTTTTCTAAGAGGGGCGTTGAAATGCTCGCTACGTACCGTGCACAGATTGTACCGGTGGTGTTGGAGTGTTAACTTGAGAATGGTGCAATTTTGAGAAATGTGTTGTACCACTTGGTGGCATGAAGCTGTAAGTGTTCTTGCATGCAATGCACCAAGCATAACAGTAACAAACTTTAGAAAAAAGTCTAACATATGTGTTTTTTGTCAAGATTGCCATTAAAAAGGATTAAGTTTTACTTGAAAGGAAATGCTTCCTTAGTGCAGATTCGAAGATTTTGGAAATTACATGGAAGTCAAGTTGATGTATTATATTTTTTTCTTCTGTTCTTGAAGAAGAATTCTAACTGATTTTCATTGTCACGCTATAAAACTGAAGTTATACGAAGGGTGTTTTGAGCACAAATGGTAGAGTAAGAACCATTTATGGATTCGTTACGTTTCCCGTATTGATGGAAGTATTAAAACATCCTCACTTTGAAAAGGTTCCAAATAATGAAAAATTCTCATGTATCTTTATTTATTTCAAATCAACTTGAAAAGTGTCTATAATTTATTCAACTCGTTGATACAGGAGAAATTTTGTTATATCATGAAACTTTCCACAAGTAATCCTTGATTATATATACTTCTTTTTGTGATTTTCTTTCAATCCTCTGGCGATTCGTTTTCTTACGCAACTACTTTTTCAAACATCGCCAAACAACGCTCTTCAAAGCGTAATAAATTGTACATTTTTCCTGTTTTTGACCGCACCACACTGAATATTACGTTTATTGCTTAGGAACTACTGTTTACCTGCCAAACATGTAAAGAGTATTTGAGGGTGCTTTTCGGCTTTTCGCATTCCCGGAACTGTCACAAAATCGATATTAAACCTTCAACCACTTGACGAAGTGAGCGAGGCATGATGAACGCAGCGAAATGTAAAAGAAATGAAATGGGACGATGTCAACTGAACCAATTCCAAGATTTACTAACAACGGAGCGCACCCATGTATATCTGCGCACACACGGTGAGCTTTTGGCGACCCCAGACCATACGCCATGAATTATGTAACTATCAGCAAATGTGACACTTTTATCTTTCGTTTTCGGGTTTCTATGGGCCACTAAGGCGACCTGTTTCTTAACTACACCCAACCATTCTTTCAAACCATTGGAAGTTTGTATGCCCTCACCCGTCCCTACCCACTCTACAACCGGGTTGGAGCCGAGCATCAGTCAGGGTTCGTTGAAACGGAATCGGGAACTCTGACGGTGACGGGCGTTTTCGGGCCCGGCCCAAAAACCCGGCGATGCAAAGTAACGAAGGATTGCAGCAATCCTGTTGTCAGCTATCCCAAGCCATCGTGGCGATGGTGCTGTGTGCTGAAGAAGATTAATGTGCCTCGTACGCGGTTCGCATCGGGTTGCCCCAGAAAAACGTAAAACGACACCCGAGGACGAGGGATCGCGAATCTCGAAAGGTTGTTAAATTTAAGCATCTCTCTACGCTCCGTCTACCTGCTCCAGCGGGGGTAGTGTTTGGCTGCCTCTTGCCTCACTTCAAAGCTCCGGTCGGTTCAATTTGATATGGGCCGTACGAGTGCGCGGTCCTTTCCGCCTGCTACCGGTGACTGATTGTCATACGGATGCAGGATTTTGGCCGGTCACGGGCGATGATGGACGACGAGTAGGGTTGAAGGTACTGGCACCGGAGAATTGCTAAATTTCGTCAACATGTCGTCAACGTGTGGCGTAACCGTTTGTGCAGTTAAAACTGTGTATGAAAACATATCCACAATGGCGTGAAGGAAAGATGAACGTTGCGATTTAACGCTCGCTCCACTCTTGACGTTGCTGACGAAGTGGTTACCATGGCAGGGAATGAAACATTCAGCTACCCTCACAATCTGAACTTAAGTCAATTCATTTTATAGCACGCTCCCGGTGTACAATCAATCGGTTTTACGAGCATAACTTGCCCATAAAACAATGCAAAAGGGAGTGCATTGTGGTTCATTGAAATTATTTTGAAACAGTGTCAGCTCAGTGCATCGTTTGTTATATACAGTGCTGCAGAAAATTTTGGATTCGATTTTGGAACCATTCTTCTGTTAGTTCAACGAAGTTTAAAACTTGTACAGTCCATAACACAACTATATGGTTATTTTATTTGACATCAAATGAATAGCTAATACAATAATGTAAATATATAACAACCCATTTTGTTCAAAAATTAAACCAAAAACTTATCGTGAATTTACACAAACCACTGGGCGTCTCCATTCCCAAGCCTTGGCAGTGTTTTGGATTTAAAATTCTAATGATTGCTCTATTTACGTACATTTTTTTTGCTATTGTATGATGGCCTGGCCGTATTAGACTTAGTTTACCACGTAGCAGGATAGTCAGTCACTGCTACGGGGAGCGGTCCGGATGGGATTTTGGTCCCGGTCTGTCGTGTGAGAGAGCAGCGCCGATACCACTACCCCACCGGGCCGCCTGGATTTACGTACAATTTAAATATGTAAAAATTGAAAATTGTATTCAATTCAATACACATTCTCTGTACATTCTGCCTAGTGATAAGTTTCTCATGTCGGTATTTAATTATACACTGTTGCCTAGTGTGATGTATCGTTACCACTTTGAGTCATTACGTTGCCGTGAATTGAATGCGCTACCATATATTTTGAAAAACTCATAATTATAACCATTATAAATGTTCATTACACCTAATTAGCTTTTTTGGAAGATCTCTGGTGAATAATTAATCTTGTATTCGGTGAACTTTTAATCATTTGTAACTGATTAAAATTTTTAATTCTTCCCTATTCTCAAACGAATATCTATTAGTTGAATTCGATTAACAGTCGTTTCAAACTGCTTTCCATGAGATTTATTCCGCTTTAAACTGTAATGGAATATCTTCTAATTTACACGAACACATTCCTGATAGCTACACACAGGAAAAGGGAAATTATTCTCAATTTGGTACCGAATTCAATTTGCATCCCTAATGAAATTCTAATAGAACTGGAATGTATGTGTTGCATGCAATTGCATTCTAAATTGCATTGCATCGCCAGTGTCTTGATGATTGCTCGTGTGATGATTGCTTTGCACACCTAGCGCAATTAATGGAAATCTTCATGCATGAACTTTCTCCGCGAAGGTTCAGACTGCTGATGTACAATCTATTTAGTTGAAGCTGGGATTCGTTTCATTCATCACCTACTGATTAAGTAATTCGACGTATTGTTTTATCTCTCTTAAGAACAAAATTTCACCAAACACAAAAGACAACCGTCATCTATGCAGTACAGTACAGTACATAAAGTTAACACAAATATACTGTTATTTTCTATTATCGCTCTGTTTATGGTAAGGTCCAACTATGCTCGAGAAAAGAGGTTCCTATTTTCTTGACACTTCTTGGGTTTTTTTTTCTGCTACACTTCTGCCTTCACCATCTTGGGATTTTTGTGACTATCCTTACATAATCGCCTTCACGACATTACATTACCGCTGTTGTGTGCTGCTCGTTGCGATGCAAAATTGAAAGCGGAAGGCAAAATGGCTCGAAATCAACTAACCACATCCGGACCCAAGCAAGCGAGGTGGAAAATTGAATGAGTCTGTACGGGTGCATAAAAGCTAATGTTTCAAATCCTTTTTATTCCTCGCAATCGTTATGCTGCGCGACAGTGCACGTGTGTGAGTGCTTGGGCACTTTTGTAAAAATGCCACAACGAGCGAGAAGCGAATGTTTCGAAGCAGGATGGAAACAACACGAAACTCGTGTAGTTACAGTTGAACAGTACAGCGTGTACGGAATGGAAACACTTGCCACCACGGAACTGGAATTGTTTCGGTAGCGTGTAGCGTAGCTTCAGTTACAGCAGGAAGCAAACAACGCTGCATGCCAGAGCCCATACGAGCTTCCGCTCACGTTGCTGTCGTTCAAAGTGCACGTTTCTGCCATCGTAACGGCGCATTCCCGTCGTGGTACTATTTTTCGTGTTGTTTCGTTACAATGTCGTAAGTTTTTGTTGTTGTTGTTCTGGAAAGCAGGTTTAGATAAGGTCACCGCGAACAATATCGTCCATGGTGATTGCAGCATTCAACGATGCGGAGGTTTGGTCTCACGCCCGAGGTCAACGGTAAACCGTGGTAAACTGTTTGAACTGTTTTCACTGTCTACGAAGTTTGCAGTGATTGGTACAGGCATCGATTGAGAAGTTTTGCTAGTGCTAGTAGCTTAACAATGTTCTATTTTGTTTTGAGTTACTTCAGCGTCATCGACGCGATTGGTTTGTTGATTACAAATGTCAAACAAATGTAAGCCAAACAATCGGAAGGAGTTTTTTTATAAGTGGATGCAAATGAACTCTGTAGAAAGAGTTCACCTGTTAGCAAAGAAACACCAACATAGTGCATATGCCTCTAATACGGCCAGGCCGTCAAACAATAAAATAAATACTGCAAGCGACACTATTAAACACAAAAACTCTACGTTAGGCACGGCATTTGTTGGCAGTCGAAAGATGACAATTCCAACTGCTGAAAACTTCCCGGAATTGCTTCCAGCTTTTTCAGTTGTTGTTGTATGTGACTCAGACAGAATTGTTCCCATTTGCTTCCGGTGTTGCAACAATGATTCGACTCGTCCTTAGGATTTATGCTGCAGGAAGACGAACAGACACACACACACACACACACACACACACGACTATCTTATTGTGACGCTGTTGCATGATGTAAAGATGAATGCCTGCCGGTACAACGGACAGAAAATTCCAAAACGCTCACCGTTGCCATTCTTTCCTACCCAGGGGGTAGAATGTGTACTCGCGATGCATAACCAACGCAGTCGAGATATCACGCATACACCGCATGACCACCGCACCTGCACGACTTGGTTAAATCTGTTCGAGCATGAAGAGTGGTTACCAGCGATGTAAATGTGGCAATTGAAAGGCACCAGGTTGCAAGTTGTAACAAAACACATTTGAAAGTATTTCTGGAACCTGCACACGAAACCACACCCGAATTGAAACGCGCGCCCGTGTGTATGTACGAGATGGAAGAAAATAAAACCCTAGTTGTCCTGGCAGCCACCCCGAGTGTACCAACCCAACACGGGTGTGTTCCATTTTGCGCGCAGTCTTTCCATTTTCATGTGGAATCTTTTAACCAAGGGAACAATCCTTATGCCAGGCACAACCATCCCACGGAGTTGGTTAAATCTGTGTATTAAAATTTTATGCTTTATTTTGCTGGGATTTGCCGTTCCGTACCAGCCCGCCCTTTGCCTTCTGTGGGATCTAGTTTTTGCCAACACACAAAACACCTTACCCTGCTTCCGATATTGTGAAGGTGCCAACATGCTATCAAGAAGTGGGAAATTATGTATGCACACGGAAAAGGAAGAGAAGAAACCTTACACCTTTAATGGGCGACAACGTGCTTTGCATGAGAAGCTGTCGTGAAAGTGTTGTGCTCAACTGTGCAGAGTATGTGGCAAGTGAAAAATATTTGTAAGTTTAAGCATTCGCTTATCAGTGAAAAAAGGCATAAAGGAATAAAAACGCATATTATTCACTTCGAAAAATAACTGAGAAGCTACCTAAAAATTTGATAATCAATTGGAATGCAGCAATCAAATTACTTTTGAACCAACTACAATTTTGGGCTTGATACAAACTATGTGTGAATGAAATGTATACATTTTACCAAAACTTTTGTGTAAACCTGTGGAAAATTGATAACATCTACACACAATTAAAGACGGTTCTGTTTGTGGTCTGCAAGCTTCCTTGCAGAAAAGAAACGTAACTCGATATCAAAAAAAATAATTTAAAAACGTAGACATCCCACCAATTATAAAATACTCTTTATATATTATTTATGTTACATAAAACCAAACATTCACCTTATTGACCAGTGGCAGGAGTTCTTGAAAACCTTCCTCAACGAATCGCTTATCATAAAAATCACACTATCCTGGATTGGACCTGCTATGCTCTTCTGTCCATGATGACGGCCTATCAATAGAATTTACGGGCTAAGATGGTTGATATCATTGGAATGACAAGGAAAAACCGCTAGGTTCGGCCATACAAACATATACCAAACTCCATTAAACTTATACCAAAAACCCGAATCGACCGTTTTTCTTTGCAAGAAGCTATTGGCTACAAGAGTATAATAAAACATTGAAGAATATGGAGTTGAATAAAAAACTAACAATGCATGAACTGCCATGAGAACTATCCAACAGAATCATGTCATATCATAAGTCAATATGGAAAAAAAACTTTAAATTATGAATACAATTGAGCGAAAAAATTAATTGAATCTGGATAATAAACGGGAATCCTCTCAACAGGAAATTCCTATTTATAAGGAAAGACATCTCAAATATTGAATATACCTAGCTTAACGCCAAGAAATACTGAATCCAAATAACAAAAGTAAAATGAAAATAAATACATGCATAATAAAATAATAATGTTCAGTAAATGTTATACTTCTTCTTTGGCGTAACAACCTATTCGGTCATGCCTGCCATTTCTGGCTAACTAGACTCATTGATACCAAGTAGTTGGATAGTCAGTCCTCACTACGGGGGAACGTTCCGGTTGAGATTTGAACACCGGTCTTGCCGTTTGTAACCAGCGTCGTTATCGCATTGGTAACCGGACCGCCCCTAAAATGTTATACACTTTATATTAATATTGATAGTCAATTACTATTATTGAACATCGTGAAAATTGTGCAAAGATAGCATATTGTTTATGCTTCTTTTGCGTAACGACCTACTCGGTCATGCCTGCCATTTCTGACTTACTAGACCACGTAGTTGCTTAGTCAGTCCTCACTACGGGGGAACGGTTCGGATGGGATTCGAATCCCGGTCCTGTCGTTTAAGATCGGCGCCGCTATCTCCTCTGCCGCTGGACCGCAATTAATTGTTTGTATAGTTGTCAATAAAAAATAGAAATAATATTTGTAAATATTTTTGGATTAAACTCAAACTGAACTTTTGTCAATTAACTTTTATGTTCTACCTTTTAATTGAATTTTAACTTTATATAAAAAGGTCTTATTGTTGTAGTGGAATTGTTATCTTCGCTTGTTTAAGAAAATCCTTGATCACTATTGGTCATAGAAGCTTCCTCTATTTCTCGAACAACATATTTTGCATTTTCCTCTTGGTGAATCCCTAACATAGAACATAATAGGCACATGTTTTCAAAGCTTAAAGAATTCAAAAACATCTTATTTATTTAGGCAGAGCCCAATTGCACGAGCCATAAAAAGTATTTTCTACGAAAAGATGACCTATTTATATTGTAGTACACCGTTGCCGCTCTGGGCAATTGAACCCCGTTTGGGAATTCTATGTTCTATAAAGCTTAGAAGGATCTGGATTTTTTTTTTTTGTAAATTCAAATTTATTACGCATCTACCAGATCAAGCATGGACCTCATATAAATCCACCGCTACAATGCGATGCAACTTCTAAAAAGATGACGGGTGGATGAAAAGAGTTGCCCATGCCCATTCGACATATTCAGCAAATATCTCCCATTTCTGCAGTTCCCAGCCAGCAGCCTCCCAATTCTGGGTATGCACTAAATTTATGTTGATCCCGTTTGCACAAACGAGTAAAAGCGCTCGCATCGAATCACGCCGGGCCGGAAATCTCTCTCCGACCCTACCCAATCGGACCATTCGTCAGATGGTTGCGGTATATGCTGTGTTTGAAAAGAGCCTTTAACAAGCGTAACGCATTCAACCTAATAGCAACCACAGCACACCACAGTTCGGGACGAGACATCAAAACCGTTCCCTTTTTGCTTGGGTGCGGGAAAAACAAGGTTCCGTAAACCATAAATATGCAACACTTTTATCAACCGTGCTACCACGTCGCTTCAGCAGAAAGGTCCCACATTCTTTTCCGCCGCCATGTTGCTCCACATTTGGCCTACTACCGCGTTGGCAGTGAGGGATGAGTGAGCGTAAATTTCGTTTACCCATTTTCTCTCAATCAGGTTGCGATTGATCGACGGCTTTCGGTTCGGCACCGGTCCCGGATCCGATCCGCGATCCCAGTGATACTAAGCAGGGGTTTTCGATATTTCAATTTATTTCTCCCATCGCCACGGCCGCCCAACAAACCAAGCTTAACACCCGACCAGCGAACGGAGTGAAATATCGATGGAAAAGTGCACATAAATTCGTAACTGCTAAGCACCGTAATCCAACCAGGAAGCAGATTTAGGACGAAGGGATTATGACTCAATCCTGTAACAGTTTTGTGCGCAAAATGCAAAACGCTTTTCTAAATGCGCTTCCGAAGTATGCTCCCCAAGAAACGGGTTTCCCGGTGTAGATGGAGAAGAAAATGTTGCAGCACATGATACCGAGTAACGACGCGTTTGCATGAAACTACTTCGAATCGGTACTTACGATAAAATCGATCGAAAAGAAACAAGTTGTTTTGGGGTTGTCGATGCTGAGGTCACCCAGGTGTAATGGTAATCTGCTTTGCCAACCATAAATCGGAGTGTTAGTTTGCTATTGCGATCTTGCTATGCTGGAAGTGAAAGTTTGTACATATTAAATGGTGAAACATTTACTTGCCCACTACTCTAGGAGAGATGAATGAAAATTACTTTATTCAATATATGCACAGTTTTAATGTTCATAATAGTTATATTTTAAAACGGCTTATTTACATAACTAGTTGAAAAAATTATCTGTTCCATATCTATCACGTGTTTTAAGATGAACTATGTTTGCCAACATTTACACCAAAAATAATTTACATCATCGTCATTATATGATGCATTAGGACTTAGCGCCTTAAGATGAACTAAACTTATCTATTTTTCGTACCATAAGGTCTTTTCATTTTCAAGTCAGGTATATTTACAAGTATTTTCATGAATATACTAGAAAGCATTTCTTTTGAAAAGAATATGGATGAGTCCTTCATAATTTTTTTTAATGCCAAACGACCTACCAAACTATATTAAAATCAGTTGTCTAAATTACATGAGGGCTTTACATCTAGAACCAATATTTTCTCTACCAATATTGAGGCCATCCATACTTACTGAATTTTTGAATTTGCGTATTTGGCTGTTCAAGCTATCGTGGGCATCATATTTCATCTGTGGTGCTGACTATGAAACATTGATTAGACCTTTTCATATCGTTTAGTCATAACGTAACATCTTTACATTGTTTGTAGACAGTAAAGAGTTACAGCCTTACTTCTTAAAACCCTACCGATCTGATGATGTTAACAAGGAAGATATGTTTAGACCAGAATTCAATGGAATCCTGGAGTTTATAATTATAGTTTTTATGGATATAATTACCAGATGTTGCTAGTTATTTTTGTTAAATCAACACAAGTTAAGAACTTCAAGGATCGCCTGAAGTCTTGACCTAATAATAATAATTTACTTTTATTGATAGTTATTACTACAATAAAATATGATTTTCCATCAGTCAGCCAGCACCAGAGAGACAAAATTCCATAAACGTACCCGTTCGATTGCTGCCTCGCCCCAACGCTTCATGAAACCACAGTTCCACACATATCTCAGCAATTCTTCCACCGACCGATTCTACCGATTAGGCACCACCGACCATTCGGATTGATGCATAACTGCAAATTTGTAAGGCTGTCTTTCTCCATAATTGCATAGCATTTTAACAAATTGATCGTTTCTCATCAGTTTCGTTAAGTTTTCAATCAGTTGTCCCACATGTTATAAATACTGAAATTATAAATTGGACAAAGTTTGGAAAAAAATCCGTGCCACCAATGGTACTATAATGTTCCGCAAAGTATACCAAAATCCACGATCTTGTACATAAATCATAAAATTGGGTTTAATGACATCCCGAAAGCGAAACCGTAAGAACTATGAAATGATTCTAAATGTTCTCGAAAATGGTACCCACGCATGACATGTGATGAATAAAATTTGTTTTTGCAATTGACTTTCGATCATCTCAAACAAATAAACGCTATGAAGTATGGCACATCCTTACACCATGGTGCAATCAATCCCTTTATGCAAATCCATCCCCTCAGCCGTATTGCAAGGAACGTTTTTCGATGAAGCAAATCAACAAGCGGCCAACACGAAACAGGTTCAAACGAATTGAATTTGGCTCCAGAAAATATATCACCATCAAATCCTCTACCATGCTGTCACAGTTGTGGAAAATAACGAAGATAAGAAAAAAAAACCCATCCTAAGCACATCACAAACTATCACACTTCGTGTGCAGCTGTGAACTGTACGTGTATGTGTATGCGAAAGAAGCAATCCCCATGAAGCACCGAACATAATATTATTAAATCTACTTCAATCCAATAATCCAAATCAAATTATCGTCACGATTCAGCATTTATCCATCCGCGCAAGTGGCACCAGGGGGAGAATAACAAAAAAAAAAAACGGGCAAGATGCAGCATTGCATTCGGTTGAAATTATTCAATTTTTCCACCAATCCTTTTTATTTTGGCTGTCCCTACGTGCGTCGATAGCACAGTGGGAGACCTTTTATGGGGCACGGTAAGCTTTCTGGTGAACTATGTAGGAAACGCGGATGAAGAAGTTTTTTTATTGTCGTGTTCTTTTTTATCCTCCGTATCGTTAAAAAAAACTCTGCCACACCGGGTATCGTTCGTGCGGGCCCGTGCCAGTCTGCCGATGAAACGGAAGTGTCCGATTTATGACAAGATTGTGTTCTTCGGACGTGCCACACGACTGATTCGTTTGACTCACAATCATCGCATTAGATCCATTTTTGTCACACAAAACCCTTTTGCAACGAGCTCGAAAGAGGATGGAGGAAATGAACAAGCACAAAAAAGCGCTTCCCCAAAAGCGGGAATAATCCACCCGGGTTGCCCATCGACCACGCCATCATTTCCCGTTCCGGCTCTGTAACGATATACCACTCACTTGCGTCAGCACTGCTGGGGTTCGTCATTCTTTTACGCCCTTTATTTTTCTGGGTTTTTTTCTCCGTTGAACGATTTCCTTTGCATTCGGTTGAGCGGAAGCGTCCGGCAGCAGAAGCTCGAGCAAGCGCATTTTAATCGGATAAATGTTCCGACGACGCGATGAACAGTACGATGATTTCGGACAAGAACAGGGCAGAAAATGCATACGACGCCTGCACGGTGTACGACTTTGATGAATACCAAATTAGACACTTTCGAACATGGCAAAGCGCTCCTAAGTCACTGAACGCAAATGTGCCCGAGAGTGTGAGTGAATCTGAAAAAAAATGTCCAACGATGGCGCTTGGTGGATAAAACATACCGCTAAAGAATATGAGCTTTTCCCTATCGCTTCGACTATTGCTGCCTGCGCCCGTACATCGAATGGGAATGTCTTTTTATTCGCTCAATCGTCGCTCTTATTGACGGTCGTTTGTTTTAGCAGGATATTCTTACAGTCGAATGAAGCATTTCGTTAGTGAAGCCAACATAATTTGATTCTTGTTTCGTCATTTTCTACGGTGGTTAGTTTTGTTTCCGTTTTCTGCTTTTCTGCTATCCCATGCTAAGCACCACACAGCGGGAACTATGCTGCGGAACATTTCGCTCCGTTCTCTTGTCGTTCCTATAGGCTTCGGGGTTGTCAATTTTGTTCAATTATGCTATGTGGTACAAAGGCAAAATAAAGACCAACACGAAATTGGATGCTGTGCCGAATTATGTGTTGGTAAACCATGAAGAAACGGTTACGAGCGTTGCTTGCTTTTCATTCTAAGGACAGTCATTTTGAAAGCGTACAGTGCCATGTAATTGGTCGTTTCGGGATCCACAAACCAAACAAAAAGTGTCTGCTTTCGACACTTTCCATTGAACTCACGAGCCAACGACCACGTAGGCGATAATCTTGCTCGAGCAGAAATGTGCTGCATGCATTATAAAACCGCGCGGAACGGCGAAAAGCTGCTCGTTAATGTGATGCTGTCTTTATTTTCGAATTTCCTCGCGTTCTGGCCAACCGAGAAATTTTACATGTTTTGTTTTCAATTGTTATTTGTTTTAGACGGCTTTTTGCGGTTGAACGCAAGCACGAAACTTACGTGTACAAAACAATGTGTCTTTGTATTTGTTTTTGTGTACTCTTAAAATATAAAAGGATTTTTATTTATTTCCATTGATTTATAATTCATTACCTCAGATTCAATCTAGCAAACAAAGCAATACCGTTATTGAAAGTATCGTACGAAAATGTAATATTTACAAGAGACATTACCAGCTTTTTAAACGTTTTTTAACAGTTGATAATTCATACATAGTTTCAGAAGATTAAACTTCGTCTTTGGCGTTAATGCTGTAGTGAATATATCTTTTAATCATGCATCAACTACTATCATATAATAAATTTACCTAAGAAGCACAATGGTTTATGAAAAATACAATTTTTAGATAACCCTTATGCTCGATTTTGATGACCGCAATGCCTGTAGGTTGGCTACATACACGTTATCAGAAAACGTTAACAGAAAAAGGATAAATTATAAATCATAATAATAATTCACTTCAGCGTATATGTTGAAATAACTGCAATTGTGTAGAATTAATGCTTTTAATATATTTATTTGCTTATTATTAATTATTAAAGTTAAATAATCTTCCGTTGGGCTTAATAAAGCAACTTAAAGAAGACTTAATTTCAATATCCATAGTTATATAGGACGAATCTGTTTTTATGAAACATCCTTTTTAAATAGTTATAAGTTGGAAAATTAGATAACATTCACATGTATTTATTTTTCGGTGTTTTGTATGTTCTTCGAACGCTTTCCAAAGGCGATAACGAAATTTAACTCGATTCGTGTGCAGTTAATTAAGCACCTACGACGATGTGTGTAATCCAGATACGATGCTTGCCAGTTTCAATGTCGTACAACATGCATTCATTGCACTAATGCGATCTCTGCCTTCCGGTTAGAAAATCGTACTTTACTCCCATTTAGTACCTCGTTAGACAAATCCACCCTGTGTCTGACAGCTGGTTTGGAGCGAAACGGTCAACCTATGGCACGGAAAAATCGACCTTCTGGCAAGGATGTGACACCGACCAATGCAAACTACTAACCTCCTCGAGGCCGGACGTGAAGCTTCCGGAACGTTGTCTACAGATATGAATATCATGAAATCCGTCCCACACCGCACAATCTAGCTTCCATTTCCAAACACCCAAAAAGCGTTGCACAAAAAAAATTATCGTTTTTTTTTCTGGCCACTCTGCATCCGGACATTTGCTGCTGGGGAGGTCGTTCTTTGGACGAGCAGATAATCTACCGTCTGGCCGGACTAAGTGGCTCGGACACGGGAAAACTCTTCATTCCGGCGAGATGGCAATTCCCGGAAAATGCACAAACTTTGGTCAAATCACAACAGCGTTAATGCGCTTTCGGAAACTATTAAATTATGCACAGCTCTAAAAGCTCTCGACGGTGGAATCGAGCCGGCACGGTGGAAAGTAACTCGCTAAGAGAGTCTGTGTTCCCACGCATCTGTAACCAGACGTTTGTGGTTATGCACCCAAGATAAAGCAGCAGCGGCGGGCCTATGTTGTTTTTTACTTGGATTGTACTTGCATTTTGCACAAAGCTAGCAAGAAACTCGATGAATAAACGCACCATCGGAAGGAAGTAATTTCCGGAATATTAACTCCTTTCCCTCATCTTGCAATTAAGCCGTAGTGAGAACGATGTTAAACAAGCTAAAAACAAAGACGAGAATAAGGAGTGTACGGTTTGACGTCAGTCGTTGAAACATGAATATCGACAAAGTTTCAATAATCGCATCAAAGACTTATGCAAAAATGCATTTCATTAGCCTTATGTAAAATTGTAAATGTTGAAATGGCTAAGAAATTTTATACTTTTATTTTAATGCATTTGCATAAGGCTCTCAACAGAAAGACTGGTACGTTTCAATCACAAAAATAAATTAGAATTAAGTATATTGATGAAGAAATAACATAACTTTAGTTCATAAATTCATCGAAGCCTGATTTAAAAGATTTTGAAACATAAACTGTTGTTCTGTTGCGTGTGATCTTAATCTTAATGATTATTAAACCTCAAAATTATTCAGTAAGCTTTAAATGGAAGATAATGACGGTTGTGTAAATTAACTCATAATCTAAGTTTAAACCTTTCTGTCTAATGAATTTCATGTACTTCATTTTTTTTTTTGTTTTTACTTAGCAATGTCCGAAATTTATTGCGATATTCTAAGCACACGAAATAACACACGAAAAGAGATATGTCTGAGAAATCTTTTTTTTTTCTTTGTCAAGGGACAAAGGTGCAAAAAATCTTAGACATTTTCATAGCACGACTTATACTAGGAACAATTGTTGATTTGTCTCTTGTAACAAGATCAACTACCTGTTCCACGAACAACCGCCAGTCACAGCAGATGATTCACAAAATTTTAATTTTGTACACTTTGTTAGCTCCGTTCATAATTATGATATGATAGCTCGATTCTTCGCAACTTAACTTAGCAATGTTCTTGGCCCAATTTAAAGCAGTTGTGCATTTTATCTAACGTTGAATATTACATTGTTTTAATGGTGATTAAAATTCGATGGTGTCATATTTAAACCGTGATCAATGGACGACATAAATATTAAACATTGATAATGTGCTGAAAATGTACTACATCGAAATGGACTTAACATTTCCTTAGCTTAACGATTTGTTTTTATCATGCTGGTCGTGTAATAGCTCACTAGACTTTAGAGGGCTGTCCTTTTTACTTTTAAACGGGAAAGCTCATAACAAAGCATAAAATGTATGTAACTGCCGAAACTCTCTACAAAAAGTCCTACTGAATAGATCCTTCCGAGTATGACCGGGATATGACAGGTAGGAAATGCCTTGTTTTTCATGTAAATCTACCAGAAAAAAACGGTACTGAATAACGAAATATCGATGATTCCATCATATTTGGAGAATAAAAAAAAACTTTAGTAATGATAAACTGAAAACCAAATCAAGTAGAGCGGTTTACAGGTTTCCATGAAATTTTGGGTACCGATATGCAAAAAGTTGTGTGGAGGAGATGCTGATTAGTCGTTATTTTCCCGCAGTGTAATGATGGACGTTTAAAAAAAAACCTGAGTTTAAAAAAACCATTTTGAAACATTCCATGTTCCCTCGGGAAGAAACATAATTAAAAATATACTACATTTCATATTGATAGGGAATTGTTTTACTTTAGTCTTGAAATATTTAACGGCAAAGTAACGTTTATTTCCAACAGAGTATATGGTCAATAGGTATTGGTCTACAGTACTTCGCTTCCATCGCTCGCAATTCTAGTCCTTTCAACACTTATCTCTGACGTGTGTATTTAAACCGTTGTCAATCGTGAAACCGACGCCAAATATAAATTCCCACTAACACCAAGCAAATACGCCCATCGAAAATATGCTTGTAGCACCCACCATCACTGCTTGCTGTAACGCTAGGAGCAAATTCTGAAAGTACGCCTTGTGCAGAATTATGGGTTCGCTCAGACGAAGCTCCAAAACACCAAACACCAACACCACAATAAAACACATGCCCTTACGCAGCTTAGCGCCTAGCCGAACAGCATTTATCTCAATTAGTACTATCTTGTCAACAGCTGGTTCGGTGGTTCGGCGATGAAGTGTGGCCGGGATAATCTGAAGCTGCTCGGAAACAGCTCGAAGCAGCGTCGTTCGCCCCGCACGCTACAAAACACGCGAACCCACCCAGTGCCGCAGTATCATTCCCCGCTTAGGCCGCTTTTTCGATTTCGGCCACGACCAGCACACGGGCGTGTTCTGTTTATTGCCAAATAATTGTTGCTGCGCTATACTTTTTATCCCTCCCGAAACGGAACGGCTTTGTTCAAGATGTTACTTTAAATTGCTGTTTGTTTGTTTCGCTGCTGACAAGATGCTCGAAACCACCGTTCTCTGAGGAATACGACGCCTTTCGTAGTACACGAGTGGAGCAAAGGATAGAAACATAGCGTGATTTGCGAATCCAAACACTAGCTTCCTTCAGGCAGAAACCTCAAGACACGGAATGCTACCCTGGTGGCAGGCTGTAAGTCGGTAGAAACCGGGATCGTGTGTGGTTTATTCTAGCGACAAATGACGAACCGTAAAGCCATGCCAGGCAATGACAAGCAAAACATTACCGAAAACATGCTGTTTGGGCTGTACGTGAGTCCCAGGAAATTGTGTCGACTCCGTGCGCAATTCTCGCACATCGAGTTTCCTACCAAAGGTGCGACCGAATCATCTCGCACGGCAACACTTTCCCACGTGAGCTCTGGGGTGTATCGTGGTGTGTAGGATTCGTGATGGGACGGGGTACTATTTAACAGACCCAAACTGTAACGTAAGGCATGGCTACGAATATTGAGAAAACGTACCGAGATTTGCTCAATCTTCAGCTGATTTTATGTTCCATTGCAGCTTACCGAACAACGGTTCTCGAAGGTGTGGCTTGTTCCTTTTGTTTTCACTAACGAATGAAACCGCGAAGCTGTTTGCGAGATTGAGCAATCCGTCCTAAGAAATTTTGTTACTCCTAACGATTATCAATTGAAAACAGGTGGCACATTTGCCAGTGCTATCATAAAATTTATTCCGAACGCTTCGAATGTACTCCGTTTGATAATGCGTTTCTGCGTGCTTTTTTGTGAATCATTGTATCATTATAAAATAAAAGTTTATCATACAGGGTTTGTACAATTTGAACAAGGGTGAAATGTGTTAGTCGCTTATTTGCCTACAGCAGTGCAAATAGGATTTTCTTGTACAATCTTTTTTTTTTGGAAAACAAAAACTTTTCCTCGAAATCATGACCAAAATTTATAAAAAAAATTATGATTTTTTTATGACGTGCTGGACACAGGGGATATCCTAGTGAAACGGTCTACACGAATAGATTTAAGATAAAAGAAAAACGAGCAGTTTTTTACACATTTTTCATGTGAAATTCTACAATACAGAACGTTACCATTATACTATAAAATTCTTTCAGAGAGAAGTAAACATAACACGAAAGAAAATTCACTAGAAAGCAACCACGAAAAGTGGTTTAATTATTGAATTTTGATCACAAAAATTATAATTCTTAACTAGTATATCTTATTTCATTTTTAAAACTTCTTTTTCAACATATTTTCAAATGAGTTAGGAAAAGTTGGAAGCCATGTTGTTGTCGATTCAAATAATTCTCTAAGCTTAAGAAAAGACCAGAGGCCATACCATAATAAATCCGATAAAAAATGAAAAATTTAATGTGACATAAATTTCAATTTCAAAATAACCGCAACGAGAGTAGCAATCGTTAGCACTGCGTCGTTTAGTCCGTCCCGAGTGTTTGCTACCCTTGCTGCAACTAATGCATCCGTTGTGCTCTTGAATTCTTACGAAAGTTCCGTCGTTAGTCTCTTTCACTAGATTCTCCCATTGCCTCATTAAATATCGGTTCCCTTTTTCCTTCTGCTCTCATTACAGTACTCACTGCTCCAAACAGTCGTGGAAGCATGCCAAAAGAAGCGCCACTGCAAGTTTCTCGCATCGCCGAAAACCTTCGGTGGCGATCCATGCCCGGGAATGCGGAAGTTCGTCGAGGTGGCCTACAAGTGCCGACCGTGTAAGTACACCTATTTTGCGCCATCGTTTGCTCAATAAATTTCACACACGATAAAATCTGGAACGCGTGCCCGGGCATGCTGGCAGAAGGCTAGTCACCGGGGCGGGAGCGAAAGATTTAGGTCACCGTGTGGCCGCTCCGGATTGCAACCTGCGTCTGTTACAAACTCCTCCAGCACAAAGAAGCTGATCAGATTTATGCTGACCAACACACTAAAAACGATTGTGCTGTCACCAGCTCATATGTCGTGCGCCTTTGCTTCGCTGAACTTGCCACCATTAATCGTTTTAGCCGTCGTCCATCTTGCGCTTGTCCCCGGACGGCAAGATGCTCTTATCAGTGCTGTCATCAACTCCAGGGCTCATAAATGTCTATTGCATGAATGGAGCATTATGTCTTTACGGTTGGTCCGCAGCCAGCTGATGCAAAATTCATGCAAAAGCCTGTCGCCACCAACAGTGCAAGGCGTGGTCCATTAAGAATTTAAATAATTACACCTTTACCACCGACTCGGCAACGGTAGAATGTAAGTCAATCTAAGCCCACGGTTGACCGCAAATATGAATCGGGGATTTGTACAACCGAAGTAGCAATGTTAACCTTTGAATGTCCCGAAGACTAGCATGCGAACTTTATCGTTTATAGTGTTTAAATAAATCACCACACTCAGATAAATGTTGGCCTCTGACCAGCAAGACAGGCGTTCAGGATAAGACGTTCATAAGTTCTTTATAATGGATTCAATTGTGTTCATGATAACAACGAAATGGGATTTTAAAGCCAACAATTTAGATGCATGCTACAATACGCATTAATCTTTGAAATTTAATATCAAAATAATCATTTCACTAAAAACAAAAATTTAAACACTCAATGCTACTGTTGCTATTTAAGAATTGTCCGCCTATTAAGAAAAACCATTACGCAGTTGAACATAAAATTCCAATTATTTTGTTTTTATTTTCTTAACTATATTTTTCAAGTTCACTATAAATTTCTACTTACTGTATCCTTCTGATATTTGATAAAAAGCTTACTCGTTCTTTTAAAATGATTCCATTATGTTTAAACACCACTGCATATCATTTCAGTCTCGGAATTTTATTATAACTTTCCATTTATGTGGTATTTAAAAAGATCATCAAAATCACTCAAAAATATCCTGTCAGATTGAATTGAATGCCTTTTTATACAACAATGACATAGATATTATTCCAGGAAATCTACGTTTCAGTTTGGTTTTTATTGGCCTCCTTCCAGTTTCATTAGTTCTGAGAAAATGGGCATCACCGCAGATAAAAAAAAAAACATTACTATCTGCTTTTAAAACAATGGCTCTGTACGTACTCACGTACTTAAAGGGCAGGTTCGGTAATTTGCAGTGATATTGATTTTGCGTGTGTTCTAGATGGTTGTTCGATTTTGACTGACTACAATTTATTTCTTCTCATCTACGCATCCCTGCACTCATCCACGCATCGCACTCATTTCATCTCTCCACTCCCAATCAACAAACTTACATGTCACCCGCGTAGCCTACTTATAGGCTCAACAGGCTCCTTTGGAATACTTGAAATAAATAAATTTGATTTTGTAAGAATTTAGTCTATAAAAGCGTATTGTCTTATTAAAACAAAACAACAGTAAGGTAAAGAAAATTTTGTTATAAGGTTGCACTTAAACAAAAAGGCAACGTGATAGAATACATTACGTGATACATCGTTTTGATGATATATATCATAGCAGCTTCCCCTAAACTATTGAACATTATAAATTTATGCATGTTAAAACTCATTTTAAACTTTTCATACATGAGGTATTGTTTTTTTTTTATGGAGCATTAATGGAAGAAGCATACCGATAAAAGAAAATAAATATGTTGTTCAGTTTGGAGCACCTTGTTCAATCGAAAATGAAAAAAAGGAAATATTTAGTAGACTTTGCATATATGCAGAGCCGAATGAACGTCGTTAATAACACTGCGTTAAACAAGTAGCACTGCGTAAATAATATCTTCTAGTTGTGTGACTTCATTCTGGAAAGAATTAAATCTCTAAATAGTGAGCATTGAGTTTTGCAGACTCCAACCTATACATTTCGTATTTTCATGCATCAATTAATGAAATCTTTTTCACGGTGGAAAAACGTGGTGCTAACGTCGCTACCTAATTAGTGCTGCTCTGCGGTGCTAAACTCAAACCCATTGTGCTAGTAAGCTTTTTGTCCGGTACCGTGCGCATTCCACTCTAACCACATCCTCATGTCTTCAATTACAGACGAGTTCCGGAGCAAAATCGCTTGCGAAAACGATGTAATTCAATTAATTTGCAACCCATACTCCCGGATAGCGATCTACAGTGCGAACTACGGTCGTACCGAGTACGAAAGTCTTCAGTGCGCGCAACCGCAGGGCGTAAAGGAGGAAAGTAAGTATTACGCTCGCTCGAAACCGGTCGCTTATTCGGTGTCCTATTTCAAAAGTCGAATTTCCAAAACACTCTTTCCCCCACTTCCATCCGTTCGTTCCATCGGTTCCGCGCTAATCTAGCGTGGGATTGTAAGAGTCCGGTTCTGCACGGAATACGGCACTGGAAAAAGTCATGCATTACGACAGCTAAGGGGATCCCCAAACCTGTATCCTCAAAAAAGGGCTCCAAAAGAAGGAAAATCCTTCCCCCAGGGACCGTTTTCACACCAAAGCTAATCGGAAACGAAACACCGGTTCCCCGACCACTGCTGGTACCAATGGCCTTCGGACAGGTACTCTCGTCTACGGCTGGCATTTGAAAGAGAAAAAAAACAGAAAAAATAAGCAAGTATAAGCAGGAGAATGCCCCGAAGAGGATGATGAAGGTTTGGAGATTGGAATTGGGATGGTATTCCGCAATCCGATACAATAAATGTGCAACTGTGTGTTCTGGCAGCAGTAACATATCCCTTCGGAATTGCCACAAAAAAGACTGGCCCCAACCACATTCGCCTCTCTAACACTATCTCTACGCTTTACGCTTTTCCCCACAGATTGTCTCGCATCGTACGCCACGGAAACGGTGATGCAAAAGTGTCACGGGCGGCGGAAATGCACACTTTCGGCGGACAGTACAACATTCGGCAAGCCGTGCCGGCCTGACTCGAGGATGTATTTAAAAGTTGTTTACACATGCGGTTAGTATCGGGCAAAGGCACCGTACAACATATGGCGCGTTCGCTTCCACTGCTCCGTTGCGGAAGAAGCAACGGCCGAAACCGATCCACCACGGTTCGGTTTCCAGTGTGCGAGCGGGTGGTAGAAAATGGTTGATAAAACTTTCTGCCCCAGAGTGGGTTGGAGTGGAAAATGCAGCTTGCACACGTTGAACGATACGGTTCGAAACATGATGCGCTGTATGCTTATCGTTCATTTATTTCTGCCTTTTCCACAGTGCCTAGAAAGGTGCTGAAGGACCGATTCGAGGCTGCACCGGAACCGGACGAACCACTGCAAAGTGACCTCGAACAGGATCAGGACGAGCTGTACGATGAGGATCAGTTTTTCCGCGAATCGGATGCCGCACCACCTGGGCCGGCGCCGAAACTACAGGGCGGGCCCACGAATGGCCGAGTTTCGGACGTTCCCATCTACATCGGCACATCGAGCAGTACCGTTGCTTCACCACCCCGCTCCATCCACGACCTGATGGACGATAGTGATTTTTCGTTCGGAGGTAAGTCAGAAAGTTTATGGCGAGAGTGTTTTTCCTGCTAGTCACGCTGGTGGAATATTAAGCCACAAATTTGAAAGGATATGTCTAAAACATGCAAATTAATTTGAGTGCGTTCTCGGTAATGTTTATAGCACAATTATTCTGCTTCACGCACTCCATGTTGTGCTTCGCTTTCAAATTCAGTGATGTATTATACACGATCTAAATGTTCATTGGTCTTCTGTGAATATGTCTAAAAACTAGACTGGCTCATTGATGTTTAATTTTATGAAGAATTATTAGCAAACTTTCGTTTCCGTGAAAGCCGAATAAGCCGTCTAAACTGATATGCACCTACCACAGACCATTAGTGCAATCCTTTTTCAAACGATTTTTTAAATGCGCGAATAATTATTATTATGTGTATTATTATATTGACTTCTATAATAAGCAGTACCGTATGTAGTTCCAACAGCGAGAAAAATTGAAGAAATAAGAAATCTTTTATCACCAAACGCTATGATCTACGTTGTGTTTCTGTTTTTACTTATTCCTAGTGGAGCTGCAGGTATAATTTCCTTTGGGTCGATCGTTTTGTAATATAACAAATTATTACACGGTCACGGTCGCCATGTAATATACAAATTAGGTTGCCAATAATATATAAAATAGGTTGCGCTGGGCAACTGCAATGGCATCGGAATCACTGGCTTTCGGAATCACCGGAAGGCGGCTCTGAAATAATTGCACAAAGACGTAGAGTTTACATGTCTAGTCTAGACAGTCAACTACGATTGATTGAATGCCCAAGAGGAGACAGCTTTTATTTATCGGATTTGTGTTTTGGTTTTGTTATGCTATTTGTTGAGTCCAATATTTTGTATTTAGGTTAAGCCGAAAACAAATTGCATCATTGGAATGTTAGGTCTATTGGTCAATATGTTGAGTTGACGTTTTTGCGTACAGTAACCTGGAGACAAGAACTTCTAGACGAAAACAAATGTGTTCGGTTTCATTGCCGAGCTACCTGTCTGAACTTGCGCTTGCGCTGGAGCTTATCTGTACATGTTTTTAATCGGTATCATATTGCATTGCATCATACGCAGAAAGCGTGCGCTGTTATGATTTCATATTATCGATTGAGTTGTTCGCGTTTGTTGTCGCGCACTCGATTAAACTGCTGAATTTGCTTATTTGTGTTCTTGACTAAATGGTTGGGTTACTTGCGTTCATTGGTTAAGATTTGTGTTTTTGAGCATTGACCTATGTGCTGTCTTGGTTTTGATAATTTGAAGAAATAATGATAGATGTTTAGCATAATCATGCTACAGTTTGTTCCTCACGCATGAAGGTCAGGGCATCTCCTATCAATAAATAGCTCTATTCAGAGCTCTAGAGTTCGTTCCCGCAGGGCTATAATACGACTGCCATAAGACGGTCTATCCAATATTCTTTTGTTGGTACTGTGGGATAAATAAGTAATAACATAACTGACTTTAATTCGTTGGACGATATAAAAGTTGTTTTAGCTTACAATCGCCGCGAAGGCAACGAAAATTAATTCTCATTATGCTCCTCAAATGGTTTGCAAATATTGCAAACTTCAATGCTGTGTTGAGTATTCCATGGAACAAACATTTATATATCTATTTCATAATAAAATTATTGTTCGTTTTATTCGTTCGTGGTGTCCGATATCATTGCCCTTAATTTAACACTTATCCCAACACAATGAACGTAACTTTACACCCGGGACAACAAAGAAATTTTGTAATTCATGAAACCTCGCTAGCTAAAACTCCAATGCATCTGTATCACTAATGTTAGGCCAAAAACTACCAGGCGCCTCCATTGACAGCCAGAACATGGATTTTGTAGGTAAAGGGAAACCATTACAAATTCGCAACAAAATTTTTCATTTTTAGTTTGTAACCCCAATGAAGCTTGCTAAAGTGGCGTAAAGAAATATACGCCTTATAAAGACTTGAATTACGAGCGATCTTAATATGCAAGAGATCATTTTCACTGTGCAACTACGCGTTCGTTTGCAATTTACCTATAATTGACTATCCACCGTACGCCAGTGCCTCAAGTGCTACACAAAACAGGATTGCAGTGATTCAAGAAGTCGCAATCAACCGCATAACGGGGAAAAATATAGCTTCCTTGAAGTAAACTCTCTTTCGACTTTGCTGCTACAATCTCCCGCACAGAAAGTGTTTCTTGTGAATAACTTCCCCCTTTATCGTTTCATGCCCAGGGCAGGCAAATCTCGAATGTAGATCCTTGTAGCGAATCCGGTGCCACAACGGCACAGTGATTGAGTTGAGGATGAACAAGGTTCACGAACAAAACAACAACGAACAACAACAAAAAACGCAAAAGGACACAGCAAACCTCGATTGCATTAATGGTGTCCCCTGCAAGCAAACGAGCGAACGTTTTTCTCAGCCCCTGTGCCGGGAAGGAAAGCTTAGAAAATGGGCCAAACAAGGTGAAGCAAACACTGCACACCAACATACAGCAACTGCCGAAACCGACAACCACAACAGTCCGGACAGGCTATTATACAGCTGAAAAATAACCATTTTGCTATGTGCAGCAAATTCCCAAGCAAGCCGTTAAAGCCGTCTCTGGTGCTGGTGCTGCTGCTACTGCTGTTGCCGGTGGCCAAAATAAATTGTCTCATCCTGTGTCACCCTGGGTGGGGTTGTTGCCAGGAAAAGAGAAAGAGAGACAGTGAGAGGAAAAACGCATACAGAGGACATACCAACCCGCCAAAGCAGCACAACAGCGCTTTGGGAATGAAAACAGGCGGCCGGAAAACCATTTATTGTGCCAGCTTCCTGCGATGGGCCAGTGCGACAATTCGCCCCACCATTCGCTGGATACATCCGTCCATTTTCGTAGGCAAGTTTGTATTAATTCCCGGTTCCCAGTGCTAGGGTAGGGAATCAGAAAAAAACCGATAGGAAACTGACTGTTGTACCGGCCACATTGTCAGGATGCACCGACTGACCGAGCGTACGTATCGCCTGTCCCACTCACCCACACCGAAACGGCTTCGTTAGTCTGCCCATGTCACTGTCCTGTCAGTGACCGGTGTTTGGTGTTTGCTTTAAACTTCCCGTTGGCAGCTGCAACACAGCTAAAGTTGAATGGAGGCATGGGAATCAGTCGCTGCCGAGATCGCTGGAACTGACCATCAAGGAGAGAAGGAACGAGAGGGAAAGAAAAAAGGAAGAGAAGGATAGTAACTATAAGCATGTGGAAAGGGAATTGTTGGAGGGAATAAGAGTCACCTTACGACAACGGCAAATGAAGCTAATGATACATACATTATCCAAGCAGTGGTTTCTGTTGGTAAACCATCTGCTCAATTGCTCCGGAACACACCGAAGATTAATAGATCCTTTTACTCTAGAGCTCTGGTAGGCATCGTAATACGATTAATGACTGTATGCAGCGGAGTTTGCCAGTAGACCATGAGTAGCTCGATAAACAGTAATTTAAGACCGTTGAGTAGTGAGTTGGGAAGATGAAAATAATCTCCCGTGCCATATCAACGCTAAGGATAATTTCATCATAACATACCTTCAGATATGTTACGTGGTGCCAGGACACGAATGTGTTCCATATCTAACACAGAACAATAATATAGCACGATTTAATTTATTTGTCTCGAAACATCAATACAGCATCGTGTAAGATAAATGCACCTAGCACAACCTGTTTGCACAGCAAATTGAGCAGAACACCATGCGAAGCTCATTGTGATACCTTTTCCCTGGCCGTGGCGTTTAAATTCATCCTGGAACGTTCTCACGTACAACGGCTGACCAGGAACAATGTTGCCGGTCAACTTATCTGAAGAGCACTCTAAGTAAGAACCCTTACCATGAGTCCGTTACTACGCCAACAGATGGCTTACAAAACGTACAGCACTTTTCTGCCGCTCTTTGCAAACGCAAACGTATCTTTTTCCACCGTTGCGTGCCTATTCTACCGCGCCCTGTCCCCTGACCACATATTCCGGGGCACAGTAAATTAACATGCTTCCGAAACCAAACCGTGCCCAGCGAGAGCATAAACCAATTAGTGCTTCGGTATCGTGCCCTAACGGTAGCCGGCGCTCATTTTCACGATCCAGGCAAAATCCAGGCTAATTTGAAGATGTACTACGTGACAGGTTACGTAATGCCGTTATGTATTCTGCTAAGTGTTTCCATCCACACGTTGAGCGAATGCTCGACCTGGATCGGGATGTACCGAAAATAATCAGCGCGCGGTGTGAACTTGCACTCCATTTCGTCTGTTCCAAGAAAAACGGAAAATCACTCGTGAACGACCTGAATCCCGCGAATGCTTCAAGTGCCCGCGAACGGTAATAATAGGTGAAGGGAAGAAAATACGCTCCAGCAAACTTTACCACCAGTATTCACTGCCTGGCTGCTAAATAACATCCTACCCACCATACGGTTTCACAAACTGAACTGGTTTCTCGATGCAATTAAGAGGAGGAAATTAATTAAAAATTTCCATCACTTTTCTTTCACCGCGCACAAGGGTTGACTGTTGAATTGTTTTGTGCGATTGCTCCCTAATCCATACAACTGCATTCTCGGCACGTTAGGGCTCGTGAAGTTGCCTGCCATTCATTTGCCACACGAAGGAAACATACTGTAGTTATTGTGATAGGTTAGCTTTGTCAATCTTGCGGACTGTATATATATATTTCAACATAATTGTTTCAAGCTATTTAGTATCGAAAGTTAATAGGACTGGTGGGTATATCTTAAACTTTAATAATATATATTCATCGCCCAAAATAGGCTCATGTAAAAAGTGTTTTGAGAAAATTATTTGCTTTCTTCAGCTTTCTTGCAAAAATTATTCAGCCTTGCTCTTTTCGTTTTTACTTGTATTATTCTATATAACAGACTTTGTAAATAGTACATGTATTTACGTAAATCTTTTTGAACAAATGGACTGAGTTTAAATTGCAGTGGAGGTAAAACAATTAATGGAATGAAATTTTTCTTGAATGTATAGATCACTAAGCCGCTTAAAAACATTCGTGGATCATTACTAAAATGTAGTATTAAACTAGTCCGAAAGAAACGATCTCTCCAAAATTAAGCCAATATTTTTTGAAGATTGTTTGCTGCTTACAAGTGGACGAACTCGATAGACAATTCCAAAAACTAACGCCTTTCCACTCTTTTTAACAGTGTGTTTCATCAAATCTTTCAAACATTGTACTTCGGTCACATTCCACGAGCAAAAAGTGCGCAGAAAGGACACAAGTTGAAACGTTTTCTTTAATGACCGGGTATTCTTGTGATATTTCTCCTTACTTACTTATCTGGCGCTATAACTCTTACGGTTTATAGAGCTTTTGAGACTTGACCAACTACAAAAGCTCTATAAACCGCTCACGGTCTAGCGCCGTCGTCTGCCAATCCATTATGCCGGCCTTGGTGGCGGACGCATCAACGCTATCACTCCACCTCAGTTTGTACCTTCCACGCCTCCTCTATACATAAGCTTTAAAGGAGTTTCCTGGCTGGGTCGTCCGGTGTCTTCCTCATGACATGATCAACCCACCGGAGGTCGTCGTTCCACACATACGGGGCCAAAAATCCTTCTGAGAATTTTCCTCTCGAATGCGGCTAAAAGGGTTTCATCGGCTTTAGACGAAGACCAAGTCTGCGCTACTGCACCGAAACCTTAATATAGCCAATTATGAGTCCCTCTATCCTTCGAGAAACCAGAAAGCAAACATTTGGTCCAAAGATCGAGTGGACGATCCCAGAAGCTCACAGTAAAGAAAAAAAACCTGCGCTGGATAAACTTAAGGCATCCGAGGTACTGTATCGTCAGTCTAACAAAACCGCCAAGTGAAAACAGAGTCATGTATGCTTATGCACACGTCAAACGTGACAGTTTGACGAGATCGCTTGATCCTTGCTTTAAAAACTTCTTTTTAATACTTTGGTCATTCTCCAGGGACATAACAGATGCTAAATCGACTGCCTCTCATTCTGAATCTGCAATGCTCCAGTGTGCTGCAGTAACTCAAATTTTGGCTGAGTACAAATACAAATGAAATTTTACTGCATTACGCAATAGGTGACCAAAGGCTTTCGTGGAAAATGGTATAAATTAGTTAATTTGAAATCACTCAATATGTTCTTAATTTAATAACGATATTGATTAATGTACTAGTTCCAACTTAGTATTTCAATATTGATCATGCAAATGTTGATCCATTACGCAAGCCAATTATTTAAACTTTGTCGGCACACATGCTCCTCAACACATGCTGCACCTTATTCATTTGCATTATGATTGCCTCTTGACACGCTTCCCGCAACAAACGGGTCCGCTTATAGTCGTTTCGCTGAATTCGACACACCTAAAATCACGAAACAACTCACCGTATAGGTTTATGGTGGCACAATCGTCTGTTTGCCATTAGAATTACAGCGTCCTCTCTCTCCATCTCTCTCTCTCTGCCTCTATCACTTCCGGGTGTTACACAAACACCCCCTCCTGCATCAGGACGATCGATCGGGATTGGATCGAGCAATGGTGTTCGTAGCAGGGGAGAAAGCCGTGCTAATCAACGAAATCCCATCGTTTTCCCCGAAACGCATAATGAACCGAACTCGCCGGCTAGAGTTCGTACGGATAAGAAATTAGTCGACTTTTCCAAGACTATCGGTGTGGTCCAGCGTGAGCGGACGGTGCACGATGGTACAGTACAGAATCCGGGTGTGTCCGAACGAAACGGTTTTATGAATGGTTTCGATTACAATAGCGAAAGCGAACGGAAACCTTCCAACAGCGATCGAAACGATTATCCGGTTTTGTTTACTTGGTGGGAAATTCGTCAATATTTGAAGCGTAAGTACTTGCCGAAGCGATTGAATATTTCCACCGTGCGACTGTGTTATTGTGAACTGAATGTTTCTGGGCAAATGAAAAAAAAATCATCTCTACGTCATAGGCCATCGGTGGCTCGTTTATGCGACATCCACAACATTACGAATGTAAAGATTTTTTTTCCAATCCCACTAGGCTAAACCACTTGTGAAATTAATGAAAAAATCGAAAAGCTTGCAAAACCTTCGCGGCACGAGTAGAAAGTATTCCTTTAAAATTATTTAGAGCGGAAAGCAATCGAAACACTCACACTTCCGTGGCATATGATCATATGAATAGAACTTCCACTATGTACACTGGCGCATTTCCCTCGCTTTCCATTTTTCTACAAACCACACATGTAAAACAATTGTCTTCACAGAACAGTTTAATCAATGGTTCCATGCGTTAACGATAACTTAACTTCATACCTGTACGTGCTTCGAACTCGTAGCACCAACCGTGGAAAATATAAAGCAGCTGATCTGAAGGCTCTACCGTTGACTTGCGCTATCAAAAACATTGATTACTATTTTTGAGCATTGGATCGGAGTGGAAAAGTGCATACAACTTAATTTGTTCCATACTGAACGTTTAGAATGTTTATGACCACCTAATCATATTACTCACCTTTAAATCCCCGTCCAAATGTGGCGGAATAAAGTGGAATTTAAGCTCTCGGCTTTCCGACACTTCCTATCTTCATGTACTCATTTTTCTCCCATTTTTTTCTTCCTCCATTTTCATGACATTTTCAATCGTTTCGCTTTGCTGCATCTTGCCGGCATGCTGCTGCGGCATAAAATATTGACGACAACTTGCGCGCCCGGCAACACATCATGCGACCGAGCAGAAAATCAGGAGAAGTTTTACCTGTACCTTATCGTGGCGGTAACGGTCGCCATCCTGCTCTGCGTGTCGATCGTGATCGGCCGGTTGCTGGTGCAGCGACGCAGGACGGCGAAGGACGGTGACGATAAATTCCAAACTTCCAACACCGGCGAAACAACGCTCCCGAATGGCTTCACCGACGATATATCGGAAATCGATGCGGATATCGATCTGCAAACGCCACTGCCGGTGCCGAGTGTATCGCGCAGCGATGTAAGTATACGTGTGCCGGAATCCTTCCCCTGTGCTGCCCCCGGTTCCCTCCATGCGTACGTACGAAGGTCGCCCCAGTCTAATCAAACCTGTCTACCGTTTGCACGTTCTCTTCACGCTCTTACGCTTCCGGCGTGTGGTTACTTTTTCCACGACTGCCACCCAACTGATGCGCGGGCTCGGAACGATTGTATTGCATCTCGCCAGAGCTATGGACCGTACACGCCATCACCGGGACCGTACGGCAATCTGGGACCGTCGAACATTTCACACACCTCCACCACGATGCTTGTACCGCCGTGCTCGATGGGTGCCATCATGAGTACGTCCCAGCCGCCGGGATATCTTAGCGGTCCCATCAACATCATGCCGTCGCAGCTGGGTTCGAGCATAGGTAAGTTATTTAGTTCCGGTGTGAAGCCAATTCTTTTCCGCACAGTCGTACTATGGTAGTCCATCGGAACAGTCATTTAAATGCAATTTTACTTCCATAATATTGCAGTAGGTTTCGAAATGCATCAAAATACAGTGTGAAGATGGCTGTAGACTGTTGGTGACCAGCCATGCGTATTATTGCATAATTTAAATGCAAATAGTTTTATTTGTGCTGCTTACTTTGTTCCTACTTAGCATTAGTGAATACAAAAGGAAATTGGTAAAATGTTGCACTCAAAGTGAACAAATCAAGTTTGCATACAGAAATTGGTACGAGCTTTTAAAATATTCTGGGGTTTAGCAACGAAGCTTCAGTGTATGGTAAATGCATATATGGATTTAGAATATTTGTTATTTAATTGTTGTATATCAACATCTGAATACAGAGATAATGCTCTACGGGTGACGGGTTCGGGCGTTGCTGACAGACGCTGATTTGATCTGGTGTAACTGGTAAGAAGATATCAGTTTAAATTTCTGTCAGTTGTTCAATTTGTGCAAAATCATCTCTGCGGAATGCAACCCAATCCAATTGAATCGAGCTCTGTGCGAAAATTTTATTGAATACCAGCATCTGAAACCAAACTGGGTTTCACCACTGTTAGAAATCTTAGCACACTTGCTACACGAACTGGATATCGCACCATCAAACTAGAAACTCCAATTCATTTCTCCTGTAGTCTTTTGATTGCATTGAAATATGTCTAGCTTTCAGAATCTATTATCAATATTAGATTACGCAGGAAGACGGCAAAAATATACAAATGGTGATGGGCAATTTGGTCTGAGTGGATCATCATACCAATTAAAATCATCATGCTCGTTGAATATTTTCAAGAACGTTACATTGTGTTATACATTATAAACGTCTCAGATGGCAGAATGTTCATGAAGGCAGATGTATTTATCTTTTTCTTCGAAAACGAATCAGTTGAGCTACGACTAATTTAACAGAATAATCTTCTTCTCTTAGCTTGCTGTAACGATCTATTCTGTCATGCCGGCATTGTAATGGATTACTAAATTTACTGATAACACGTAGTTGGATAATCAGTCCTCACTACGGGGGAATGATCCGGATGAGATAAATAGGATATGATATAATAATACGAATTGTAAATAGGCACCGAATATTCATACACAGAACAAAAGATCTTCACAGAAAAATGTTTTTCGACAGAAAGTTCGTTTTTAGGACAGAAAAGAATATGTCCGAGTGTATTTTTCTGCAAAAAAGTTTTAAAAAGATAATATCAAGTTGTATTGAAACTTCACCACATCGAAAGCACGTAGGAATGTAGGTGTACAAATGTGGAACACAATCTGTTTGAACAAGGTAAATAATTAAACCCTTTGAAAAATAAAAGATACACAGCATGTTGTGCAAGTGAATGTGATGTAGAATTGAGACCAACTTTTTACCTGGCATGTGGTATGAATATTTCATGAGCTTCTTCCTTGTCAACACTAAAAGTTAAAGCCATCAGCCATCGATAGTGCTCCCTTTACAGATTAAAACTTACTAATGAGCTGCAGATAAATGAAAGCGCAAGATGCTGGAATGTAAAACATACCCATTTGTGTTTGTGTGCGATAAATTATGTACATCTTTTTCCACTTCAAAACTATGGCACGCACTATCTGTTGAAAAACAAAAGCCGTTCGCTTTAACCAGTTCCTCTATGCCAAAGCTATGACGTTGAACCATCCGTTGTTTGCCGGTAAAACCCTTCTTCAAACCATCCTTTATTTATTGTGCTTTGTTGTTGCTCTTCGCACTAACAGACCGCCAATGAAACGCATTCTCCCACGATGCTTAATCTCATCTTAAAGTGCTTACCTTTTTCGGCGAAGAGGTTAGACGCCGTGTAACATTCTGTTATGTGCCATTTGAGCAACGCGCCTTTGTTTTTGCACCCAACATTGTCCCAAAATGGGGTGTTCTGGCGTTGACTTTAATTTTTCACCATTCACTTAGAGCAATATTTTAATTCATTCGCACCTTTCGGTCCGTACCCCTTCGGGGTATGAAAAGGTTACGTTACGTTGCCGGTATTGTCCCGAGCGCTTGTTTTCGATGGTTTCAGATGTTTAATTAGCTCAACGGTGTGGAAGTCATTTTTAGCCTAAAACATAACCCATTCTCCGATGGTTCGCTACAAGCTCTAGAGACTGTTACGAACGAAGCCAACATTTGTCAGTATCTTCTTGATGCGATGGCTTTAATTAGCTAAACATTCATGCTCAATGCGCATCGTGCTGCCTTTCTTGTCCAATTGGTTACGAGAATTTACGAGGCAGTTCCGTGCAATTCTTTCCGTGTTTTGCTCAGCAACGGAGCTTCCGGAATGTTGCTTTAAGGGTTGAGAATTTCGGGCATTGGAATGCAGCAAGGATACAACATTCTTGATCCGTTGGGAATGGTGCTCCAAAACAGAACCCGAGCAATGATTGCTATTTCAGGCTTCTGGGGGTTTTGGGCGTAAACAATCAATAACTTCGAAACGAATCCTTTTTTTCATCTCGTTATGGCACTGTTATTATCTATCAAACAAAAGAGCTAGCCTATTATTCGTGGTACATATTTAATCAAACCTAACCCATAATCCTCTCCGACAGGTGCGATAAGAACGCCGCTAGCAGCGATGACAACTCTGCCGAGGCCACACCAGGCCTCGCAACAGCTTCCACCCGCGTTTCTCGGCGGTTCCGTCATCGGCACGCAAACGCTTCGCCGGCTTTCGAGCGATCACGATGGTAATACGCCCCGCAGTCTCAGTAGAGGAGCGACCAACGCGCAGTACTACTACGGATGACATCCGGTTCCTACGCAGCCGGCTCTTATCGCCACATCCGGTCCGCCAGGTTCCGGTACGGTGCAGAGCCACACCGTTGTCGCACAGCATCAGCAACACCCGTCCCAACTGTCAACCACCTCATCCTGTAGCTCCTCATCCCATCCGAGTCAGCAACAGCAGCAGCAACAGCAGCAACATCACCCCCAATCCATCCTTAAAAACAAGGAACCAACGATCAGCGAGCTGGAGGACACCATCGTTATGTGTCCACCGAATCGGACGTACTGTTTCTAGAACTACAGCATTATCCTGCTAAGGAGGCAACACACCACCATCACCGATTCCACCGTCGGTTCCACAACCGCCGCCGCCACCCAGCAGCACAAGATCGGTGAATGCGCGAGCGCCCCGACCGGGGACCTGGTGTATCTGTGAGACAAGTTTGCGAAAGCTAATTAAACTTGGTTTCACCCAACGGCAAAAACCTTGACCGGAGGCACTCGTTTTCTGCATCTCCAGCTGAAATGTGTCGCGTCCGGGACATCACACAACTAATCCGTCGTTAGATCAGAGCCCCGGCTCCATGGTCGAGCTATAAATACAAAGCCAAACAATATTACGAGTGAGATACGAGTGCTAGCGCCAACCCCAAGCACCAAGTGTTCCGGCAGATGGTACGTCCCATCCCAGACTCATACTTAGTAATTCAAGCGCGTCAAACCGTCAAACGGGAGCTTATCGTCCGAGCAGCATCATTGTTCGCTCGCATTAAGACTGTTCGCTGTTACGTCTCGTAACGTGGTGATGCCATTGCATACCTTTTTGCGAGCCTGCCCCAAAGAGTAGCAGATTGAACTGTCTTCGGGAATGCAGCGCGCTATATGTACAGAACCGGAGGGGGACGAAAAACATTAGTGGGATAAGCTGATTCCGTGTAACTTTCTCACATACACACACACTCTCTTCTTCACGCCACGCTGGTGATCCTGTCGGGGAAGAAAGTTGTGGTCTTACAGCAACAAACAGGTAAAGGTGGTTAAAAACAGAAACTCCCGCCCTAAATGTGTTCTAATGCGGCGGGTTTGTTGTATTCTCATTGTTCGAATTTTATCGTAAGCCAAACTGTAACAGAAGAAAAATAGTACCTAGGACGTAATTAGGACGAAAGAAACAAAAACCAAACGCACAAACACACGTGCAGCCATGCACGTGGCCGGTACGTGCGAAGGAATGTATTAAACTAGGATCTTATAAGCAGCTACTAGAGCAGGTATGTGACATGATGCTAAATGCCCAAGTTAAACAGTGCGTCAAGCTAAAGGCAATAATTGAACCCGTTTTAAGTGACCAGTGACCCAGATACACAAACACGCACACACACGCACACAGAGTGTGTGGTTGTGTATGTGTGTGTGTACATATATGTGTGCAATTTGAAATTGTTAATTACAATCTAATAGGAGACAAGTCTGTGCGGCAAATCGATTCGATGTTAAATGCCATTTCGGCAACAAATGGTACCGGGGTTTGTGTTACGGTTTGCCGAAAGTCTCCGATCACAGAGCTGTATAGATGTTGCGGTTTATAAGGTGGGTGTATCGATGTATGATAAGGGAAACTGTTCAAGCAAAAGGGGGAAAAAACAGACGAACCGACAAGCAAACAGCAGCGGGCTTGGATAGGAGTATAGGACAAATTTGTAGAATTTATTTTTTTGAGATGAACTCGCACTAGTCAAAAGCCACCTGCCGTTGGTAGATAAGCTAATGTGGCGAAACTATTCAGGACAATGTTTTGGGTTTTTTGAGATATTTTCTATTTGAAACATTAAATAACTTAAAAAAAAAAACAGTTTCGAAATATGTAAGGTAGCTGGTACGGATAGGAGACGATTAGCGCACCAACATCATGTAGTTTCCATTCATCATTAGCGTAACGATGGTGTCAGCGGTGCCATGGCACTGCAAGCCGTGGGGATATGTGGGGAGCATAGCTCGGATGCTCTGACAACTTCAAACTGTTCCGCACGACCAAGATTGATGGTTCAAATGCGATGGTATACAGTATCGGAGCACAGACCCGACATGTCCTTACCAACCTATATGCCAAAAACCGAACCTCGAATCAAGTCTGACAGCTGTCCGTCATACGACCGCGTTCGGAATGCTCGCGCACCGGCCGCTACTGGTCGAATCAGATCGATTTCGGCAAAGGAAATCAGGGTAAACGTTACGCACGACACAGACAGGCAAACCAGGCAGTTTGGTTTGGCAAACAGAAAGCAACCAGTTCACTGTCATTTCCTGTGCGAAACCGTACAGAAATTGAGAGTTGCAGACATTGTCTTGATATTTGGGATAACAATTTTTTGAACTTTTTTTTTTTTTCACCAACTAATTCGTTATTTGATGTTATTTTAAAAAAGTGTAACTCAAATTAGTTTTGAAACTAAAATATGAAGAAGAGCAAATTCACTACATAATGAGCTAGTTGCAACCGGGAGGATAGTCTTTTAAATCGATTGTTTTGAGTCTGGATCGCAGGAAACGTGCAAACATGATTAACGTATAAGTTTGTACAATAGGGAAAATTTAATAGGAAAATATTTGTTGTTGGCAGGTTATGGCCAGCAACCAGTTTACAAGCCAATTTCACAGTTTCCAGCTGTGATATTCATAGCCATTGTGCGCACACAAGTCCGGGAAGCTGTACACACAAAGCAAAAAGCGACATGAAGTAGCGGTAACACGTAGGAAACGGCATGTGTAAGTAAAGAGATTTGAAGAAAAAATAAAACAGACAAAAAGGCACAAAAATCGGAAGCGAGAGACATAAAAATCACTTTCCCTTCGGGAAAGCGTAGAAAAATCACAGTTAAGTTTATTTATTTACCGAGTGTATATTCTAATTCTGGAGGAGATCTTTTTTTACGATAATAATGACGATAAACCTGGAAATGAAACTTCCCTCTACATTACTATCTAGAATGTCTGTGGAGGAGATGTCGAACAAATCAAAACCAAACCTGTAAATAAAGTATTTTAATAATAAGCGCTTGTGGTACGCTGATACATTAGTCGATGACATTTGATATTGGTTTAGGTAAGATCATTCCATATCACTAACTTTAATTTTAAACGTTTTAATAGCATACTTAATCAAAGTAATAAAATGAACAAACAGTTCCGGAAATTAAGGTAAGTACAGAAAACTAAACTAAATAAGTGTTTACTAGGTATTGCACGTCTGTACTACTGCTCTACCAATTTGTTTTAGCTTATTATAGTTGTTAGAAACAATAAATCCATTCGGGTTTGTCTCTTTGTACGTAGCAATGGCAGGGCTATCGTGTATATTACATTGCATATCCTCCTAGGCGCAATTCTCTAACAGCCTTTTGTCGATGCTAATGACAAGAAGTTTACCATGTAACGTCCCTATTTGATGGAATCTGTGACATACAGGAAATTATTGGATTAATTCCTCGAGGTATTCGATAACTTTTTAATTTAACATGACTATTCATTTTTCTCCCTTTTATTCTCAGAATGGTCAATGAATGAACAGAGATTTTCACAAAACGTATTGCATACCTAAGGCGCACGGATGTAGAGACCAACTGGACGATACTCTTTGCGGAACGGTTACAAACAAAAAATAATCAATTACGACTTAACTAATAAACCATACAAAACTGCAAATTTCGTCGGAAATGATACAATTCAACTGGGAGTCATGTAATGGTAGCTATTTTTCTCAATACTATTTTATGTTTCGAATTGATACTTTATATTTCATGGAATGGATATGTATTTCAATGCAGGCGGAATTAAACGAACATCCATTGACAATGCTTTACGGGAAACAAAACCAATACTGCAACTCTTTTATTAACATCAATATATAATATTCTGTAACTTGAAACTCACGCTGATTGTGTAATCCAAACAGGTCGACATTTGCAGCCGTTCACGTTGCTTAACACATCCCAACGTCATCGTTCCGCCCTTTAGAGAGCCATCTTTAGTGGGTAAGCATTTTCCTCAAATTTTCAATCAATACCGCCGCTTCCTGCTCAGTAATTGCACGTCCACGCAGCCGTCCGTTCATGTCATCCAGGGTGGCTTGAATGAAATCGTGAACACCGTTCGATACGACGTTGGTGATCGTGTTGCGGAAAACGGTCGTGATGACGCTGACGAAAATGTTGGCCAGCCAGTCGACCAGCACGTTGCCGCGGAAGCGAATGTTCAGGTTGCTACAATAAGGAGCGGAACAGAAGGGAACCATTTAGTGTGCTGCTATTGCTACTGTGGAGGCCGAAAAGTGATGAAATGTTCGAGTAATCACACTGTCAACTGTTCAACCAAGTGACCCGATGTGAATGGATGAATGGCGTTACGGTTCGAATCGGGACCAACGAATCCGTTTTTTTTTCTCTAGATTTTGTATTAATTCAAACCGTCAAGGTAGCGTAAGCTTTTGCTCGAATCGTAACGCTTTTTACGGTAACACTACTACGCGACGCTTCAGCCGGGATCAGAAAACATGAATCGATTGCGATATGATGAACCGATACGAACGATGAACGGGCGAAGGTGAAGCCGTGCGAAGATGACGATGGCGATAGCAACGATGATTTGTCCTTTATGGTACCCATTTGCTATTTGGCCCCGTCAGTTTTATCACTTGTCGGAATCGGAACGTACGCTTCAAATCCTTTGCACGGACTCGACCGACGAAACCGACGTGCTAGAGTTGGGTGCACTATCGCAAGCAATGGTTCGAGTGGAGTTTCGAGAATCGACCTCCCCATCCATACTTGCTCTCCCGCCACGACACTTCAGCCCCGCGGGACTGTTAGGAAATGATGAAAATTTATGACGAAAAAATCGGCATCATTTCGTACCAGCACAATTCGGGCACTCGTAAACCGGCTGGATGCTTTGTGTGGCGGATGTGTTTCTTTTGTTTTGTTTTATTTTTTTCTCGCTTTTCATAACATCCCGTGATCGGTGGCAGATTTTCCCACCGGCAAGGAAGTCTTTCGAAACGCGACAACGTGTCGCTCTGGTGCGCTTCGTTTTCTTGGTGTGTTTTCCTTTTGTCTTTGAGCAGCAACCAATGAAAAGTAAATAAAACGAACAGTAAAATAAACTTCACCGATAATATCCAGTCACCGACGGGCTCGAGGGTGGAACGAGCGCACGCTGTCCGAGCGATGGACACTTCCATCATTTGCGATTCCGTTTGTCGATAATACCGGAACTTTTTGCAGAAAACCGAACGAGTTTAAGGGGAAGTTTTGTTTTTGCTCTCCTGTTTTTTGCTTCATTCTTCATACCACATACCAGCACAGTGACCACATTCAGTGGCTGAAATGGTCCGCCGGACGAGCACGTGGCTTGCTAGCTATAGTAATGTTGGGAAAAGTTTTTATCTAGATTTTGCTCACCATTTCCGTGCTTACGAGCAAGTAAGTGTGTTAAAAACTATCAAAATGTGAATTTGTTACCAAACGAATATGGCACGGGTGCAGAAACTTAAGTACGCTTTAAATAAATCTCCATTTAACACGCCATAAACACTAGCAGCAGTTGAATGGTTTATATTAGCTTACAAAAACAAAGCAAAAAAAACTATTGATTCATGTTGTCTCTCTATTGGTTGGAAAGCTTTCAATCGTCATTTTTTTCCCTTTTGCGCTTTTCATGCTAAAATAAAGATTACTTAAGTGCGGCTAAAAATCATTTCCACTTCAATTATGCTCATTCAATCGAGTTAAACAAGCGAAAGCCTCAGTCATGTGTATGAGTACCAATGGGAACCCGCTTTGCATTTGCTGGCGTGGTCAAGTGTTGCATTGTTGGTGTGGCAAGCATCACACATGTTGCGAGAACAGTATAGTTCACAATCATACCACTCATGCGCCGATTGAAGCCGACACCCAGCTCAGCTAGTGCGGTGGTTTTTATGTTGGATCCGTGTGTGACATATGGTTGCCCGTGACTGCTATTAATACGTTTTCCGTTCTGAGTACACTTAATATTTTATACCACACGAAATTACTCATCTACGCAATGCCTAACCACAGTCCCGTAATGCAGACTATCGACAGAGCCAAACTATTAACGAATGGGTGATTCATGGATGTGGTTGTTACAGAATGACATGGCATTATCACTGTTTGCTTCTTTATAATTTATTTTAAATAAAATTAAATTATTTTAATTCAATTTCGTTTGCTAAGCTGGATGGTACAAACGGAAACAGGAAGTTCTAAGTGTCATTGGATCGATATGGATTGATAAATTGATTATGTGTGAATCTAGGCTTTCAGTATCAATAAGCGTTAGACATAATTTCATTCTACTAATTCATCTTTTTTATGGTCGTATATGTACTCCTCACCTCAAATGAATTAGTCTTGCCAGGATTAAAGTTAATTAACAACTCATCGCTTCATGTAAATTAATTGCGCTTTGATTCGCAAGTTGAATTGAACGTTATGATAATATTTTGTGAAGCTCTGCTGTTTCCAATTTACTACAACTTTTTAACTTATGATTGTTTACTACACCACAAATAAATCGATCTTCCCACTGATGCAATCGTTGATCAAATGGCTCTTCAAACTCACCATCAACCATTTTGAAAAAAAGCTTTTAAAAACTACCCAATAAAACACGTTAATAAAGGTACTTAAAAATAATTAAAGCACAGTCATTAGTTTCAACCGGTGGCAGCTAGTGCAGATATTAATACGAATATATAACTTGAAAACATTATTTCTCTCTATCCTGGATAAATTGCTTGTGAGGAGATTAATCAATTTGTTGCCACACCGGAACGATGAGCACACGCGCCAAATCACGATCGTAGCTGGTAACGGTGGGTATAAAACGGAATGGCAACCGGCTATGCATGCGAAAACATTCGTGCTAATGACTCCACACGTGACATCGGCCCTTTGGAGCATGTGGTTCTATGGGGTTCAATTCTATTTGCTGAAAGGATCCATTCACTAAACAACACGGAGCGTTATTGTCGCTCTGGAAGCGAAAAACAAAACCAACAGTTTCACAGCACCTATCCGTCCGCATGAGATTGATATCAACCGAACAAAAGTGGATGAAATAAAAATCTTACTAATTCGATTGTGCGGACGGACGGGACAACAGCAACGAGGACGACGCTGCTCGAGCGATTCCGCACGATCCCATTGTCGTCACACGTGCTGTGTTCCAATGTGGTGGCTTAGTACACATTTGCGTTGCTTATCTTAACAGTTTTATGCTTGTTTATTCATTCTGTTTTCCGGAAGTTTTCCCACCGTGGTGACACAACTCGTCTGTGCCACCGATCGGTAGCGCACGATAATACGTTGCCAACTTCCACTTACTGTGGGGCCATACGGAAGCGGCTCCAGCAAAACAGGAAAAGCTTTAACGGGCGCTTTACCCATTGGGATTAAATGGTCCCAGTAAATAAAATGTGCAAATTTTAATATTGAATCATTTTCCCCAACACCAGCGAACGAATGGCATGGGGTACCATACACTGAGCTATGGCGATTGGATGATAGCACGATCGGGAGTGAAGACCGCTCGATACGTCCAGCGTTACGAACTATCACGGAGGACAGTGGTCGGCAAACTTCTAAAAGCTATGGGTCAAATATCACAGAAGTTAAAATATCGAAGAATGAATGAGTTGTGAATGAGAATTATATTTTCGAAAATGTCCTACAAATTGGCAAAAATTTTATGATCTTTAATTTATATACAAAAGCTGTAGTACGAAATAATTTGAAGCTAGAATTAAATTATATCGAATTTGATTGAATTGCAATTATATATTGGTTTTAATACATAAAAGTTTCACATACCAAGTTTATCGATATTATTATAGTCAATATTAATATTGTATAAGCAAGTCATTCATCAAAATAACAAAACAAACATAAAATGCTGAATTTGAGTGTGTGTATCAAAATCGCTTGAATAACGCATAACATTAAAAAAACATCACCTTCTGCATATAGATAAGGCAATCGATATTGAGTCGACAAAATGGCCGTCGAAAAAGAGAAGATAATTGTATATGAAGAGTCAGAATGCAAAAGGTGTATTTTCCGTTCTACCTCTATCTTAAGATATATGGCAAGCAAGACCAACATGTGGTTCTTCTGACAAAACAAAAGTGCCGATAAAAACTTGGATAATTTGCTTTCCCAAAATTAGTATTTTCTTACACTGACCCAAGAAGTATGCTTTACAGCCAACATAATTGAAATATTTTTTTAAAGATAAACTGGGGGTTTTGACATCCCACTACATCATGATGTTCACAAATGTAAGTAAAATTCTATTTTTTGCCAAAAAGGTTAATAGCAAGCTTCAGAGTGCAGAAGAACCAGATACGAAGTCTTGGTTCGAGCGAAGCTTTACGCTCAACACTAGCAAGAAGCCATTTCAATATTCATGGCATGTTAATTATAATTTGGTCCAAAATAAGATTACTGACCAAACCGATCGTACAAAATCTAGTAGGAACTCCAAATTTGTCTATTCTTTAAGACTCTTGTAAGCATTGTAAAGAATTTATTTGACTATACTTACGAGCTAGCTCCTCAGATAATCAGTTCAATTAGTAACGAAAGTTCAGCACGGTCTATAAAGAATGGATTATGTTTAAAAAAAACTCATTCAACGTGTCAAAGTGCCTTTTTCATGTCATTCGCCTGTAGCATTTTGCCGACCACTGACATCCGTAGCTTTAACATACAACAACCGTAACAATTTCACGATTGAATGATGTTCAATCAACAGGAAACGATGATTGTTGCGTTAGCTGTTCTAGAAAATGAAATTCACACAATCCGAATACGTAGAAATGAACAAGCTTTTCCAGAGCCGTAATTTCGAAAGACTTTTTCATGATCATTGCAGAAAGACCTTTTGGGTATGACAACTGTGTCTACCAGGAACAAAATTTGTTTTTTTTTCCTGCCTGTTCCTCGGTAATCTACTACCCGTGCCATACAGCTTACTTGAAAGTGTTGCTCGAGGCAAATCGAGTCTGCCACCATTATGCTTGTTGTACGGAGGCACCCAGAATCCATTGCCGTAGCTAAAATAAAAACCTTCCTGTTTGATGCCCGAAGGATATTTCTACGAAACGATTGTACGATATACCGAAATCAGGAGCAAGAAACGTTTGCTCAGGTTACACCAGCTCCACGGAAACAAAATTGCACTCAACGAATCTTTCCATCATCGTGCCGCTTACTCACATGGTGCTCGGTTCGATGGGCACTATTGATATACCGGTGACAATATCCTGTAAGCCAAATATTGAGAATTCTCCAGACTCATTTCGATTTAATGCGAATTGATATTGCTTATACAATCTCAAACAATGTAACGCACGGTTGAAAACAATAAATCCATAAAAATGGGGGGAAAACTCGTTTGAAGTATTTCGGGTCCGACGTATGTAGCTTTCCGAATGTGTATAAAGACAGAACACTACAATAGGATGGCAAATGAAAGTATCCATCTCGAACAATAATGCTGCAAATGATTCATGCACACTAGCTTCAGCAAAACAACACTCCATCCAACAAACACACAGCAAATGAATCTCGCATCTCTCGTGCAAAGTTTCCAGTGCTTCCAGTTAATTCGAAAGTTTCTAGAGTAAATCACTTTACAAACGTGAAATGATTCCACATTCACACGCACATTAGCAAATACGCACACCCACACCCACACACACGTGCCGTATCTACCAAGGCAGCAGAAAATAAACTTCTCGCTAATAATTAAATGCTTTGGTGCAACTTTGCCGATCAAATAACTCACACGCGTCCTGCCACGTGTTTCGTCCTCTGCCCCAGAAAACCGCTGATGAAGGATGCCTTTACACAAAGGACAAGGGCACAGAACCCGAAACGGGCGGGGTGTGTTGGGGTACTGGGGACTTGGGGTGTTATGAGAAATGTGAAACGTGATCAAAGAGATGAGAGTGAGAGCAAAAAAAAAGCATCGCCCAAACCGTCACCACTTACCCCATGTTGGTTAGGCGGAAGTCCTGCATCCAGATGTAGAAATCCGTCATGTCGATGATGAACTCGCTGGTGAAAGTCATCGTCGCTACATCGACGTCGACGAAACCGGTCGGGCCGAGATCCATGATGTGTGCGGAGTAGTCGTACGTGAACTGCAATGGTAAAGAAAGAAGGAACGAGAAAGGAAAAACCCCGGAATGAAACGAAGCCAGTCAAAGGGAACGTGGGACCAAACTTCCCGTACTGTTGGGAAGAATTATTTCTCCAACTGAAGCACCACCAAAATCTTTCCTGGAAACGGCCACCATAAGATCCGGGAACCGAGTATCAGCACTCTGCTCCGGTACCCGACGAACTCCTTCAGGCGTTGTTCTCGGGGTGCGTTCAAACTTTTCCATCGGAAAACTCGCGTTAAGAGCGAACACCTTGGTGGGTTTCTTTTTTCTTCTTAGTCTCTCGCCTACCAATGCTACGTGCTAAAGGTAAAAGTATAAACAAAACTCCCCCACACCCAATCGTCGAACAACAACAATAATTGCCCAGAAAGTGTGGCGTAGGTATTTTGCTGCCGAAACCCCTGCCTAGTTAAGCCGAACCTGTGGCGTAATAAACACCGCAACTCCAGCGAGCAGAGGAGGCAAACAGAAACAAACGAAAACACAAAAAAAACAACCATGACAAAATCTTCGCCTAAGCCAATCCAGGACAACTCTTTGCCACAGGCACTAACCGCATCTGTCCATCTTGCTGGGGCGTCGGTACCGTGTCGTCGGAAAATATAATCCACTCACCTGCACCAACACCAACCAGTTCGCTGCTTTTTTTCCCCCCTCGTGTGACAGAATCACCATTTGGCGCTTGGATCAGGTTTTAATGGCGTTTTGGTTTCCGGGATTCTTCCAACTTCCATTCCCCGTCCTTCGAAGACGGGGGTTGGACACACTTTGGATGGTAAAAGAAGTTGGGAAATGTCGGCACCTTTTACGCGATCTTTCCATGGGGTTTTAGCGCTAAGGGTTTTTGCTTTTTTGTGCGCTTTGTAACACTTGAAGGCTCACCAGTGAGAGTTTCCTTTCCCGAGCAACAGTCCCAAAAAAACAGAAAGCAAAAAAAAAACACACCCAAAAGAAAACACCACGAAGAAAAGCAAATTAAATGTGACTCGTTCTCGGTATCGCATATCCGAGGTAATAAATTTTCAAGCATTGTTTAATCACACAAGACGACGAATGCGGCCACAGTGAAAAAAAAAAGATGAGAAGCAAGCCCGCATCAACCGTGAGCACCGGTGCGAGGTTCTCCATTTTCATCGGATCCGCTCGAAAAGTGTGCGATCAACTTTATGGAACTTGCTGGGGTCTTAGCAGAAATTGCTGGAAAGCGCACAATTTCAACGGCAAATTCTACACCACCGCTACGCCACTGTCTGCTGTGCTTTAACGCACTGTTACACGCCCGACATGACACCGAACATGATGGAAAACACGTCAGTGCGTGCAAGCTCGTGTGTGTGTGTGTGTATCCAGGGGAAGATATCAACACGCAACACATCTGCTATATTCACCTGCACGCACATCAATGTGTTGCCCGTGCGCGCAAAAGTCGTTAGAATGATAAATTTAGACAAATTCATTTTCCAACCACCAGTACCGGGGGAAAGACTCCCTACCAGGAACCCGAAGACGCCGCCACCTGCCCCCGGATTTGGTGGGAAGAGGAAAATGTGCGAAAATAAGGCAAACACATCAATTCCTCTTCCTGAAACCCTGCGGTGAGAAGACGGGGAGGTCCTTGGACGCTTCATAAAAGTGCTGCTATCGCCACGCAATAAAGGCAAACTCGTTTCCCGCAAGAATTTCCTCGAATCTGGCGCGGGAAAATAGCAAGTCTCATCCCATTCGCCTTTGACGGAACAGTGTTTGTCACGGTGCAGGTGACTCAATTTCTCAGTCCCGCTGGTGGCCACCCGCCTAACGAGTAAGAACTCCGAGTGCGGCTACTGCTGCTTTCCGTTGAATAAATCACACACCTCTTCCGGCTGATGTCTGTTCCATTGCTTCGGCGATTGTGTTCCCGCGCCAGTGTTTATCACGCAGCAAGGCGACGAGATCTCGCGCTAACCTCTATAAAGCCTTCCGAAAGGGGTGGAGGCGGGAGCTTGCCGTTTTTGCAGACCCCACCAACGGTTATGGTGGCATCTCCATCGTGGGTGCTGGCAACTAGCTCCTCTGGGAAGTGAGGAATAATTTCTTGCCTTTTTGAATAATTCATTTTGCCTGCAACGGCACTGAAGGACCTGTTTAACGAGCCGCACCAGGTCCGGGTACGGTTTGACGTCCCGTAGCCGAGCGGGTGACGATATTGAATCTTATTTTACGCTTCACTGATACGCTCCGGCACCGGGAATTTTGTGGTTTTCGCTGGGTTTTTGGTCGGGATACGTTTAACAATTATTTATGATTGTTCTATCTCGTTCGGGCTGGTTTTCTAATTGCATTTGCAGCATCACAAAAACATTCAATGTTCGGGTACTGTAAACTCAAATAATCATTTCATGCTATTTCAATGTATCCATCCCCAGGTATATTGGCGAATAAGGGGCATAACTATTTGTAGCAAACTGCCAAAACAATTTCAGAAATTTTTCATTCATACGATATTGTGGAATAATATCGTATTCATTTTCCTCGAATAATGGCACACTGTCAGTGAACCGTACCTAAGTTGTAAATTTTTACTCAAACAACCCACCGGCATTGAAACGTGTAAAAGGATACCTACGCCTAAGAAGAAGAATAAACGAGTGTCTTAAAATTAATTCTAAAATTAATTATCCTTTCTGCAAACTCCCCAGCGATTGAAATCACGAATTAGTTATTCCACTCGTCCCGCTGTCATAATTATTATAACTCACAAATGATTTTAAACATCGTGAGAAATTGGAATTTCATTCACCCAATGTTGTACATGAATGAAAGGCTCTACATATGACAGGGTTATGACAATCTTCCGAAAATCGAATTAAGATAACGCATACTGACGATTAGTTAAATAATTTCAACAATCGCACACACGCTTTTTTGATGTTTCGATCACAATGTTGATTTGTTCGTTTAAAGAGACTTCTCTGGAATGAAATTCATTCATCGTTTAATTGCTAGCTAGGGATACAATTGTTTAGTAACTACGCTACGAGTGATAATAAGAATTCCATTATCATGATCATAACTGGAACACCATCATTCATCAACTTCAACAACGACACCCGTATTATCACACTTCATCACTTCGGTGTAGTGCATCAACCACTTCAAACCAAATTCAAGTTGGCTATTTATTACACTTTTCTCATATTTCGTTTCTTCGAATAAAGTCAATTGCTTTCAGTGAAACGATTAAACTTACCACATCTGCAGCAAATTTTTGTGAACAATTTTCTACACATTACACATTCCCCGAAAACATGTCTTTGCCAATACTTACACCCAGCTGCCGAATGTTGGCACCGACGGATACACGCAGCAACTGTCGGTCATAGTGCATCATCGCATTTCCATTTCGTCCCACGCTGTGGATGGTGTGGAACACACCGTTCGTTAGTGCAATCTCACCGTGGTATGTAATCAAAATCGGGCGCTACAAAGCCAGAAGCATTATGGTAAAGTTAATAGTGTAAATAAAAAACGAATAACACGATACAGGGAAGTGCCTGAAATTAAAGCCTATGCTTTGTACGTACATGTTCAAATCCTTCGACCACGTCGGGCAGTGCCATGGGTACGAGATGAGTGTTCATCCACGGTCCAACCTGAATCATCACCACGTCGATGTAGTTGTTCATGTTTGCCGACATGGCGGTGTTCCGATTGCTGGAAATAATAATGGGCAGTTTTTAATATAGCACAAAGTGTTTGCACACAGCGTACGAGCCGGGTGGAGACACGGAAGAAAAATTAAACAGTACCCATGATATGATAGTGAAAAATACGAGTTAATAGAGTGAGTCTCAGAAAAACTCGGGTGAATAGCTAGCTTATCAAATTTAACCTTCACTGCACTATCGGATTTACAAGAGGTCCTGTTTGTGTACTTCAAAAATATCTCAATTTACTTGTAAACACTTTCAAAAACTTTAAAAAGCACATACCATCTGACAAATGTATCAACGGATCCATTTAATTTTGAACAACCAGTTACGTACGAGTGATTTCATGTACGCACAGATGGTAGAAGCTTTCATATTCGCTTATGAAAGATTTAAATTTAAACTGCTAGTAACAGGCAGAATAAAATCAGATTGGTGTAGTAAATTCTTGACTAATTTCACTCCCTTTCAAGCAGGTGTGAACATAGTAATCCATGGCCTATGGCGTTCCACCTGATATCCCTTGAAACAAAGGATTGTTGGTCTAATCTTATCGTTTTAATTTATCTAAACACGTCGTTCGGCAATGGGGACCCTGAACCCCATACTTGTAACAAACTCCATTGTATCATGATAACGACTGATTTTAAGCTTCCGTTAGCAATTTTTTCCTGTCGTGGCGTGTTGCTCAATCCCTCCCTTTTTTTAATAAACACTGAATATGTAGCAACATTACATTTCATTTAATATGTATCAATAGAACATAAACCTCAATAACTCCATGCTTTAGTACATAGGTGTAGAATGAGTTGCTGGCCAAAGGGGAGCTAGTGGTTATCTATTGTAAGCTGATCAGCCATTCAGCCATCTTTCAAATTTCAATTTTACAACACATTGATCGATCTATTATGTTTATAATGCTAATAATAATAATAGATTCCTGGTGATTTGAAGCGATTTACACTCAATACGGGTTTTTTTTTTAAATTACTTCACGAACACAGATCTTAATGTGAACATTTAATTAACATAAGCAATTTAAGCCCTCCAACTAACATTGAATGCCTCAGAGTTAATTCCCATGCTTTCAGGGTTATAATCAGCCATTAGAAATAACCCAATAACATGATATAACCTAAATAAATGCTCTTTGAGTATATCCCACAGATAGTTCAAATAGATCACACGCATCCTTTTTTAATGAACAATTATGCATCACTTACACATCATCTTCGTACTCCGTCTCGTAACCACCAACGGATGCCAGGAAGCAAACGAGCCCCAGAACAACAATCGACAGGGTACGCATTTTTCACGGTTGTGTTTCCACTGTTTTAACCCAACAATCAGCACACTAATCGCACTCCGGTTCGGACTACTGAAACCTTCGCAAGACGTTCGAGCCGCATTTTATACCATTTTTTCCAATCGTCCTCCAAACCGCCCAGGTGCACGTTAAGCAAAAGCAACGTTCGATTAACATGATAAGATATCCCCGAAACAGAAACAACAGTACCCCGTTTCGGTGGATTGCAGAAATGGCCGATAAGATTAACAGCCCCATTCCGTAGTACCTTCGTCGCTCGTCCATGGGTGGTGTAGCAGATTGTCTTGGTTGGTTCTTGCTGCTGTTTTGCGAACGATTGGCCGCTTGGGGCAAATGTTCCCCCAATCACACCATACCGAAAACACCCACCCGAAAAACACCTCCGCTCGGAATGATATGTGATTAGGGCAACGATCGAGCATGTGAAGCGTACGAATCAAAACAACCCGTCTAGGAAACGGGGGCCCGTCGTGCGTCGTGCCTGGAAGGCTTTTTGGAGATTATAAATCGTAGACTTTATACCAGCCGATATTGCTACCGTGACACGTTCGAATCGACGGTATCAAACCACTTGCCTTTAGTGGAACGTTTGGCGGGGGGTGATAAGATCATGGTTCCCCGCTGCCCCAACCCAAGAACCTTTCGTCCGTGTCGGCTTAATCGATGATTAACTCTTCGATTGCTTCTGGCCCAGATAAGGAAAACATTTTGTTGTCATTTCAACCGAGAGAAGAGACGCAACATTTGAAGCGTCCGAATGTGGATTGCTTCCCGCGCCCAAGTACGACATCACGAAAGGGACATCTTGTCATGCGCCCTCAAAACGTGATCCACAAAGTCGGTCAAAGAAACTCAAAAGCAATCCCATCGGAAACGATCATTGACCGGAAAACTTTGTTCCACGTACCGGTTTCGTACCTCAGCGCTGGAGAATCACACCTTTCGGAACGGAACCGTTTGGTGCCCTGCTCCAAAATGGCCCGGTAATCCGGTTGACTGGTGGTGATTGGAAAAGTTTTATTGTCCTGTAAGATTCTGCAACCACCAGCGTACCACTAGGTCCCGAGTGGTGTTTCCCGAGCAAACATCGCAATTGAGCGATAGGGGAAAATGGGCATCCATTATGAGTAACTACTTCATCACCGTCGCCATCATCGCCCGGAGGCTTGAGGAATTGCTCTTCGCCAAGGTACGGTACTGACGGTCGGTGGCTTTCGCACGATGTGCCATGATGGGCTGAAGCGAAACACCAAACTCCCATTGAGATAGCTTAAATACTAGGAAAGTCTCAGCCGTGACAGTACTTGATGGAGAGGTAGAATGCAGTGGCAGCAAGAACCGGGTAGGAACGACAAAAAATACATTCAAGCACTAACTCTCTGTCTACTGCGCTTAGCAATATTTTTCGTGACCGGCCTTCGCACCGATGCCATTAACACAAATTATGAATATTAAAAATAACACCTCTAGACACCGCGGTCACCGTCAACGATCCTCCGTTTAGCGTTCGAGCCATTCTCCCAAGCGGTATCCTCTGCAAAGCTTCCCCAAGGACGCTTCCTTTGCCGGGGTCATTAAAAAATCGGCAACACTACGACCATCTACCACCAGAAAGCGTTGCCGCACATCGGGCAAAGATGATCCTTCCATTGGAGCTGCTGCAGCTATAAACAGGGTACGCCAAGGATAAACAGCCTCGTGTGCCGGCTTGGAAGGTTGTCTCGCACGTGGTGAACAGCTCGGGGAGCTCAGGTCAATATCCACGGCTAGGGAGGATATTTTTTGCAGGAACGTCGCGCCAAATGAAAGCTGTTAGTAGTATTAGTTTTTTGCAATTTTTTTCCGTTTCATTTTTACAATACAAGAGACGCCGGTGGTCGTTGTTGTGCTTGTCGGTTTGGGAGAAACTTTTTTGCCCCAATCTAACCCAATTCCATGGCCCATGGATTGCTACAACCGTCCCAACAAAGAGTATTCCGCGCCACAAGCAGAAGCCTCATCTCGGAGGATTTTGGTCACCTTCGGTTCGCACAACGGCTGGAGCTACTCAGCACTACAGTGACTTGGCGTCCCGTATGGTCCCGGCATGTCGGTGTGCTGAGGCTTTGCCGAACCGTTGACACCGGGGTTGGGAAATTTAATATAGGTAAACTGATAAAAATGATAATAAATTTACTTTCTAATCTTTATTAATGGTGGGAGTTTTGCCGCGCGCCCTCCAACTCTCCATTTCTTCTCTGCCTAACCATCCACTAGCACCCAAGTCCAGCGGCAAAGCAGTGCGAGCGAATGGAACTACTCGACGCATCTCCATAGTAAAGTTGCTTCACCCGACTCCATCCCCAGCGGCTGACACTTTTGCTGTCCGTGTATTTATGTGCCGGTTGTATCTTAGCTGCACATTGCACACCGCGTTGTGTCAACCGTGCAATATGCAAAACGTTCTACCCGAACCGAACGGTTTTCCTCCGGGCCAAATTTCGAGCACATTGACCAACACGCAAACGTAATTCAATGAACGTAAATTTCGCACCAACTTCGGTGCCCTATACCGTTCGATTGGATCTAGCGAGCGTAAGCAACTTTCTATGTGCTTTGAGCTCCTACCTTCCGATACTTTCCCTCGGCTCGTGCACCGGCGCAAGCTCGCAAAAATGGTAACAACATTGCTGCATATCGTTCGGATCGCAAAACTTTTACCTCCCCCAAACGAGATGGCACGAGAAATGCATTAATAAAAAGAATTACCACCGAGCCGTGATTAAATTTCCAAACTCCTGAGCCAATGAACCCAGCAGCAGCCAACCAGGCAAGTTGACGATGGCAAACCTGTCCGACCTAATGTAGTGTGCTTTTATCATTCCCTTTTTTTTCGCCGTTCCCAATCGTACCGATTGAAAGCAAAGGAACAAAAGGAAGCTAGAGAAAAAAAAACTCCAACTCTCCGACGGACAGGGCGCGGTCTTGGTCGAAATGGCTACCATCCCCGTTGATTACCGTTCAAAGGAAACCCTTTTGGTGGAACCGACGTACACTTTTCCACTGTTTCCTTCCGTTTTGCTGGCAGCACGAAATGAAAATGGAACGATATCGAGATCAAAGCCACTTGCTGCCTTCTTCTAACTTGCTAACCTTCTAAAGCCCCTCTTTGCTAATGGAGCTAAAATAAAAGGCTTCCCCGCTAGCGAATTGGCTGCAAATCGATGCTTTACGATACGACTTTGTACTCTATAATCATTGCCCAAAGTGATAATAATCATAATTCTTCACCCGTCCGAAACGCATACCATAGGCCAAGGGGATACCGGGCTGTTTCCTGGTAGCATTAGGCGACGGTTCTGCTGCGACTGCTGTTCCGAGAAAAGCGCCCAAGCCGGAACTAAGCGTTCGTTAGAAAACGATAGGTGTTTTAGTTAATGCTCAGTAAAGTGGCTATAATTTAAAACTGGAAGGTAATCTAACCAACGATTTTGCAAGACAGAAATGAATTAGCTTTTAAATTTATTTGCATTGATGGATTGTAATGAATGATTGAAACAAGACGTTTCAAAATAGATATCTGAAGTTGGCGGAAAAGATGCTAATTTAAATAGTAGAAATGTGTTATAAAAATCAATCAACTTATTTATGCAACGCCTCACGACATGCATGTAAAACATTTTCGAACAGTGGAGCACTTCGCCTTTTGGGGGCCCCAAGTGGAGGAGGAGGGATGGAAGATGCGAACATTGACCATATTCGAGCCCCGAATAAATTATGTAAAATTCCGGTGTGATACCTTTTGCAAGAAAGTCGTTTATACCAAAGCTACTTTCAAGGGTTTCTTATCCGCCTACCATTTAATTTGACATTATTTTAGAAACTTATGTGATAGTCTAAGTAGAATTGGCGTTCAAATAGTATAGTATATTATTGTATGCAAACTCGATTTAAATTGCAACATAATTGACTGCATTTTTGTGTAAGTCTTCAATCACGACATTCTATAAACTGAGATCGTTTGAATTGTCTTTTCATTTCCTACACACAAATTTCAGTTTCCTAATTAAACTTGAAACCAGGATAAGCATTTTGTTATTTTGGTCTGTTTTGCTAGTTGTATTCAAATCTCGCTGTAATATGCATAAATCTTACATCCCTCTCATTGTTTTTCCAATCCTGTTTTTGAAACTGTACTCTATGTAAATTATGTTTCTTTTCTTTTCATGTTCTCTTGTATTTTTAACAGTAAATCATTTATGTTCGTTGCTGTTATAGGTCCGTTGCATATTTGACGGTCACTGTGTTCTTTTAGTTTCGCTTTAGAATAAACGTATCCGGTTTCTATGTTGTTCATGGTTTTTATTTCATACCCTGTTAAATTGATTTCTTTATACCATGATTATGCATGAACTTGCAGCAAGGAAGCAAGCATCTTTCAGCACCATGTCTCCTACGGTGCAGTTTGCTCCCTGACAGCATAATAAACCACCGCACAACATTACTTTTCGGTATTGCTCGAGCACAATGATGTCCGTCGGTCCACCATTCACCGTACCAAGAACGAACCATCGGAAAGGTTATGCATACATTGCAAGTAGATACATGCTGCCAGTCCTGGTCCGTCCGTTACACATCGACTAAAGGCAAACCCAGGCGCACTGGGGCAACGCGGCAATAACGGATACGGTCCGACCGTCGGAATGATGGCCGTAAAAAATCCCGCCAGTCGGTATTCAAAACCACGCAGTGTGCTCGTCCGCGTACGCGTTCGCCTTCACCACCACAGATGCAATCAATTAAAATTGATTAAGATTAATTGAAGTCCCGCATACTTTGCGGTATGCGAGCGAAGCAACAGTAGCCCTTACATAAACATGGACGTACCACAAGTAAACCCCAGCCGGGACACAAACACACACATACGATCGTAATGGCAAGAAGCAATCGGTTTCGAAAGCGTTCTTCTTGGGGTTGTTTTTGTTTACTGTCGACTGTTCCTGACTTGACCTCACTGATGTATGGCAGTCGTACCCGGACTCCCTTTACTACGAACGAGCACGACAATCTCCAAACGACATCATGCACCTTACGCATCCGGCACGCATTCGATGGGATGGGCTTGTGTTGCTCGAGTAGTCGAACGTTCTGGCCAAAACTTATCACGTTCCATCGATTCCAACTTTCTTCCCCCTACAACGTCCACGTCTACTGAGAAACTTATCGTTTTTGGTTCAAGATAATCAAAAATAAAGAGATTTTTATACAATCATTCAGTGTGTTGGTTAGGTAGTAAGATTGTAATTTCACGGCTTTATGATAATAATTATGATAACAATAATACTGTCATTATGTGGAACTAAATCCTGATTATATTTAGTTATATTATTTACTCAGCAGCTATTGCGAATAAACATGAGTTCAAAAGTTGATAAATGCGTGTTTACGAGAATTAATAATCTTAGAAAAATACAACGAAAGTTATACTTAAACCAAAACGTGGAATAACCGGTTGAATCATTGACTTCAAATCCCAATTTACTCGTTCCAGAACTGAGATTCAAGTAGAAAAAATGGTAACAAGTCCAAGGTATTACCAAAATACTGGTAGAACATTACAACTTATGAGGTAATCAAACTGGAAAATCGGAAAGAAAACAAACAACAGCTGGTCTGTTGGGAGACATTTGACTCCATCACCTTTTGAATCAGTTTTTCCTGAAAATAATTCTTTTAAATTTAAATACTCTTGTAAATGCAGAAACACCAGTGTAAAATAACGCGAGAGTCGTTCGTGAAATGTTCGATCGACAAAACGTATGAAATATTTAAGAATCTGTTATAGAGTATTGATATTGCTTTAACTTTAATTCATTTTCTTGGGGCGGAAGGATTACGGGTACGCGAGGATTATTTTCGACTTCGCCAAAGAGAACGGAATCACCCTGTGACGTCTTTCCCTACCCACTTCCTCTCCCGTAGGTAGTATGCACTATCGTTCGTACGTAGTTTTTGTATTAGTAGTATTATATGTTCTATCTCTGCAGTCGGGGTTGCACTTCGAATGCTTCGGGTGTCGCCTCTCGTGGGTCGACAGATTTTTTTTTTTCTTTTTTCCCTTTTCATAACGTTGTCAACGTTGAGTTTTTCGCTTTCCAGATAAGACTCCGCCGCTCTGGTTAATAGGAAGCATATACGGAAACACTGCATTGGAAACTGGAAACTGGAAATTGGACTGGAAATATTAGAGCAT
>KB663832.1:961611-1096734 GCA_000349025.1 Anopheles minimus
GTCTCAATGAATTAATCACCTCCGAGTTCACCCGGGATAAGGTGTTTCACATCAAAAGGAGAAGGAAATGTCTCCACATTTTATAGCCATAAGTTTTTTGTATGAATTTTAGATTTTAAGTTTAGTTTTTAAGGTATACGGCCCGGCCGCTCTTCAGTGAATAAAAAAAAAAAAAAACTTTAATTCATTTTCTAACCCTTAACCGCTTTTATAGTGGATTTTTTTGGATTTCTTGACGATTTCAATTTTGATTTAATTTATTTAAAGCTACATCATACTGTTAAAGTTAAAATAAATGTAGTACAATAGTTTACAGAGTTTAAATTTGGTTATTCACTGGGCTATATTCCTATCATGAACTCGGACACTTTTACCTAAAAAGTTATTTACAGTACATAGTTTTTTATTGCGCATACTTGAAAAAATTACATACAATGTTGTCAATTTTTAAAAACTCAACATCTAAAATGTGCTATTTCTTAAATTAAACATCAAATGATACTTGATCTACCATTTCTAAGCTTTCTTAACTTGCATACATTGTAATGGTTCGGGAAATTCACACAATGACGCTAACAATACTTCGTGTACATTTGTTCGCAAATTGTGCGCCTTGTATTAATACCTTGTTAGTTTATGGAGTTTTTTGGTGGTTTCAGCGCAATAGTTCAAATCTCGTTGTAAATTCTACCGTTACCATGACAATCGCGAAGTCCTACATCAGCGCTAACGCTGGTACTAATCACTTCGACTTACTAAAGTTTCGATGAAAAATATACATCCCGATAGTGTTAACGAAGGGAAGGCGTTAACCGACAGCTCGAAGACAGGAAAGCAAGCAAAGAACATTAGCAAGCCAACAAGCATCAACACTCTGCCGACACGCAAACAACATACCACCTCTTACACTGCTCCACTCCCCCTCCTTCCTCCCTCCCGGGGCTCATTCCAGCAACACGCCCAGCGAGCGAAACAACCGTAACACGAACCTCCCGACCAGGGAAACGTTTGGCTTCCGTGCGTTCCCCGTGTGTACCACCCAAAACCACCAAACGCAAAAACCACCCCAAATTCCACCCCGACGGGAAATAGGAAACGTCCCTAAAAAGCACAGAACCGAATAAACAAATCAACTCGTATATCATCTATCATCATCATCAGCAGTAGCAGCAGCAGCAGCAGTAGCAGCAACAGTGGATCCTCCATCAGCCCGGTGGCAATACGTACATTCGTTGTCATCATCGCATCATTACTCGGGTGTAGTATGTGCGCACGGATGTGGAACCACGGCTCTGCTAGCTGCCGACACTGCTTTGATATGCTGCGTCGCGAAGTTCTATTCCCACGTTCCGTGTCCAACGCGCCATTCGGGATTCCTATTTCCAACCCGCGCTTTGCGCTGCTTCCGTGGTCCGTGAGTGTACGCGCGCTTGCTAGATAACACGACTATACTTCTAACCGAACTCAAAATGGCGGCGAATACATGGACAGGGACAAATCACAAAAAAAAAAACACCGACGACGACGGCATCACCCTTGCACTTCACACATACGGCACGGTACGTTCTGGTGCGCTTCGGTGGAACGTGCATCGGATTTGGTTTATTCAACAACTTTAAATTTATGGAAATGCACACATGGGCCAGGGAGCTGCCGAGAGCTACGTCAGACGGTGGAGATACCGTTCCGGTATGCTGCTATCGCCTCCGGTGCATCATCGTATGCATGGCAGAATCGTTGGCGCCGAATCGACTTGCCATCAGCATCATCAGCATCCCATCAAGCTTCACCGTGACTAAAAGGACGCGACATTTCAGTTCCGGAAGGATGATAAAAAACGTCCCCTCTCGCGGGTGCATACACACACACACTCGACAAATCATGGTCGCATTGCAAGCGAGTGACAAGCTTTACGTGCTGACAGGTGATTCGTGGGGTTTGGCGTTCGGTCGCGGGCCCACAATCCAATGACCGTGGCCGTACAGGCTGCTGGCGCTCAAAAGCACTTCGACAATTTTGACTTTCGCATTGGACCCGCCGAAACCTTTACCCAGTGGGAAGTCAACGACGGAGCAGCAGCTAAAAATGGGAACGAAAGCTACGATAAGACAACTTATCCGTCGATTTGCTCCCGGTCCCCGACGATGCCGTTGCCAAGGCGCTGCAGATTTAATGACAAAATTATGGTCACCCCAGCAAAGGCAACCGGGCAGCCAACTGAACGGGCGAACTCGGTACGGGATACGTCTACCTACGAAGCGTCTTTGTAGCCGCAGACGGAAAGTTTTACTTCCACAGCTTTCGCAAGCCACCGCTTCTTGGCATAGTCGAGAATTAACTCGACTAGCTGCATTAATTATACCAGGCGTGGCTGAACTTAGCTGCGCGTTGCAAAAACGCAAAATTATCAAAATAAATATCTCACAACTTTCTTCTGGTGCCGTTTTGCATTGCTTGTTAGTTCAGGGCGGGTTTTTGGTCGCCAAAATAACGTCAATGTTTGCAAAATGGCTAGGCAAATATTTTGCTTCTCTTTTTACCTTTCCGTGGTGTAGCTAATTTTCGACTCGGAGGTGTTTGTTGGCTATAATTAAAGTATAATTAATTGGTCTAGACCTGACTGAGGTATTAGGACCGAGGAAAGCACTACGAAACTACACGCTAGACTTATTATCCTGTTAAATGCACTACATCTACTTTCATGATTTGGTTGGTAAAGGCAGCTTAAATAGTATGTACATGTAATTGTAAATGTAATTTCTCACGCAACTTTTGTGTTTAACACATCAAAGAATACTTGGAATTTTACACGAAAAACAAACTAATTCTTTCACATGAATGGGTTATTTGGATGGATATATGAAAAGCAATAAATGGTCAACATTGCCGAGAATGTAATGTCATGGGTGCACCCTCAATCCTACACACTTATTTAAACAAATTCCTCTAATACGGCCAGGCCGTCATACAATAAAAAATAATATTTTTTTCATTGAAGAACAATAAATAATTAACTAATTAATAATAAGCTCAAATTTCCAATACATCTTTTTATAGTAACGCCATTGAAACATTTGAATATGCAAGATGCTCGCAATCAATTTGGAATGGTGATAAAGAGCTTCTTTTAGAAATATAGAAAAATTTAAATTTATAGAAAATATAGAATTTGTGAGTATTTAATACATCGGATGCTTACTTTTAAAAATAATTTAAAGCAAATGTCTCCTGCCATACATCAGTACCAAAAAGCATTCTAAAATAGTTTCTAATTGCTTTAAAAATGTTAATTTCTCCATGCCACTACAACCTCGAGAGGTGCCTGCCATTAGTGGCTTCCGTGATTTACCCGCAACCGGAAAGGATTCAATCGCTGGTCCTGCCGTATGAACCGTGCCGCTAAGAATGTTATCCACTCAACAAAATTCAATAAAAAAATGCAACGAGCTAATTGGTCATGTGTGCAATTTATTTTACCACCTAACTGGATAAGCTGTCCTTCCTACGAAGGAACGGTACCAGCTTGGGATTTGATACCAGTCCTGCAGTATGAAGGATCGTTAGCCTATACAACCTACAGCCTTTATAATACTCAAGAATCTTCACTATGTGCATAACCATCTCTAAAAGCTAAAGACGAGAATAACAAATCTAAAGTTGATATTTAACTGTTACACTGACTCTTTGAACAGTCATTCTCCAGTACACAACATGTGAGGCTGGAGAGAATATCCGGACGGGACTCAGTTCATGAGTAATTTATATAAACAACCCATGATTGTAATATCCCTTTGTAAGTTACATAGCTTTTTGTAAGCTATGTAAAGCATGGATAATATTTGAATCACTTTTGAATTCCATGCAGAAATGTAGAAGAATATTAGGTTTGCTGTTATACACTTCAGCAATAAAAACGTCCTTAGATGTACATAGTATCATGTATACGCCTTCATATTTGTAAGAGTATACGCCCCGGAACCTTAAAGGTTAGTTTATGCAAATGAAATTCTTTCCGACAACTTATGAGTAATAAAAATTGGTAACTGTGCTTATGCAATTGACATTCAATTAGCAATTGACATCAAACGCAATTTCAATCTCAATCACCGACGAAACAAGTTCATAACAGGACACCCCGTGCGAAGAAAGAAAGAACAAAAAAAGCTATTACATTTCCAAGGGGATGATGTGTGCTGTGACTGAACTTTTAGCTGATGAAAATTCGCTCTCTAACAGATTAAAAACTTTTCATTTTCTACATTTTTGCTTTGGTAATTGTTACGCTGTAAAACTAATTAGTTCCAACTGTTGCAACTCGTTTGCAAACCGCATTTAATCAATACAGAGCAGCACATCTCAACGTGTAAATAATTTGTGCTGCAAAATCTGCCAGTGACAGCGATTGTAACCGTTTTGCTTTGTTTCACTATTCATCTTGATGGTGAGCTAACTATGTGCTAAAATATATTTAAAGGTGCAGTAAAACTTGATGTTACAGATAAAATTCTCATTTTTTGTGGTAAATTTCCTCTTGTACAAACACGTATACTTCATCTAAAGCTAATAGCTTTAAAAAGTACACATGACAAGTAATCCGTTACAATACAGAAGAAAAATAATAATTCAGTAATAAAACATGTAAACAACTAAATTATGTACCAACACGTCATCGTGGTACATGCCGGTTCTTCCAACAACTGAATCAGGTGAGCTGCAATAACAAATTCCAAAACCACTCCCGCCAGAAACATCCCTAACTATGTCGTACAACACGCGAACACACTCCCACCACCTGCAATCTTCGTTTGATTTATGAACTAAGTTTTTGCTTTTACTTTGGGGCGAGAATTTTCGCAGAAGATTCTACCGAAAAATTAATATAGAAAAAACCCTTCTGGAGACCATTCGATAAACACGATTTGCTTTATGATGAATGTGCATCTCATTGCACTACATTAGTGTTCTGTACCTAGAAGGTTTGTAAACGATGTCTAGTTGAAAGACGCGATCTATGGACGATCACAAACACACCGAAACAGCATGCAAAAAAAGCAGTGTTCTGGTCCAACTCGTTCACGATACAACTCGTACATCCTCAGTCACAGAACATCATCGTATATTTCGTTTTTATTATAATTGCCCCAACGGAACCCTATCGATTCTTGGCTAGTCTGCGTACCCGGGTTTCAACAATATTCACCGCAGGCAGTAGTGGTAGTTTGATTCGCGTTTTGCCCCTTGAATAGAGCCAATTTCTGCACTTCACTGCTACCGTCCATCGGTGCGATGCTGCTGAAGAGCGATAGTGACCCCGTACCAAGTGCCAGCATGATACTCCAACACCATAAAATACTTTCCTTCTACACTACACTCTCCAACGATTTCGTGTCTTCAGAACACCCAACATCGAACTTTGCACTGGACCTCGGCCAGACGTGTACGGTGATAGCGCAGGAACGCGGTGCAAGGAGTTTTCTCATCCTTCTGCTTACAGTTGGGCGTAACTAGTCCCATTCCGGCATTTTTTCCCTCACATTTTCATCGCCAGCGCATCATCTTTGAACATTTAATGCGTTGTTAAATCATTGGCCTGATGGAACGCAACGGAGCAGAGAGTGGTCGGCACCAGTTTAAGTACTGCAGCAGTTTCTACACGCTGTAAAAGTGGAGCACAAAAAGTTGCTTCGTTTCAACGCAAAATCTTTTCAGCAACGAGTAAAAGCGAAAAAATAAAACATACCTCAAACTTCGCAGCATTGTCTGAGTCGACGGGGTTGATCACAGGATGATGATCGAATGCACGCTAAAAGACGGAACGAGATCCCGGCTCAGAATGCCGACGGAACGCCCTGTGTGAATATTCGGAAGCTGGTGGAAATTTCTTCGGAGAAAGTCATGCGAATGGATGAATTTTTGTTGAGCATCATTAGCTGTGCAAGCAAACGGTTGAACTATCGGCAAGAAAGCTGCTGGGCCAGCTCGGTACGCTACGGTTCATTTGCTTGACGTTCGGCTTCGGGATGGTCAAAGGTCCCGAGAATGAAAGAGTTTTATTGCATCAAAGGAAAGTTTTGCCCCGTTGGCATGGACTAGGATGCTAGGCGATACGATTGATTATTTTCATCTATCGTTCCGTATTGAGCTATCTATTGCCGAAATGACGAATCAGGGAGGTTTGTGATGAATAATTTTTTTTTGAGGAATTGAAAAGAATTCGTTACGCCATAGCTCAACTTAATCTAGGATACAATTAACATAGGCTGAAAGACACTTTCCCGTTGTACTCGGCTAATTAAAAAAGTTTACAAAATAATTTAATTGCGATCCTTATCAAAAATGAGTTTCTTTGTTATTATTTCTTTGAAAAACGATCCTTCGATTAGAGATTTTCCAAGAGAGATTTTCCAAAACTATATTTGTAATTAAAGCAGCTTGGTAGCCGAGGAGATAGCGGCTGCGGCTTGATACGGCAGGACCGGGGATCAAATCCCATCCGGACCGAAACCTCGAATAACAGGCCAAAACCTCTCGAGGTGGTAGTGTCATAGAAAAAAGATTTGTAACTAAGAAAAATAAGTAATTAAGAATTATAACTGCTCTATGTATCTATTTCCGTCTCCCAATGCCGGGCACAACAGAAATGCAATTTAAAATAAAAGGAATATCCTCGATTATCAACGCTACGTTTCTCTTGACAGTGTCCTCTTCCTTCGTTCATTTACTTTGCGATGGCGCAAGATGATGCCACATTAATATGCCTCCAGTTATTGAAATAGCTGAAGTGCTCGCGACCGGAGACCCATCCATCCCGACGTCTCGTTAACATCAGCGCACACACACACACACATTTTTTCTCATTTCTATTTCAAACCTATGGCCCTTTCATTCATCACCAGAACTCAACCGGGACAAGGAACGCAGAAGGCCATCCACAGAAGGCGAACGCTGAGGGAAGCAGAAAAATCCCCGATTCCGACGCTGCTGAGCATGGAACATTCGGATTGTCTGTGGCCCGTGATTGCTCCACCGGAAATGGTGTCCTTTATCATAAGAAATGATAAACTTCGAGCGCTCCCGGGGCTGACTACGCACCATTGAACTTCAATTGCAATTTCCGATGCATTTTGCATTTCCGAGCAGTGTTTTGTTCGAAACGTCGGGCCAAAGCTGTTGGCCTCCGCTGCACCGTACCGACAGACGCTGTTCGGAAAAAGTGAGATACAGCATGAATGCACCGCCCGAAGAATGCTTCCGTTGGTGAAGATGCAGCTCACCTGCTATTTCCATATCCCTGCCGAGGCACAAAGGTGCCCGAACAGACGGCAGATCCATTGACAGCAGCATGCCGCAAGATGGCAAAGCGAAGAAAGCTGCTCAAGAAAGTATTCGTCCGAGATGGGAAACACCGAGCGAGAACGTAACCAGGACGTGTACGTCTATTTTGTGTCGGTGTGTTCATTTATTCACCGGGTTCGAAAACAGAGTCGAAACGATGATGGCAGCAAGCTGTCCACTCCCGTCTACCGCTGCCTGCCCATGTGCCTCGAGCTTCCGGTACCGTTTGTCGGGACTTCCGCTGGTAGCCGCATGAGAAGGAAATCATTTATTTGTATCACGTTTTGATACGTTTCTTCAAAGATTTATTTCCCAGCCGCCACAACACCGTTGCCATTTGGCTTTGGCAGCTGAATGTTTTAGTTTTCGTTGGGCCATACCTGGGGTACGGCAGGGAAAGCCACGGCCGTGTCTTGGCCGTTACGAATTCCATTCTTCCATTCCCATACGGTCAGGTATGTTCGTGACCTTCGTCCCACGAGCACGAGGAAATGAACCGTCTAAGCAGTAGTGCCGTAGAAATGCGGTCCAAAAATGCAGAACAGTGCTTTCATCTGATTCCAATCCCGTGGCGAAGGAAACGTTGATTAAGGAAAATTGCTTGCAGATAAACCGATAGCGTGGAACATGAAGCATGATAAATAACTGTCTAATGTTGCACCGTCATCGAGTTGAAGCAGGTTATCTGTGCTGAAACATCCGACTGCAGGTGTAGGGATTTGGTGTGCTGATGGACGAAGCACTAGCAGACGCAATGCTGTTGTAGTGGTATTAGGCAAAGACGTGTAATATCTTAATCTCAAATGGGTAACTTGTAACTAAGGTTTACACAGTGCTTTAGAGACATTTACTTCTCCTGGTTTGGTCGAACGCATATAATAATTTTGTGAATCATCAAACAACCATCACAAGAAATTTGAATTAAAAACAAATTGAGAGGAACATATTTTATAGCTTAATTGTTCTACACTAAAATATGCAAGGTGTTCAAGAGTTTCGAATACACACTTTCGTTTCTAGCGACTCTGCAAGGGTTTTTTTTTACAAATAGCAGCCATCACATAACGTGCAAAATAATCGGCTGTCACTGCAAACAAACAAATTGCTAAATCTAATTTAAAAAAAACTTTAAGTTTCCACATGTACCGTTGGTGACGGTTTGGTGAGGAAAATCCAAATGAGATATACTCTACTTAGGAAAAAGCGTAATGAAACGTACAACCAAACTGAGATTTTGAAAAAGTTTGTTGCTTTTAGTCCAAGGAGTCCACGATTTTTCATTCGATCATATTTTATATCTAAGCTGAATGGTTAAAAGAAACTTGAATCACTTGAATCAGTTCGATAAGGGGAACTTTCCAAATTTGGGATTTATAACATATATAGTACGTACATGCCGAGTAACATTCAGAGCTCGAGAAAGAGTATACAAATGCGGATCCATCAATTTCCCCGACGTCTCGTCCTGCTGATTTCGCCAAACACTAACGGGAAGGCTACCTGAGGCGAACTTTGCCTTGAAAAATCCGTCAGTGAACTGGTGAACACTTTGGCGGAATGTCCATCGTCCCTGTTTATCGTCCATGCATTTGTTTCCATGTTTTGCGTCCATGTTTTTGTTGATTGATGGCAAGATCAACCATGGAGATCTGCTTGACCTGAAGTCGGCACCCTGGAACACAAGTTTGCAAGCTGCAGAAGAGTTGCTGATGCTTGGGAGCCTCGTGATTTCACGGTCCGGGATGTCCGTATTTACGGTCTTTATCGTTTAGTGTACTGCGTTTTCCTGTACTTAAAGGAATGTGCAGATAAACGCAGTAAAATTCTGCGTTTGTTCATGGACTATGCCACCACGTCATTGGTAATAATGATGCTTTGATCGACTTAGAAGTCCTGCGTCATTCTTTGTAGAGCAATGTTAGTATTAAATTTTGTAAACTGTCGTCCTTTACTTTAACTCTTACATGCCAATAAATTTCTTTATAAAAAAAATTATAAAAAGGGACATTTATTATTTACTTCTTATGAACCTATGTTAATTTTGATCACTTAATTTGAAAGTCTATTTAAACTCATTGAACATCCTATGTTGTTTTAATGAATTAAATATATTTGTTTTTTTTACGAATTATGCAAACTTTAATATAGACTCTCTGCCTGCTATATAATTCTCCTTATAAATGTTTGGCCGTTCTACCACGAATTGAATGAAAATAATTAATAATTTTCCATTCTGACTTTTGATCCCGAACTGGAACGGAAGCGTATCGTAATGCATCAAAACAATCCGACACAACGTGACGCGATGCACAACACCCACAGATCCCAATTTTTCCCATTGAATTACAAAAAGCCAATATTTTGAATAACCTGTCAAAGGTAAGTTCATGGTTCAGGAACCAATACCATTAAACGGTAACCAATTGTCAGTTTTAACAAACAGCTAAATGAACTATCCCATCACCGACATCGTACCAGAAATCAGCAACCACGCCGTGGGTAACCGGTGATAGCCCGTTCTGCTTAAATCTGCACCGATTCTATTGTTTCCATGCTACAGCACTAATTCAATTCCCCACCTAAACTGTGAATGCAGTCGATAAATGGAGAAAAACATCCCCGCCCAGCTCTACCACCCCGAATGTTCGGCAACCTAACCTGAACGTTATCATTATTGCCATCATCATCATAATGCCAAACCATTCGTTTGCGGTGCCCCATTATTCGATTCGATCGTTCGATTGAAGGGCCAAGTGGCCCTTTTATGCCGTTCTACCAATACGGTTTCCGGTGTGCGACTATTCCCGCCTGACTAAACAACCTAAAGCGCAAACGGGCGGTATCATTACGCACTGCCAAACTTCACCGGTGTCATCATTTGGGCAAACAATGATCGTCGCACTGCTGCACCGGACGCGTTCTGGTACCATTTTTTTCTCGCTTTGTTTTTGTTTTGTTTTATTCGACCCCGTAAGTGCAACAGGACAACACAATCACGATGGGCCGACCGGACTGGAGCAACATATTTCATGCACCAGTGCACCAGCTTTACAAAAGCTCCCGCAATCCCCGGTTGGGTTGGTCGTGTTTATCGGCAACCGGCCGTCGTGTTGGCCGTGCCGTGTGCATTGCACGGCAACGTTCCCACCCACCGAAGGCGTTGATGATTTTTGCGGTTAGCCTCAAATGTTCGAGCGCCACAGTTACCCCTGTTGTGGGGCCCAATGGCTGCGAGCAATCAGCTATTTAATTACGAGTTCGAAAATCCATTTCGGGTGAATCATGCTCAATTGTACCAAACCGCGGAAATGTTTATGAGTGCCAATTGGTGAAACAATATTTATGAATCGCTGTTGTTGCGCTTTCGGTAATGGTTCGGACGGCTGGGACACGGGCGGTACTGGACGCCAGGTGGCATGGGGACCGTGTTAGCACCGTTTTATTAGTTTTCGGTTTCGCGGATACGAACGTTTCCGATCGAACCCAACCAGTGGAACCGGTTTGTTTTTGTTATTTTATTTGAGCTGATTAACTCAACCCGCAACCAGCAACACGTCATAATCCAATAAGGGAAGAGTTTAATTGCGTCACATGTGCACGGGTTTTGCAATACAAATTTTCCTCCCGCCCAGGTTCGTCACACGTTTTGCAAACAGGCAACATTCCAATGATCGATCGGGATGCATTTACTGAGACCAATATTAGCTGAAGGTGTTTTATATTTCAGATGTTTTAAATAATTTAAATGCTTTCGTTCTCCGTTAGAGTATGACGGGCAGGAGTAAAACGAAAGTTTGTGTCCTTTTGAATCGATATTTTTCACTTTAGTTAAAAAATTGTATACATTGTTTGTTTATTGCATAAAACACAATCCTTAAAATACAAATATTTCTCTTCGGAATCGGTTTTTAACAATATCTAAGAGTAATAAAATTGCATTAGTTAGTTAGTGGAGTGCAAATATTTCTCACTTGTATATAATAAAGGCCCACAGACGCTTTTCAATTCATGTTAAGCTGCACGCATAACTTCATTGGACATTTTCTCACAAATATTCTTCAAACGTTTCTTGAATGCATGCAAGCTCGAATGATTAACGTCGTTCAACTATACCATGTATCATCAAATTCTGGAGTCCAAGAGGTTTCAAATTTGGAGACGCTTCAGATCATTCAGATGAACTGATAAAACACAACAAATTCTCTTTACACCAACCCGGAACGATTAAAGCCTTATGGGCTGAAGCTGAATCTTGTTGAAAGAAAAAAACTATATTTACCAGAAAGTATTTCAGTGTAATATTTTTGTCAATTTATTGTTGAGAGCGGAATTAAAAACTGGCTATTTTTAATTACAAATAAATAGTAAACAAGGCAATCTCGCAAAACATACTCATGTGTTTGAAACGCAGTGACATAAAACACAATATATAGACAATAGAGTACGTGTATCATTTCTATGTTTCCACCCTGAGTATTTTATATTTTAGAGTTCAAAATATTCCTCATTACTTGCTTTGATTGATCCACATCTCTCAAACATTTAACGTAATCCTTCGGGAAAAAGGCGACTGTTCCGAATTATATGGCCCCGTGGGATACTTTTTTTGTTATTACTATTTCAAAGTTCGTTTAAATTACACAATCCGAATAATTCGTTCAATTGGAGTGGTTCATATTATTCCACCCCCATCTGGTGCCACCAAATATTTTGGCTTCAATTCATTTGGCACGAAATTCCTCACATTCCCGATCATTCCGATAACCATATATCTGCATCTACCGGCAAAGTGAACACTTTTTAACTCCAAACTTCCGGTGAACGAGTTTATCTTGCGCTTTTAGTGAATCTGTACAGGGAAACACCTCTATTTTTTTAATAACAAAATTTGTTTGGCCCTTCGCAACGGTTTTCTTTCCCAAAAGTTATACATGGCGTTCTCACTCCCGACACAATCGTTCAACCTTGGTTCTGTAAAATTTACCATCAATATTCCTTGACTCAAATGCAAAATTAAAAATCAAAAGCATTAGCAAATTAGCATTTCGATCAAAACCAGTTATTTTCTATTCACAATGATCGATTAAGTAAAAAAGCTCAATTCAAATGTTTGAGCATGATCCAATTCCGAAATCTTAATACTCGTGCATTCCAGCGTACGGTATGATAAACCCCAATATTAGGAATAAAACAAAATTTTAAAGGAGCTTTTTCAAAAATATGACTTACCATTTTTATTTCGGGAATCTTCCTATTCATAGTAATAGTGTATGCTGCTTGGTAGATTCATAATAATGAAAATCAATTCCATTCCCATACAAACAGTACGCAACAGCACTAGCATCGGTTGTGTGATGATTGCTGAAGTTTTTTTTTGTTGAACAAGCGTGTAATGTGATGAATTACATCCATTACTGTCAACGTAGTATCTTCTTGCGGTCGTATATTAGTATACACGTGAATGTGTTCGCTTTACTGTTCGCAAACTCGAACGGTTCAGGCAAGAACGGAAGGAAGTGAAATATGTGATATTTATGGGCAATCCATGCGGCAACTAGGCACTACTAATTGTCGGTGTATCTTTTCCGTTTGATGAACCCGCGCTTACACACACACACACTTGCTTGGGTCGTTTCGAAGGGATGGTAAAATTCAGCAGCAAACCGTGAAATAAAATCAAAAAGAAATTGACCACCACCATTGGGCAATCCCAGGAGTGTCGCCATACCTCCAGAAGCTACCGTCCGGCACTCTATCTTCCACCGTGCTATACACTGCGATACAGAACCGACAGCTGTGATGAAGTTCAACTGCGGTGAAGGGAAAAAAACACACACACCCATCCCAAACGCTTTGCAAGGGAAGACAATAGCGGTGGTCAGATTGTTTTTCCGCCATTTTGGATCCCCGGGAGATAGCTAGTGCTGCCCGGGGTATTTCGGTTGCCTCAGGACCTGCTCAGTGCCGCGATGGGCACGATGGCGCTAGGATGGTGAAGAAAATGCTCCTAATTTATTTGGAAAGATCTATTATACCGAGCTCTACCGTTGCCACTCGCTGCCGGAACGTTGGTCGAGTGCCCGAGTAAGATGTCGTCCATCTAGCATGGGCCGTTGTACGAAGGTTGGCAATGCTTCAACGCTTGCACGGTACGAGCTCGTGAGGGACGACCGAGCGAGCAGGCCAATCATGGACACCGACTGTGAATGATGGAAGATTTTAATGGTCCACAACGGGCCGCACCGCAGTAATGCACGTCGTTCCGGATGGATGTTTCCCGCGCTTGGGGCAGCAGATAGTGGCGTGGACTATAGCAACGAATGACACACTCACATACACGCCGCACCTTAAGAAGCTGGTGGAAAATGCAATGACACAATAGAATGCCTAAAGTACGACGTAAGCCCACAATCACGGCCAGTTCATGAAACGGTTTGCTAGAAATGACAAAGTCGCTCTATACTTACTGCAATGAACGCACAATGGGATGCCCACAAAATTGACAATTTGCAACTTGATTCTGCTGTCGGCAATATTGGTGCACGTGAAACAGCATCCAATTCAGTCCTTTTGTTGTCCGAAATGTTAAACAAAATGTAACTCACAGGCTGTACGTTAAAATCGCTCGCTTTGTTTGCTACTCGCATACGGGCATATTAATTCCTGAAATTAATCTACTTATAGTGGAAATTGAAATAAGATACATTACGCAGAGTTCAGACTACAGTACAAGGTATAGAATAATGGTGCGTTTGGTATGGATGCGACAGATTATCAGTAAATACACAACACGCCAGCTGTAAGCTTCATAGAATGCAATACAGTAATATCTTTTGTTGTTGAAAAATGTTGTCAGACAATGCCAGACAATGGAAGATTAAATTTAAATCAACTGATAATTACTTCCAATTATGGAAACGCTATAAGAGGTATATCAAGCATCAACAAAAATGCTGTAGCTCTAATTGAAACGCGTAGCATCATTATGACGCTTATGAATCAGCAAAGCAAATAAATAATGTTTATAGAAGCCATGCTGAAAAGTACTAATAGTTGGTAAAATATAAGTAATAGCTGTTAAGACTGTTTCTTAAATTAATTTACTTTAACCTCTTCTTGCATTTGCAATTTACCTATGATAAAAAGATTATTTGTTCTGAATACACAAGTCGTTCTTTTTCAAATATTCTTAGAGAATGTAAAAATCGATTATATGATATGATTTCAATGATACTTAGGATAAAAGCTCTTATAGTGTTAACACGAGAAATGAAAAAAATGTATTGATTTTAAGATACAAAGGTATCTTTACGACACTTTTGAATTATTAATGTAAATATACGTATGATCAGTCTTCATTTTTGCCCAATAAGTTCTTAGAATAAATGCTCTATTTCGTAAACAATTCAATTTGGTGCATCCACAGTAAAACTTCGATGAAAGTACATTTTAGACTAAAAGCTCACAGGGTTCTTGGTATAATGACATTTCTAGCGCATTACACTTTCCATACATTTACAAGATATCGGAGAGATTTTTCTTGGTAAAATGGGACGCTCATACCTTCATATTTCCTTTTTCAACAATCAATCCCATGAAAACACTGAGATTTTTTCTTATTTCAATCCATTTCAAACTATCTGGTTATTCCACGCAGTATAAAAAAACTACAGAAAACATAAGAATAACGAATCACTCAAGACCTCTCGCAAACTTGTCCTAATGCGTTCTGAGACACATTATAAAAATGGACTCTGTTTTACATTTTATTGCTTAGAGCATCGTAACCTGCAGCAGCCTACGGAAATACCCAACTTCGTACACCATCCAACCAGAAATTGCTTCAATTTGTTCGCTGGTGAAGCAACACGGCGGATTTGTTGGACTACCCGTCGGAGCCAACGTGCACCAAACCAAGCCTTGCAGCGTCCGTCTTTTACCGCACCCTTACGCGCGCTTGACAGGAGCAATTCTTTACGCCGTCCCAGATGTGCCATTCCGCCATACCGTACCACCATGTACCGAAAACTATCTTCTCCGAAAGTCAGCTGACCCGTAACCGTAACCATCGTGTTTCACCATCGCCATCGCTTCCGAAGACATGTGAAACTATTTGTGTCCCGTTTGCCGGTAACTTGGTCGTAAAGACCACCATCCCCCATTCCTCCCCAACTGCCCATCACGGGGGGCTGCGGGTGTTTGGTACGCAACGTGATCCCACGACGTTGGTTGAAGGATGTTGCGGCATATCGCTACGGGGCAACAGTGCTACGCCATAAAATGCCGGCCAGTGGAAACAAACCAAACAAGACAACAACAAAAAAGCACGGCTCGGGTTGTCGCTGCCCTCCCGTGGATTGCGTACGAGGTGGATGCGGTGCGACACGGGAACCTGCGGCGTGACAGTGAACGAACGACGCTAGAAGCCTTCCCTAATTGATTTCAATTGAGCTTAATTATTTAATAGGCCCACTGCGGGTATGTCAGCGACATTACGGTTGACAGTCGCGCATTGTTGTCGCTGCCCGCCATCGGAACACATCGCGTTCAAATTCGGTTCGCGGTGTACAAGTGCTTCACGGTAGCGGCAACAGCAACCACAACAAAAAATCCCCTACTCGGACACCAGTCACCAGAGTCCGCATCAGCACACGGACGGGCCGGAAAATGTGTATACGCTTCTCAAAAACGCCAGGCGAAAGAAAAAGAACCATACAAAAACTCACTCCGACCCTCAGTATGGGTTCATCGCGGCAGAACTCATGCTGCGATCACAACGGTCGCCACGGATTCGATCATTCGACCTGGCCGACAGTTTGAAGCTGGATCGTATGCATGTGTGTGAAGCAAACACACCACCGAACGAGTGGGAGATGAAACGGCGAGAAAATAAATCACCCACGGCCATTCCACGGGATGGAGCAAAATGGCGACGGTTGGATGCGGAACCGGCTGCCTGAGTGACAGGTTGAAGTGTCGTACAGCAAGGTGCAGCATGAAACAGGGGGGAATGGAAGAATCACATAAACCACTCCACAACATGGCGGCAGTGGAATCGGGACTGACCTCACGACTAGCCGAGGTCGCTAAGATGGCGGCCATCGGCAAGAACTGTACGATCAGGCAACACCGAACAGCATATCATTATGTCTGGTCGATCTACCATCTCGCTACGGACGGAGAGAGACGTAGATATTGAAAAAGGAGTAGGAAAGCGACCTCGACAGCCGCTAACCCGCTTTTTTATGATGATGGGCACATATATAATGATATATAAATGATGAAATATTATAATACCATTCTACCATTGTGCCGCTGTGTTCCGTCATGTTTCGCATTTCGGCATGACGGTTTTTCGTTTCGTTCCAGCGCGGCACCGCTTAAGGGTGGCCGTGTTCGGTGGGATATTTCCAGGCAAATAGGAAAAAAAAAAACCCCGAGCGCTCATATCACCGTTTTAAGTATTCACTGCTCCGCAAAACCCGTCGCCACGCGTTCCATCTTCACTGCACAGCCCTAAACTCTGCCTTCGTTTGATGTTTGATGGTTTTGGTTTTCTGTTTCGCTTAGCGTCAGTTGGTCCACTTTGATTCCGTTCGGTGGGTGCCTCCAGCATTGCCACCCCGTGCATACGCTATTGTTCAGCGTTTAGGGGATTTATGTATTTTTAGCAGGAAATAAAGAAGAACACTCGACACGGGCAATGGAGGCGGATATGGCGGATTGGCGGGTGTACAATGACGATATCTGAATGCGCGGTATGATGCGAGAAAACAACAACCCCACCCAACTACTCCCCCCCAAGCCGACTCCTTCGTTGAAGCCATGAAGCTCATTTTTTATTATTTTTAATGTGCTTTTTTCTGTAAACGATTGGGTGCCTACGTCTCGGTGTAGCTGTGCAATACTCGCACATTGTCCTACGTCGGAAGTCATCTTTTATGCTACCACGATCGACCAATATTAAACGCTGCCATCATACACAGTCAAGGAATAACGTTTTTACGGCTCCATTCGCTCCACACAGCATCGCCAAATGAAGAAATAAAACAGTCAGATGAGAACACACTTGCCAGCGTTTTGTGGAACCGCAAGGCACTGATCCGTTGTCGACCGTGCCGTTGTCAGCTACGTTACTAAATAAGCGTCACACTCATTAACAAGGTGTGCACAACGCGTTGTAGTACGACGGTTTTTTCGAAGCTTATTTCTCCCGCGAGATTCAACTTCTCGTTTTTTATGCCCGATAGTCTTTTTTCGCATTAATAATCCGCAACACCTCGCTGCTCGCTGACGTTCGGGAAAGCAGGAAGATGTTTTAATTTACGCACAATCGACAAGGTTACGTGCGGAAGGTAATTAAGTAAAAACATGGGCGCCGTTTATGATGCGTCCGGATGACACGATTCACTTTGGCTTAATTTGGTGCATCATTTTTCAAGGTTTTGTTTGTTTTCTTGAATTGGGGACTTATTGTAAGAGATAAAATTCATTTGATACAATATGATAATCATTTGAAGTTTGAAAATATGGCTAAGTGGCCGTAATAATGGTAAAAAATAAATAAAAATTGTGATATTGTATTTTATCGAGCGTCGTTGATCATTCCCCAAAAGGTTATTGGTTAAAGGTCGTTATTATGTTATTGAATATTATTTAATGCAAAGCTTGTACTTAAATAATAAGGGGAGAACATTTGAAATAATTTGTTGATTGAAATAATGTATCAATAATTAGTGTGCGTATTAATGATTACTAAAACAAATTTGCTCAACCCTTATGACAAGTAAAAAGGGGCGGTCCGGCGGGGTAGTGGTACCGGCGCTGCTCATTCACACGACAGATTAGGACCAAAATCCCTTCCAGACCGCTCCCCCGTAGCAGTTATTGACTCTCCTGCTACGTGGTAAAACTAAGTCTAATACGGCCTGGCCGTCATACAATAACAAAATAAAATGACAAGTAAACCAGGTCATCACTATAAGCCAATTTCATTAATATTCGTAATAAGTTATTATTTTTATTAATCTGTTAAAACTACGAGTAACTTATTAAAATTAAATTGCTCGGAAACATATTACTCATTTCAATAAAGTTGCATGGTTTTTGTATTACTGTAGTTTAAAATTATTTATTTTAATAATTTGAATTAATTAATTTATTCATTAGTGAAAAATACCAATAAATGAACTTTTGTTCCCGTGTGCCATATTTATAAGCGAATATTATGTTTATTTCATTCCCGAATAGGGGTTTATATGACCTGGTAGTGATTAGAAAAACAAACAAACCAGGTTTGTGTCATTTTACATAAACCATATTGAAACTGATTTAATATATCTCCCATCCTAATAGAAAACACACATTCCGATTAGTTATTCAAGTTGCTGTCGTATGTTCAAATGTTCAAAAATATAAAATAATTTATATACAAACTAATTATAATGCCATAAATCATGTACTGCATACTGACACACTTTGTAATAACATTTGAAAATAAAACATTAATTAAATTGTGAAATTAACCTTTAAGATTTTTCTACTTTTATTTGTAGAGTAATTAATGATCAAATTAATTAAATCCACCTTCAGTTGTTAACTACAATCTGAATGGTTTGTGTTAGACTCACCTTTTTTCAAATTTTCGTTTGAAATTGTTAAACCAGGAAAAAGACACTCTGAACAGCCATAAAACTCAATAAATAACAATCTGTTTTCATCACTTGGTGTGGTTGTTTTTTACTTCTTCCTTTTTTCTGCCCAACATCCACCCGTAATCCACGAACATCATCCTAAGCAAACAAAAGGCCGGGACACTTCAATAAATACTTAGAACCATTTACACCCTTTTTAAAACTCATTTTTACCAATTTCTGCTACCTGCCAGGCCCATTCATGCTGACCAAACTCGTACCCGGCCGCTGCATGAAATGGCTAAAAACCTGACAAAAGTCAAGCAATTACCAACTTCCCGCCGAAGTTATTAGCTTGGTCAGCTTTGCGGTTTAGCAGGTTTGATTTTCGGTACACTTCGTTTTTAATTACACCTTCGCCCGGGATTGCCATCCCCAGCCTGATCGGTTCCCCTGAGCCGGATGTTTGGGCGTCATACAACCGGCAGGAAATATTTACATTCCGTATCGACCGAAACCGAGCGTTAAAGCGACATAGGGCGACTAACCAAATAAGTGTTTCAAAGCGACAAGAAAAAAAACCGGATTTCCACAAATCTCGCACCACCGTACACCGGTCCAACCATTGATGAAGGATATAGATACATTGGGTTGTAGCAAACAAAACAACAAAAAAAGATGCCATGCAAATTCCCCGTCCATTGGTGCACACCCATCATTCTCAGGGCACTCGTTAGCTTAAGCTTTGGACTGATGCGGAAAACAAACATAATCGCTCTGGGGTCCGCCTTCACGCATCCGATTTCCATAAGTATCGTCGTAGGAGTAGGCCGAAAAACGAACACAAAAAAAAGATAAACTTTCGTAAAATATGCAATACTGTATCCTTTGAAATTTGACCTACCGATAGGCATCGCTGGATGGACGTACTGCCGCAAAACATATCGTACACATGGCTGTCCCTCGCTTCGGACTTCCTCCGGTAATCGTATCGAGGCGTAAGTGACCGCATGAAAATTGAGTTCCTCTCGTTCGAACCCCCTACCATCAAACCTTCCTGTTCCGTCACATTCGGGGCACTTGTAAATGGGTTACTACTACTTCCACAAGGGATCGGTCTGTCCACTCGCAGATCACAGATATCGTTCGACATCGTTTTTCGGGGGGTAAGGGCGTTAGTTCGAGCGGTCGATTCTGTCTACATTTGACCCTTTTTTTTTAAACCTCTGAAAGGATTTGCCCCACCGAGAAACGCTCCACCGGGATAACGCAGGAAATTCGCATTCGGATACCCGAAGCACTAAACATACGGATAAACGAACACTTGAACACATACGGCAAAGCCGATCTGCTTTCTGATTCCATCATATTGGAAAAATGCTGTTTGTAGAGGCCGTGTTCTATACGAAGGACACGAACACACATCTACCCACAAACCAACACACTGCTGGCAGAGTACACCTTTCCCCAAATGCGCCATCCGTGAAGTAGGGCGCTTGCAAATGTAGAACTATAATGAACGCTTGTACGGACGATCATCACACTTCATGGATATCGATTCTTCATAACGAAACCGGATACAGTAGCGCTGGAAGCTGATGCTAAAAACGAACGTTTTGGGTTTGAGCAAAAAATAGTATCTATCTTTTACGGTGGTGTAGTTTCGTTTCCCTACTGGATAGGAGGGTTTTTTTTATTCTTTCACCCCTACTGCCGTTTTTCAAGATCCTTGTCGGATAAGAGAATCGGCGCAATCCTGGATAGGGAACGGCCGTAAGGAGGACACAAACGAGCTGTGCTAAAAGTATGCTAACGAAATGCAAATTTCAACAAACCTTTTGAACTATTATCCCCCCCTTCTTAGATGGGGTAGGAATTTGTCTGCAGCATAAAAAGGGTACATTTTCGAGATGGATGAGCTAACGCAAAGGGTTGCTTCAGTTACTGCGTGTCTCTACGTGTCAACTCCGGTCGAGTGAGTGTACGCACTATATCGGGGAGAGCAAAAGCTTCCAGTTCCAAACGGCTCAACCCCTGTTCGGTTGGGGTGTGTTGTAGCTCAATATCGTTGGTGCAAAGTACTTTGCCACTAGAATGAAACACTACACACTACTTCTGCCACTGCAAGTGCTGCCGGCCGATGCGAAACGTTGCATCTGGTCGAGTAAATACGCGTAAAGCCTTGTAACACTTCCCGGTGAATCATAGCCTACTCAACGCCCTATGCCTGCTTGATTTTAGCTAGGGACACGTATAAGCTTTACGGGATAGTGCGATAAACCGTGCACTGTACACAACAAACACTCTCTAAACAGCAGCAGGACGGCACTGTGGGAAAAACTTGTACCGTGGGTTCATTACTGTTGTAGGCCTTTGAAATATATGCTTACCTCTCCCGATATTATTCCCCCGCCCCTTTGGACTTTACATTCAATCCAAACAATCGAATATCCCAAACCGCTGTCAATCAGCATTAATTACGCCGATAGTTAAACAAACCGCCCCCGGGCACATAAATTTATTGATTGCTTAATTACACACGGTCCGTGTACAGCACGAAAGCTCTAAAATCACGCTGGTACATTGCGAAAAATCACGCCTTTCCTTTATTAGGACAGATTGTAAAGTAAGACCGAATCGAATTAATAGACACAAATTGAACAGATTGTATCATCATCGCTTCTCGCGCTCGATCGAACGAGACTGTGTGGAGAGTTGAACCACTGTGCCCGCTAATGAAATTAATCAAACCAATTAATTGAAAACACTAATAAGAATTTTTTTGACCATCGCTGTGCGTCGGGTTCGGGGTGCCTGTCGATGGTATGACTTCCGAGCGCTGGCACGATTTGGTGATGTATTACAGGGAGATATTTACCACTAGGGCTCTCAGTGGCCGTTGATCGTGTGCAACCTGCATAGCTGGCTAATGTCCCTATGGTAATATGCACAAAACGATGGCTTCAACAGCAGCAGCTTCGTAATGCAGTTTAACGCATCGGAAAGATAGGTAAGTGTTCGGTACCTTAGCCACGTACCGTCACCACTCGGTACGTACGAACCAGTAGGGGGCTGTATTAATTGCCTTTAAAGGATAAAAGCGAGACCGGCGTGCTATTTATAGGCCGATCGTGTATCGAATAAGGTCAATCGAGCGATGCTGCTAAAAGACATTGTTTACGCTCCCGAGAACGGGTTCGGGCGTATCGCCATAAATGCGTATATCTAACATGCAATTATCTGTCGAAAGCTTTAATTACTACCATCGAATAGAGCGTTACGTTCGGCTGAAGCTAAAAAGATAAATGGTTTGGAAAGAGCACTGTACACGGTGCATTGAACTAAACAACGAATAGCGTTAACTTGGTAATAAATTTGCTTTATTATAAATATGCAACAGTTTGCAGGTGAATGTTTAGTTTAGTCGTTCATCGTTTGCAAAGCAGCAGAAAAGGCATTCAATTACAAAACATGTTTTATTAGTAAATTGATTTATCAGTACAACATTCCATAAATTAAACTTTGCAACTGTGCAGTCAGTGCAGATAACAATAGATGCCATTATAAACGCTCGTGTTAAGTAGATTTTTTTTTAAATCTTAGTTTTCTTTGAAAAGTATTACCGGCAAAAAATATTTTAAATCAATACAGCTCAATACAGAATAAGTTAAATTTTAAAACAAACATACACGTCACGCTCCATTCAGCGCTACGGCATGATCAGAGGGTTCTTACTCAATGCTGTGTGTATGACACACAACCAGCATCACAACTACGCAGCAGATCTGGATGGTACAGTTCGTCCCCTTATCCACATGCTTCTCGAGTGAGTACGACGGTTATTCCCAATGATATCCAGTACCGCTTTCCCATGCTGGTCCCGGTCATTGAGTCAGCAAATAATTTATGTTCCTACCCGCTCCGTTCGTCTTACGACAGCATACAGTTTGCTGGAAGACAACGTCGCGAGAATTTCAAGAAGGGTGCAGCATGCCAAAATCGTCTGCATGAAGGTGCTAATTCAGCCCACAGTCAGGAAGGATGGTTTATCCTTCGTACCAGAAATGATTTAACAAATGCAATTCATACAAATCTGGGAAAATTAAGGATCATGTTAATCTACTGTTCAGCAGGACATAACACACGAGATCAGGTCTTCTGTTGGCGTGCAAAAACTGTTTGAAATATAGGCAAACAAGTTCGAACAATGTATGTGAACATAGATACTAAGCGAACAAACGCCTCATAAACAGGATAATCGACTTTAAGAATAATCATTCAGTGTCGATGATTCGATATACCGACCCAACACGAATAAAGGCACTACGACCACCATGAGTACGCATCGCCCTTCTGACAAATTCCCTTTGCAGATCGTTCCGAAGCGATAAAACACTTCTTCACCGTGAGCACCACCACCAGCCAGCAGCACAGCACCACACCGTACCGGATCGATCAGATAACATTAGTTACACCGGAGGGTGCAGTGTCTCATTTGGGCTCCGACACGATGACCCAGGATCGCGTACGGCGTACGGCAACGGGACGCCAAGGTGGCATTATAAATGGTGTGAACCTTCAATAAATGATTAGCAAATTAACTGATTACCATCCAGCTAACCCGGGACACGTAAGCTCACCAAATGGAAGTAGAGCGAATAGACGAAGGCCATGTCATGAGTTTGTTTTTCTTCTTCTCTCGATGGTACAATATGATCCTTTCGTCTTTTCGTCTTTGGTTCTTTTTCGACGGGCCACATGTTGAATCAAGGCACAATCAGAACATGACGAAAAAAGCCTTGCAGGACATAAGTGAGAGGTTAAGGAGGACGAAAACCATGGTACACCTAATTACAGAGATAGCTGAAGTACGATTGACAGAAAAAAGGTAACACACAGTAACACAAAATGCCAGCATGCAAAGCAAATGAACGATCTTATTACGCATGCTAGTTTTGTTATGAAATAAGATTTGCATCCAGAAGTCAAAATCTATGCCATCGTGAAAATCATCTCAAATATTGAATTAGAATTAATGTAAAAATATAATAATTCACAAAATAAATTAAAACTAATAACAATTCAATTTCAATTTCAATAACTCTTTAAATTCTCTATTAAGTAGTTATGCGAATCTTAAAAGATACTTAAACTTCCTGTAAACTCATCAATTGTAAGGATTCGAAATTTTTCACTGAAAATTCATATTACAAGAATTGAGAGATATTGATTGAGAACTAATTTAAACCAGACCTTAACAAGAGCGTATCGGCATTATATATTGATCGGAGTGTTCCCCCTTACATTTGAAGGAAGGATATCAAACGGCGTGAAAGCCTCAAGAGTTTGAGAAAACCACATTCTGTAATATAAGTATGAAATATGCTTTTGTTTTATGTGCACCCTTCCCATTAATGAGTTTATACATTAGAATTTAATTATCAAAACTTCCAGAGACTATTTAATTCCAACAGAAGTAAATATTTAAAATTCAACACCCCGTTGAAAGCTATCGCAACTAAACTGAGTAGAGTTGTTTTGCAGAAATAATTGTTCTGTTAAATCTACACTCATCCCTATACGCAGTGATAAATAGTGTGTAATAAATTCATGGTACCGTACTGTGGAGTTTTCGATTGACAAAAGGTAGCGTTGAGTTTTTCAAATTACAAAATGGCCACCCAGCATTGCCCCAATCAGGCTCATTTTTCCATCGTTTGGTGATCCGTTTCATTATCTTCACACATGCACACAGCAATCGGTAACCGTGCGAACAAAAGCTAGTGCCGAGTCCGCACAGGTAAGCGGCCCGCGTTACGGTAAATCTTCCAAAACTATTAATTATATTTTAATGATACCACACTTCCCGGGCGCGTTGGTACGTTCCGGTAAAGATAAAGGGATAACCGAAAGGTCGTTAACCACCGCAGGAACGGGCTACAAACCGGAATCATCCCCCTCTACACAGTTTCTTCCTGCCGTTTCGTTCAGCACACATGCATGCTGTACAAAACCCCCAAATGACCACGCATTCCAGCATGCATACGTACACAAACACAGTCCGGTGGGGATCTGTGATCTGTGCGCGTGTTTTAGATTAAATTTAAATCAAGCGATTAACGCATACACGCGGTGCACACTCCTTCATTTCCACAAGGAAAACATCCTCCGGGGTGAAATTCCTACCCTTGCGCACAGACGGAAGACGATGGTATAAGCGGTGGTAGGGAGTGTGTATATTTCCGCGAGCAAATTCCGTTTCTGCCTGGAGAGGCCCACCGCCTGCACTGCGAGCAAACTCGTCCAGCGGTAATTTAATTGATGGCACATGAATGAATCATGGTGAGTATAATTTCATCACTCGTATCTTGGCACACGCGAGGTCTGATGCCACGACCAGTTCCGGCTATGGGTGTGTATGTTTCTCTACCACAATCTATGCTATCCACAAACGAATCCAGCTAGGGAAAGGGAAAACAAAATGATGATGGTGGGCGAAAGTGGTGCGGATAGGATAAGACCGAACCATCACTACAGCGGAAGTAGTTTGGGTGAGCCTATAGCAAAACCGACACACTCATTAAACTGACATATGTGAAACCCAAAGCCAAATGACTTTGGTACGGGGAAGGACCGAGGCCCATCACTTCTGGTCCGGACATCAATCTAAAATTCACCACCAATCAACGGTGCTGGCGTACATTGTGCATGGATCTTCACGATCTCCAACCCCAATGCTCTGGGATACGCATTCGCCATAAGCATAACTTCCTAACGCCGTTCTAAGTTGTAATGAACGAAATATTACACTGGTGCCGAATGAGTTTCTGCGTACAAGAAGGTGAAGTTGGCAAAGAAACAAGAACCAGCCGAAATGCCGAAAGTCTTCAAAACCTGAAGAAAACCAATTGATGGCACTGGCCGGAAATATAAACTTTCACCACACAAGTAATTCCCCAATCCGGCATACATCCGGACCCTAAGACATACTTTCCCCCCTCCCCCCTTCATCCACTACCATGCAATCATCTTGTACACGCCCGTCTGCACGCCCCAGTTCCATTGATCTGTTCCCAAAGTTACGCGTTCCAAGATATTTTCAGCCGTTCGTTCGTTAAACTTACGACAAAAGATCAACACAGGCATCGAGTTTTTCTACGTAAACAATCCGAAACTTTTGCACCATGTGCCTTTCTTCTACGGCCGTAAGTTGTTTGACGAATCCTGTTACCACATTTTTTCCTCTCTTTTTCTATTATTTTCTTTTATTCCAATTCTGGCTCCCCCGGTAAAGTGTAAGTTTCCTTCGCTTAAAACAAAACGAAACCGGAAAAATCTCGTCATTCAAAAGTTTGAAGTTTCTGCTACCGTACCTTTTGCTATCGTTAAAAATGAAAGGTGTCAAACCGGTGAATGCGGAGTTTCCAAATGTGAATGTGTATCTGATTACATGGGAATTTTGATGCACTAGTGGTGGATTCCATCACTCAATATAAGCCATAGAAAGCTGCTTGCAGGATATAGCGTACGTAATATGTGTGCTGACAGTTTCGGATGGGAAACATAAACCGATCGATCGCATGGTGGATTCATTATTACGTGGAACTCTTACAAGCACAAACAAAAGATATCAAATATGGGTTCAAAAAACTCCCCCACTCCTAGCTTAAATTATATAAATATCTATAGCCAAATATAATATTATTAAAAACAATGTGGAGATAATTATGGATTGCAAAGCTCATGAAATGCTTTTAATAAATTTCCATTATAAATATCCCACATTTTCGTTTGATTTTGAGTCTTTTGTATGTCACGAATAAAAAAAAATAAAAAAATACACAACATCGACAGTTAAACGATGGTTCTAAAAATGAAAAATCAGTTACTTAATGGTTTGGCATCTCACATTGGGAGTCAGCGAAACATAGTATAGTACAATGAGTTTTATTTTATTTTATTCTACACGGAATGGTTCCAAGGAATCTTGGAGAGCAGGTAGAGAGAAGATACATTCATCGTCTCAGAAAACGCACACCTAATCTCTTGAATGGTTCATCTACATCAAACTAAACAGCTTGGAAAGGTTCCGAGATTGCTTAAGCTTAGTCAAAAGTCTACACATTGTTCCCTGATGAGATGTCATTATTTATCGTTCGGACGAGAAGAAAACTTGATTAAATAATTGAACAAAATACTGTGTTCAACATTATCCTATGCCATAGAATCGTACTATGTGCCTTAAAGTATAATTTCTCTCCAATGATTCACATTTAGCTGTTGTTATGGAGTCGACAATACGTTAGCATACATAGATTTTCCGTACAGAAATTTGATTTTAAAACCTATCTGAACTTCTGCAGCACGCAACATTAAAGTCTATCAGACGAAATACTTGAAAAATATGAGGTACATAGACATTTTTAAAATAAGCTCATAATCTGAACGAACATCTATTTCGATTGATATGCAATTCTCCAAACAGTAGTAGTAGAAAAATCATATTTTCATTTTGTTATGTGTGCAATTTATGGATATGTAACATGACCGTGCTTACGAAACAGAAAAAGTGTGGCATTGTATTGCTATACAGTACATTCGATCCTTTTCTACAGTTATAGCTCTGCTACTAGTTTAAAACAATATTCCACCTCTACTATCCTCTAGTACATTGTTTTCACTATATTCCATAATATTAAGCATGGTTTCCAAATTCAATTAAAACAGACTTTCGTGCAGCCTACAATAGTCTTTCCTATATTCTTTTACTGGCCAAACTACCTAACTTCGTATTTGGTAGTTCAGTAGTGAAATGATTCTCCTCTTATTTAAAGGGTCGGTCCTGCCAAGTAAAACTTGAATCCCTCTAGTATTTTAGCCTGAATCTTCTAATGCCTTTCAAGCCTGCTGCTATTCATTGTTCTTACCTTTTTTTCACTAGCTGATGTTCAATAATCTCCTTTTGTCACTATCCTTAGTTTTTCTAAAACTCGATCTGCGGCATATTTTCTTCTTCTTATATGCCTTGACCAGAACCTATACTACAACCTCGAAAGGTTTCGGCCTGCCATTTGTGGGTGTCGTGACTTAAATTTACAGCAGGATAGTCAGTCCTGCGTATTGATAAACGGTCCGGATGGGATTCGATTCACGGTCTTGCCGTATTAGGACCGGTGCCTCTATCTCTTCAACCACCGAGCTGCTCCTAGCATTGAATGCTTTACTAGAATTGAACATTTTCGTCACTAGAATATTAAGCTTACGAGTGGTTTTTGACGATTCTACCGATTCTCACCCTCAACTAGCTATAAAACGCGTTACCAGCTCTAAGCCAACGACGACTTTTCGCTCAAGCATGAATACGTTGACTGTACAAAAACGACAAATTTTGCATTGTTTCAGCGATCTACTCGTTTCTTGTTATAGATGGTTAAATCATTTTTCTACTAATTTCGATTACCTCTTCCCTACATTTCTTTCAAATGCGCGTCCTACTTTTTTATTTCATGTTCATTTAACTCTCCGATTACGTGGTAATGTTGGTCTTATATGACCTGGCCGTTGTAGAGTAACGAATTATTATGAAAAATTGTATTATTTATAGTACTCATCAACCAACTATTGATGTTTAAAAAAGGCAAAATTTTGAAATTATGAGATATCTTCTCGATTAATTAACAAAGCATGTACATTTAAAGTTATCATAAGGGATTTAATTTTTTTATAACACGTCTAACATTCAAGCCATCTCCACACAAAAGTCTATCATAAAGCCGAATTTGTTTGATTAGTGAGAAGGGGGGTCCACAATACAATGGAACCTTCTTCTTCTTCTTCTTCTTTGGCCTAACGACCTACTCAGTCATGCCTGCCATTTCTGGCTTACTAGACTTATTGATACCACGTAGTTGGATAGTCAGTCCTCACTACGGGGGAACGGTCCAGATGGGATTTGAACCCCGGTCCTGCCGTATGAGACCGGCGCCGCTTATCTCCTCGGCCACCGGACCGCCCCGTGGAATGGAACAATGGAACCTATTAACTGAAAATTGGCCTGGGTGTTAATCACAATATTATTAAACCATGGTTTAAATAGCTCTATGTCTAAGCGCTAACAATATCGCTCATCAGTTGATGTATATAACCTTCAAATATCTATGTCAATGGCTTCAAGACAAAGCCTGATGATCACAATATTGCAATTTCCAATAACCATCCCGCCATTGTCGATCATGGTCAAACCGATAACCATTCTGTGAAAAGCACGTTCCATACGTTTCACGGTAATGCATTCGTGAAATACAGAAAACGAGCGAAAAAGGAGAGCAAAATCCCAGCTCCCTATTGCCATTCTAATCGTATTGCCGTGCACCACGCAAAAATCGACCACAGTAAACATGACAAATTCATCAGCGAGGAAGCGGCTACCCGGTTCCAGGTGGTTTCCGAAACGAGCTTGGAAACCCCACCATTAACGAAAAAACGCCCCTCTGTACTGATCTGGGCTGTAGCGCCCAAAATACGCAAAGTACGAGATATTCGTCGGTGCCGGTGCAAAACCTGTCACGCTCTACAAACTGCCACGAAGCCAGCATTTCATGCCAGCGTTTTGGCAGTTTTATTTCACTCTATACGCCGCCCAGTTTGGTACCACCGCAAACAGGAGGCACTGTAAGTCAGGCTCGAAAAAGAGCAGCTGAACAACAGGCTAACCGTGGGGCAAAAAAAGACAACTCCCCGTACATATACCGGCCAGCTTTCCCGAACACACTTCCGCTTCCGCTGGCACCGTAGGTGGAAAGCTTTAACAAACATTCCACGGTCGGTTGGCCAGGAGGCGACGGTTGAACGGTTTTCGATGCCGCCAGATGGCTGACACCCTTGCACCCATTGACTTCATCGCCCTCGATACTACACTGGGAAGCGCAAAATGGCAATGAGAGTTGTGAAAATTTACTCAACAAACAACTTTTTGTTGCGAGCCCGAGCATCAGCAATCCGTTTTTGCCAACTTCCAGCTTCCCTTCCGATACTTGGTCCTTGACGCTCCTGTCCGATTTATAGCAGGCCAGCTGCTGCTTCTTCTGCTGGTTCACCCCATCATCGTCAATGCTGATTGCAAGGTACACAACCTTTCGTATACTCTCTATCTGCCTCGCGCACTCTTACCCTCTATCTCTCTCTCTCTCTCTTCTCCTACTCTCCTTACACACATCAGCACCAGTAGAATAGAGCCACTATAAAAAGGATACACCGCGACAGGATTGTCGACCAAAAACGAGAAAAAAACTCTACACTGTTTACGTCACTCTTCATTTTGTTTGACTACCGCATCTACTTTCACTTCCGGTGGGACTTGAATGCGATACTACCACCGCCCCCACACAGCTAGCCGCATTCGAGCGATTGCCTCAGTAGTTAACACGGCGCCCGAAAGGGACCACACGGCACCATTCCATCGGGCCGGAAGCTCAGGTGGAAGCACCTCTTAAACTCACCTTTTAGCACTATTAAATTTCTATCTTTACATTCGCCACGGCCAGCGTGTGATGCAGGGCGGGCTGCCGTACCTGACAGCCGCCTGCCAGCAGCCAGCTTTGTAGACATTTTATGGTGGCTTAGTAGCTCTTTAATGCCAACCTAACGAAGCCTGCAAATGAAGATGCCAATGATGGTGCTGACGACCATGTTACTTTGCAGCGGGGCAGGATAAACCGAGCGAGTTGACGCTACCGATACCGATGATGCTGCTGACGATGATGATGATGTTAACGATGATGAGATAATAATCCGTACACAAAAGGGTGCCGCTTTCGGCTAACCCCGTACTGGCAGTCGATTGAGGTCGAAATAATCGGCGAAATCCAATTCCCTAGCAAATGTGTCTGCGTGTATTCAATTCAAACCATTCACTGCACGATGGCATTTCACGCACAAATACACACACCCGTGGCAAGGAAGTAATCATATCCCTCATTCACAAATTACAAATTCCATCAAGCAGATGGAAATGAGAAGCCTCAAGGATGTGTGTTTCGTTCGCGCAAACCACACGCTCGTGGCGTTGCGCACCGATACAAGCGTGATGCAACGTGCCCCAAGATCCCAGGCGTGTCTAATGTGCATTCGAGGTAAATGAAACAAAACCACTACAGCCTGGCAGAACCGGTTATACTGTGAAGATCTTGGCAAATACGGTATCTTGTCTGCAAGTGCCTTCAACGAAGATTTCAAAATCATACACTAATGGAAAGATTTGTGCAATGTTAAGCATACACTGATTTACCAACTTAGCGTTACTCAACAAAACGAAACACGACGTACGCCGAAGAAACATCCCGGGAAAGTAAAATTGCTTATAAGAAATCGAAGAATTATTTTATGTAAATCTCGGATAAACACAAAACAACAGCGAAGAATAATTAATTTTTATCAATCCGGAACTACTTATCTTATAACACTGCTAATGTGTATTACACCACCTTTCCAAAAAAATTTAATAAAACATGGTAAATATATGGTCCCGGCGTTTTTTTTGTAACTAAGAAAATAAAGATGACATGTGTCTTAATGATTTTTAGTAATTAAACATGTTAAAAGAAATCAGAAACTATAGAAATAATATAAAGAGAGAATTTAGTCAGCAAATTAAAAACTGTCAACTTCAAAACAATTAAAAACTAATCTAATGTAAGTACTAAACAAGTACAAAAACCATAAACCAGAACTTTTGTTTCTTGTCCTCGTGCATCGATGATCTGTCCAGTGCACCAAGTGTTATGATTAAAATCTTATCTAAATCTGACCTTAGGAGATCAAAAAGGTTAAACTATTCAACTGAAATAAGTGAAGCTATGTTTACTAACTTTCTTGCTATGATTAATTTGAGGGAGGGGATCTGTTAGTCGATACCTTTGAACAACCTTGTAAAAAAAGCTAACCGATCGTATCTGACGAGATGCGAGTTTGTCATATCACTCCGTTTGTAAAATTGGTTCACAGAGCCAGGTTTTCTGTTCGCTGCTGTTTATTACTCAGCTCTTGTGGTCTTTTCGTGTCATGAATTTCAGAAGATATAATATTTATTTATTTATTTAAGGGCGGTCCGGTGGCAGAGACGATAACGGCGCTGGTCACACACGGCAAGACCGGGAATCAAATCCCATCTGGACCGTTCCCTCGTAGTGAGGGTTGACTATCCAACTACGTGGTATTAAGATGTCTCGTAAGCCAGCAATGGCAGGCATGGCCGAGTTGGTCGTTACGCCAAAGAAGAAGTAGAATATTTATTTAAAGCATTATCCATTATCTTCTGCAACTTCAATATGAAATGTTTCATTTTTTTAAATTGTCTAAACATTATTTCATATATTTATTTTCTTATCTTAAATTATTGAATTATTGAGAGTATGACACAAAATATGTTTTTAATTTAATTATTACGATATTTAGTCAAATTGTATTTAAAAAGGAAATCATATTTTCATATTTGTTGACATCCAAAAACCTGATTTACTGATTTTTTCAAAATATTAAATAAATAAAAAGGTTCATAAAACATTAGTAAATAATGCACCTGCTACAGAGAAGGTTGTTGTTAAGAAATCAACCTACTAACACGAAACATAAACCATTCCAAAAACAAAGCATTGCACAATCGAAGGAACCCCCTATCATCTCGGGTAGCCTGCAGCGCCATCGCTGTGAAGAAAAAAGCTCACAGTTCACCCATGCTCAGGACGACGAATAAAACCCACATTCACATCATCGTTATCACATGAAGAAGGCCCAGGCGCCTACCGATTCCGGCACGAACGAGCAGGCGGATCAACAAGGCTGCCCTGAAGAAATCCGTTGGTATTTTGTTGATATATCATTTTCTTCCCTTGCAGTAGTATCCTACGTCCTACTACTATCTGTAACCACGGATGACTACTCGGAATCGAAATGACTGTTTTTGCGAAGCAAATGGGACAAAACGACTACCGACTGGAGTGCGGTTCGTGGGAAAAACAATTAATAACAGCCGAAAGCTTCTCGTGCGGTGGGGGCAGTTCGGAGCGTTCGGGCCGATTTTCGCTCCGGATGTAAGAAGCTGTAACCGTGGAGCAGACATATCACATATTAATCAAATAAAGAAATCCAATATAAGCACGCAACGAAGCAAACTGGATAACACACATACACACGCACACTCAATACACTCATTGCGAAGGCGTGAAAGACCGAGGTGAGGAAATAATAATAACACCTTATCCGGTTCGGTGGCGAGCCTTATCGGATGGCGATGGTTGGTGCCGGTGCGCCCGGATGTTGGGTGAGTAATTTTCCCGTGACAAATAATTTGGCCCGTGATTGAGTGCGTTCATAATTCAACGACCGGCATGTACTATAATTCGTATCAGCGAAAGGCGTCACCAGTAGCATTCTTCAAACTAATCGTGGGACATTCCATCGTGGGCAATTTCACTAATCATCCACAATGATGCCAGAAGCACGTGATGAAACCCGAGGCTCATCGTTCGATTCTATGGATGGGATGATCGATATGAGCATCCTTGATCGGATTATTTAACATTTCCCCGGACACGTCACGCATTTATTCTACTCATAGCAACACTAAGAAATGCTATGGCTGAAATGACTGCTATTTAATTCGTTTTCCTTGGATGAATTCATTTACTAACTTTTCAAAATATATAAAATGGCAAAGCAAAAAACATTGAAAACTAGTTGGAGAAACAAAACAAACCCCTGCTCACCCAACAAATCATCACGAGCTTGTGTTTTTTTCGTTCTTCGTAACTTATTTTATTTTCTGCTGTCTCAAAAGCCTGTAAAACCTGCCGCCTGATTCCGACAGGTTGATCGACCGTACTGGAGGAAACAAACGAAAAAAAATGACGCTTTTCTATCGTGTGTCCTTTGCACATTGGAGGGATCCTGCTGGTCCTGTGTTCGGTCCAGTTTTCTTCGAGTTTAAGGCAATCAAACACAACAAAAACTCCCGAGGGGCAATTGCTTGCTGTTGTTGCTGAATTGCTCTTTCAACAGCTTCGTTACCTAGAGACTGGGCCCAACTGCAGAAGAAACCACTTGTTCCACTTGTTTTACGTATGTCCATCGAGAAGGCGCGGAAAAATAGTCGCGTGAAAACGGTTTTCTTTCGTAATTTTTTTGTCTGTTTTTCCTTAAGAAGGTTAAAAAAGCGTAATGTTGGAAAATATTGTACTTCAAGGATTTCAAGAGTTTTTTTTTTTATTCGAATTTTGTTTTCCATTTGGAGCAACTATTTCTCGACAGACTGTAAGTAGGAAGTTTACGAAATCCCAAATTGTAAATGGTGGATCAAATAAATCAGGTGCAAATAAATATAAGATTCTCTGCAGTACAAAATCAATAGAGGATTTATAGCCATACGAAAGTAGGGAGACAGATTATCTGTGTAGGATGCATTGTGATTTCCATTGAATGTCAAACTTAGTATTGGAATAACATTTATTGGAAGATGAACATTGAAAGACTAACCGCCTACCACATTTTGGCGTAGCAGGCTGACGTATCATTTTAATGAATAGGTGTCAGTTTGGAATTCCAACACACGACTTTCGATGTGCTTGGTCAAGCGTTTGGCATATCAGCCTTTTCTAACACCTTAATATCTTTAATGCCATGCAAGGCTCTAGTTCAGTTGAACTGTTTAACAAAAGAAGCAAGTTATTTATTAAACAAAACATTCATAAGAAGGTATATACAAATTAATTCATTAGTCAACTGTCAATCAATAATCGGCTCAATAAATTAGTGCATTCGATTTGCGACATATAAAATAAAAATGTGGACGAAAAGAGACGCATGACGGTCAAAATGTAAAATTATGTTTAACTTATAGTGTTTTTGTCCAAACTATTATGAGGGTACTTTGTGTCAGATCATTTATAGAAAATACATTACGGCATGGGGGCATGTACATACATACATTTATTGGGACGGTCTGGTGGCCGAGGAGATAACAGCGCTGGTCTCACACGGCAAGACCGGGATCAAATCCCATCCGGACCATTCCCCCGTAGTGAGGATTGACTATTCAACTGCGTGGTAATAAAAAGTCTCGTAAGCCAGAAATGGCAGGTATGACCGGGAGAAGGTCGTTACGCCAAAGAAGACATTACGGCATAAAACTTTAAATTACATCATCAATAACATTTCCCTTATCGATCAGAAATAACCAAAATCAGAGTAAGCAGTGGGTAGTAATCAGGCCACGGATGGTGCAGTCTTCTAAGATTTTTAAGGCTCCCAAATGAAGTTTTTATTTTTATTTAAAATTTTGTAACACAAACCCTTAACATCCACGTTAAATTAAACATCAAAATCGAATTTTAAAGGAATGGTGGGTGTTGGGGTGGACCCAGTCAGATGCGATGATACGCAGTCTCCCGCACATTCTCCGAGAATGTATCCTTTCTTCGGAACGTCTTCGACAGATAGGACTAAAAAGAAAAATCCAATCAGATAGAAACGGAAACCGCACGAGATAGATTCTACCGGTCTCCAGTGTTTGGTCAATGCAATAAACGTTATTATTCATAATAGATAAATAGTTTCGTGTTTTACACATCGACCACCCAAACTACAAACGTAAAAGAAGGGGAACTGGTCCAACTTTTCCGGACCCCACTGCAGATGGAGCCCTTGACGGCCACCTAATCCGTCTTTCGTAAAATCAGCCACTGCATCTGGAGCACTGTTATACATGTAAGGCTATTATACACGCGAAAATATGATTCCCAAATCATATAAATTTAATCATTTTAAGTAATTTGATAAAAAGTGAGTTTCTCTCTTTTCAATAAGTGTTGGTTAATAATATCAATATTAAATAAATAAAAATAATCAATATTAAATAAATGATTTTTTACGTTGCTCAAACACAAACATGACTTAAATAGATAGTTTAGGATTTCCATTTCCGAGAGAAAAGTTCCTTACGAATATTCCAAACTCTTGATCCTCAACATACAAATTTGTTTTCGAATTAGTCATTACAAAACTTTCTATCCCATTTGAGTGCATAAATGTTGATCAGCTACAAAACAAGCACAAATCAAAAGCTCGGATTTATATCTTGTGCCTGATAAATTGATTCTCCGTCTGATAATCCTTTCCAGCTCGGGACGGCAATATTCGCCCAAATGCTCTCCATCGTTGTAAGGCCGCCTGTCTTCCTCTCGCTCTCTCCCCTCGTTCCATGACGCACCAATTAAGCCGCAACCCTCGCCAACGCCGCGCATTCTTGCCATGCTGCGAAACATGCTCGTGCACTTAGCTAACAAACGGCACTGTCAGTGCGAGCAAACAATAACATTGTATTTATCATCCCCTTTCTTAACACACCGCCCATCCCTCCCTCCCCCCTCGTCCAGTCCAGTGAGGTCTGTACTAAATCGTGCTTCGTTTCGCATCGTCGAAAACCATCGTGTGCGATGATGATCTCTGCCTTGGATTTGCTTGCAGCACGATACGACGCTGCACGGCTTGGCGCAAAACCAGCTTCCTGCTACAAGCTGCTAAATTCACACACCACAGTGACACACACGGCCCGTTCTCCCCGCCTCGGGGGGATTCTCGGATAGAACTGCACGGAGCAAAGATTCGCGACTCGCAGTAATCGAGAACCAAATTCGATCCCCACGGTCACCCTCCATCGCCCCGGAACATTCCCGGGTCCCGGGTGTATGGCCCCGGATGGACAAATTGCTTTCGTGCACAGGATTCGCGAGTAGGTCCCAAAATCATCCACCCGAGCGAGCAAATAATCCCACTTTGGTTGGAAATAAATATATGTCTGATTTTATTGCCGGTTTTATTGATTTTCGTGCGCTTTTTTGTTTTTCTCTCGGCTTCCCGCGTAACGCGTTATTTCCACCGAACCGGGCTATGATCCTTGGCGGATAGGATTCACAGTGCGCCTTCTGCACTCACTTCGAGCCCATGAGCTTGAGTGTTCGACCCCGCCCGGTACGCGAAAGTGTTTATCATCCCCGCGGCTATCCTTCCCCCACCCCCAAAGGCACGGAAAGCACTGGCAGGTTCAAGACAAAATGTCGGCTGCCGGCAGGGTAGCTAACAGGGCAAACCAGTGCCTTAATTTATGCCAGCGCAAGCGAAACCGAAAATTTACGTACTACTACCGCGGTGGGCAACGTATGAGAACGGTGCAGGAAGCAGGGAACGAAATTTATGCACTTTCCATCAGCACAGGCACGTTTAGGGTGTCGCGAGTTTCCGCGCGCGTTCGCTATCTTCCTACCACATGGAGCAAGCCCGTGGTAAGGCTCCTGGTAAGCCACATAATTGTTTGTACTTTATCGTGTGCACCACCACGACTGTGGGTGGCCTTACCCCTCCGGGCGGGCAAATGAACCGTTCAGTAATCGATTGTTTATTTTTCGTCACGAAAACCGCTCAAACCTGAAATCTTCGCAAATTTACACTTTGGATGCCTGCTAGTATCGTCCTGATTCTCTCCCTTTTTTCTCTCTCTCTCTCTTTCTCTCGTTCGCTGCGAATGACTTTTTTTACTAGGAAGTGTTTTCATTTTCAATTTCTTTGCATACCATTATCATGATAGGGCGCGGATCACGTGTCGTGGGCGACCAAATCCCTGAGCCAGTAAATCAATCGTAAGGTAATGAGCTTTCCTTCCCAGAATGTGGCCGGATACGAAATGGAACACAGCCTGATAAGAAGTGAGTTAATTCTACCTGCTTACAAAAAAAGTATTAGTCGCTACAAAACAAATATCGCACCACGGATCTAGATTACCTGCCTAGCCACCTGTCTTCAAGTTTGAAGCACAAATCCTCTTATACGGTCGGGACGAATACCTGCAAACCCACGCAGAAGCGCTACATCATAATAGAAAATGGTAATTTGGAATGTGGAAGGATCACAAATTAAACGTTCCAAACAACTCCTTCGGTGTTCGAATGCCAGAAGCATTTTTTCCCAGCAGCTGGTGATTCATTTCATGTTTACCATTGGTTTGCAGCCTTTGGATGTGGCAGGTTCAATGTCCGCCCATAGCATCGGTTAATCTGAATGCCAAAGAGAAATTAAAATTGCAAGACTTGTCAATAGATGATTGACTTTCGAGAAACAGTTTATGTGATTGATTGAGTAAGATTAATTTGCTTGTTTATAAGCCCTTGAAACGTACAGGATTCTGGTCTTTTCGGTGGGTGCGACAAAGCTGTTGGTTCATTGCTTCATTCATTGCCCTTCCGGTGCCAAAAAGCTAGAAAGCTAGAAAAGCCAATATAGGACATTACGTTGCAAAGAAGTCTGGATCTTCCGGTGTCATTGCAATGTCAATCTATACTGTTGTAACAGCAATACGACAAGGTTGTCAATTTCATTATGAAAAAAATGTACCAATTTGCTTGAACCTGTCGAATGCATAATCGTGATAACGGCGAAAAAAGTGATCAATGCTCAGGACTTTGAATTCGTTTAAAATTTTACATATTTTGGTATATGCGCCATCCATATCTCAAAACTGGGAATGTAGCAGTACTCACATACATCTCAGAGAAATGGACATTGTCCAACACTGACAAAAGCCCTTTTAATCGCTTTCGAGTGGGAGAATATCAGAAGGAATGTGCCCATCAGAATGAAGGCGATGGAGAAGTCAATAGGCTACAATGACAGTCTTTGTAGGTTGTATGATGTACTCACTACCGTAAAAATATTACTATTCAATGCCGGCAAGCTTTGGTAGCATGGTCATATCTTATGAACAAGGTTGGGATACTTACCTCATGAAATCCTTTGAATGTGTTCCCAGGAACAGAGGAGGCGCTGTAGACTGCCCACCGCTTATTAGAGCCTACAAATGATGATAGATGGTTGCGTTTGTTTCATACTTCATGTTTATACTCAAATAATTTTGGATCTTCCAGTGGCAAAGGTACCAAGATAGTTCAATTAGTCACAATAACTATCTAAATACAACGAATAGCTTTTACGAAAACATATCAAAATTGATTTTAAAACTTCCACACATTACAAAGTTTCCAAAACTCAATCACATGCAGCTCTTACGCACTGGGAATGTAACTCATCGTAGAAACTTCGGCATGCTATCCTATGCTTAATTCGTTCATTCCAAGCTGACCTTCGTAAAATTCGCCATAAGTTGTAGCGGCATTTTAACCATATTGCTGGTTCATGAGAAAAGTCAGTTACCTTCTAAGAATTGATAAAACATTCCTTAACAGCTGTAGGAACTCCTCTCCCGAATCCGTCGCAATCGGCTATCTCGTTTATTTCAGATTTGTACGGTACTATAGGCATGATATATAATTATTAAAACATATTTGCAAGCAACAAGAATTGCAATCAAAAAACAACAAGAATAGCAATCAAACGTCGATTTTTCTCACGCTACTTGATCGGCTGGCGAGTTGTTCCAGCAATTGGAGAATGATAGTGTGCATATGAACTGCATAACTTGTAATAGCAGGAAAAACACAAATGGTCCATTAATAAATTGTACATTATATTGAAGTTCTAGCGAAATTTACAGACTTCAAGGTTCGACAATAAATCATCCATAAAATAAAAGAAAATTGAGTTCCTAAAATCAATTCCACCCATGATACATGGGACCAATTATCCGAGTAATTTTCTTATCCGGTGAGAATTGAAACCTGATTACCACGGGTTCTCTGTATAGTTGGTAGCATTAACCCACAATTCAACACCTGTATTTTGGAGTTTTGTAACTTTTTAGTACACTATCCAAAAGCGATAAATATTCCTTGGCTGTAAATATATGATATAAACCACAAGTCGTTTTCATGTAATGCTCTTGAAAGTACACATGATTTTTTTTTATAAATATGGAATAATGGAGAAAATAATTAATTAAGTATGTAATTCAATTTTTACAGCAAAAAGCTTCTTCCAGTAATAAGAAAAGTGTATGACGAGTCTTACCTTATTTTTTCATAATTTTAATGTTAGTCATGAAATAATTACAGGTGTTTTTGTTTGAAGAAAAACCGTTGCAGAAGCATATTGGTCTTGGCAAAAAATATAAAATAACAAACAACCACCAAAGTTCCAATTGTTTCCAAATTTATTTTACCATATTAATATACATTATTTTCTGATCATGCTTTATTTCATATTTGTTGCTAAATATGCAAACTGGTCGTTACGCAAAGCAAGAAGATGTATTACTAAAAAGTTATGAATGGCCAAATGAAAAATAAAAAATTGACCATATTGCATCAAAAATATTTCTTAATATTTCTCCATTATTCAAAAAGTTTTGACGAAAACCTTGTAAACATATAAAAATCACAACACTGTTGGGGTTTTTTGTAACAGGCAAAAGTACCGAGCAAAATAAACTATCTCAAGATTGTTCTTCCGGAGAACTCTACACCTCACCAATGATGGAATATTATGTTCCCCTTTTTAAATTCCTTTAACCACACTTGAACGGTTCCGGTCGAACAAACTGCCATCATCGGTCAGTCTGTTACGGGCCCATATACATTGTCCGGTCGGATCAACGCCCCGTACAGTATCCGGAAAAAAGTATTCTCAGCTCGACGGAAAGATATCTCGACGCTCGGTAAAATCACCCGCACAAAATGCAAAACTAGCCCGTACCCGTGTCATACGAGCCTCCGGAAGAGAAGCAAATAAAAAAAAAACAATCCCATACCCTAGCCGTCGCACGGGAAAATGCGATCGAAATCCCCGCAGAACCGTGCGCGCAACGAGAGCGATCGCGCGTGTCTGTGGGAAAAGTCATCCACGAGCCAAGGGGTTTCGGGTGCATTTCCCATTCCAATAAGTCACACCAGCGGGCAGCCTTACGCGGGCAGTTCACTTTCCCTACCGGCATCACACTCTTGCGCATCCTGCATTGCCGCCCGTATCGTTAGCGCCCTTCCGTGCATTAACGAGGGCTTAGCGGCTCGGGACGTACAAGACGCACGCCTTACTGAAGGAAATCAACAACAACAACGTGCACACAACCAAAAAAAAAAAACAAACCAACACACACATTACACCACATGACGGACCCTTCCGTTGTGGACGATCCGTACGAAACCAAGAGCGTAGCATTTTCCCGTGCGTTTTACGATTCGGGTCCGCAAATACACGCACGCACACGTGACCCTTATGTGAGCGGCTGTTGTTTGTAAGCGTGTCCCCGCACGCCAGTACCGAGCTGCACAACCGTAACCTTCGGTTCGATCCTCGGCGATCCGCGTCTAGCGCAAGTGACTCAACGCACCACCAGCATCATCTTGCGCACGCATCCCGGCGTTGCATAGCTCCGCCCATTCGTGTGCAACATACGTATCGCACTCTCGCGGCGCAGGACCGAGGGACGCGCCGCACGTACAGAATGCCGGTGCAAAGATGGCCGCACTCGATCGGACGTCATGCGGCAGGGCGGAGTCTGCTTGATTGATCTTAATTGAGTATAAAAAGCTGATGAAGCGCAATATTTAATTCATTGATAATTTTGCATCCGACCGATATACGCGTTGCAACCGTTGCGTGCGTTACATCGGGCGTTTTTGTCACGGATCCTAGTCCACGGGTGTTCCTGCCTTATATATACCCTACACCCCCTCCTTAAACCCCCTTCTTCCATCGTTTGTCGGAAGGACAGTGAAATCGCGGGTGTTTCATTTGAGAAATCAGAAATCATTCAATTGGTGTTATCCAACAAACGGAATTGTGAAGAAGGAAATTGACAAAACTCAGCGTGAAAGTAATGGTGGTTTTTGTGGCGAACGTGTTTGTCTAGCGGTAGCTCAATTAGTTCACTGGTGTTCGATATGAAATCACGGTCCAGTTCAACGTGCGTCTAGCGATGTGTCAAACGTGATAGTATTGCAGCCTGCAACACCCTGCCGGGAGTGTCTTAAGCGGCACTCGGTGCATCTTCCAAGCGTGTGATGAGTGGTTTCGTTTCCATGCGTGTGTGTATATGTGAATCGGTGTGTAGATAAAGGAGTGTCCTGTGTTTGATTTAATCTACCGTGTCCTTTGCGTCCTTTACCAAGAATTCTACCACCTGCACCGGAATGTTGATGACCTGAATGCGCCGATTGTCCAAGAGCCTGTGAGCCAGTGACTCCATCCAATCCATTGCGGTTTATTTATGGACTTGTTGGCGGTCCACGCTGTACCGCCGGCAAGTGTGATCCAATCTACCGCTGACGGGCGGTTAATTGAAATCTAGCGTCAATATTTCACTCTCGCGGGACGTAGCCCATCGCCATGGAGCCGTCCACCTTCGACGACCAGATATTCGGTGACTTTACGAGCGACACGCTCGGCACGCTGGCGGGCGCTACCAAACCGATCCATGCCGGTCCATCCACGAGCACGGTCGTGGCGGCGTCCGGTCACGGTAATCTTCAGGTGATGATGGGCATCGGTCACTCGCCGACACACGACGGCGGTGGCAGTACCGGCGGCCATCAACGGCTGCCCGAGGTGAACAGTATTCTGTCCGTGTCGGGTTCGCCGAGCTACAAAACCATCGACTACACCAACCTCAGCAAGGTGGAATATCACCATCTGGCGAACGGCAAGCTGGACGGCTCGTCCTACTCACCCCCGAACGGGACGCCATCGCACCACCCCCAGCAGCAGCAGCAGCAGCAACCGAGCACGGGCCTCGTTGCGCATCCGGTGCCGGGAGGCAACAAGTCGCTCGAATACGTCAACTGTAAGCTGGAATATTACACCGCCCTGCCCATCGGCCACGATAATCTGAATAAAATAGAGTTCGTTAAAACCCTAGATTACAACGGTAACGGCCGGCTGGACTATTCCACCTCGTCCTCATCGTCGCCGAACGGGCCCAAATCGCTCGACTACGGTGCACCGGCTGGTAATGGTGGCAAGCTCGATTACGAGACGACGATCGCCATGTTTCAGCATCCCGGACCACCGCAAGGACCGTCCGGTTCCGGCATGGTGGACGCATCGATGCTAAACAGTGGCCCATCCAACGGCAATGTCGGCGTGCCGGGCATGACGGTGTCGGCCGTCGGTCCGGGAAAGCCCCGGAAAAACGATGACATGAATGGTGCGTCCGGATCGTCCACACCGACCACCACCACACCACTGGATGGTGCTGGTAATGGGAAGAAAAACGATAAGAAGAAAACGGACCCGAATGGCATAAAGAAGAAAAAAACTAGGTAAGCACCTGCGGATAAGCAGCTTTGCCTGGGGGCTGGTAATACATCCCGCACACTAATGGAAATTGGATTGTTCGGAGTTTCCATTCATAATTTCCCACACATCTGCCACCGATTGGTCGTCGAGCAAGAACCGGTTTGATCGACGTCACACAAACAAACAGGCGGGAATTAAAGGATTATCAATTTCTTGCTCCTGATTGGCATCATTGCGTCTGACTCCACGATGCACCTCACATTGACGGTGTTGTCATTTTCCATTCTCTTTGTGTGCGGAACATCACCCTTCCGTTGGGCGAATGTTGTACATCAACTCGGATGCTCGGGAAAAGCCGGGAACCCGGGTGGAACATTTATCGACATTCGTCATCGTCCGATGTTGAGCTTAAAACGATTTTCAATGACTGAGCGAAAATCATTCAAACGCAGCGTTGTGTGTGTTCTTGTGAAGCATTTTTTTTTGCGCGTTGGTGTGCACATGTACATAAATTTGGAAAATGTACGGAAAACAGGGCGCAAAAGGATGTTTTTTTGTTCGTTTGGAAAAGAAGAATAATGTTGCAAAAGTTTAAACCGGGCCGGAATGCATGAATGGACAGCTCGTCTGACGTATCGGGCAAAAGCACACGAGTATAAAAGGTTTCGTGGCGGATCAACATCACTACACCGATGCCATCCATTTTGGTTGTCTGGTTCCGAACGCGGCGCAACATATTCATCGGAATGTGATTTATCATGTCTGCACATTAGCGTGGAATGATATGCAATCTCTCGCTTCCCTTTACAGTGAGAACAATCGGTCACGTTTCGATCGCTGGGCAGAATTTTTAAACAATTTATAGTAACACTGACACATTGCACCAAAGGGGAAAATAAATATTTGCTTACGGACAGTGTGGAAATATGGGAAAACAATTATATACAATCATTGATATACCAAACAAGGTATTTTAAATTCTGGAAAATAATCTCAAGGAAAATATGGATTTTTTTAAGGGTTATTTTATTTTATGTTCCTTTTTTGTTAATTCTAAATAACAGCTAGAATTTAATCCAGCCCGTAACATACGTTACTAGTAGATTTCAAAAAATCCGTTTTAAAGTCCTATACGACAGCGTATTTTTCATCCATACGCTAAAACAATATCACGCCTAAAAGGCAATATTGTTTATCATTTTGTAAAGTCTCAAATGACTGTATCCTAATGTTCCTACACCTCTCCCGCCTTTGGAACCGTACTTTACTTAAAATAGACTGGAACATGAAAAACAATTTCCGTACAGGATCAAACAGCACCATCGCACTACTAAACTTCTCCGAACTAGTTAACTTCAAGTACTACTCTCATTACTTAATTTTTACCGACGGCAATTTTTTGACTGCTGAAGGACAAAGCTGCATGCCTACCAAAAACACCAGCTATGAAATTGAACTCCCAGAGAACACATCCATTTTCTCGGCAGAAGCTATTGCCCTTCTAATAGTAGCAGAAGAAAATATTATTCCCGACAAACCGTAATTCATCTTTACCCATAGCGCTAGCGTGCTCAGTGCTCTGGACACAGGAATATCCGAAAACCCCAACATTCAACACTTTGAAGACCTCCCCGAAATGCCCGTTGTAACGGATCCTGAGTTCCTAGTCATGTTGGAATTCAAGGGAACGAAGCTGCTGACTTTCTCGCCAACCAGGGCCGAAGAAAATCAACATCTCAGCCACTTGGTTAAAGAAAAGGGTTCCAATGCTAAAACCGTTTTCTCCGATTCATCAAGCTCTCTATTGACCCATAGACAGACATTTATTTTAGCTGAGACTTAAGAGTCCTATCGCGTCTTCGAAACGGACATATAAACCTTACACACAAACCTGATGGAAAAATCTACTACTCCACTGTGCAGTTACTGTGGAGTTACCATCACGATCCATCACCTCTTAGTCGATTGTATGGGATACACCCAACACGGATCCGCTCTACAACTTGACCGCAACATTGACACTATTCTATTATACAACACACAAGAACATCAAAAACTCATCCGTTTCCTTGAAGTCCATTGACTCTATAAACCAACAAACCAACCAACCAGTCTCCTTTAAACAAATTGTTATCCATATCAAAAACGTGAAAAGATACCTTATGCCGGATGTACTCAGCTCTTAGTTTCGGGTTTTTCAAGGGTAACTAGAGATTATCAATACTACGTTTGATTACAGCTACTAAAAACTAAATAAATTTCAATTCAATCTTGGTCTTTCAATTTCAGATCATTCCTGATCTTGAATTACCAGTATTTGGATAATTTGGGCAGGAGAGAATGGTCAGGTTTAAATTCGGTATCGGTTATGGCGTGTAGGAAAACAGAGGCTGTCTCAACTAGAACGACAAATAGAACAACATCTCAAACCACTCATTAATGTAGCCATTAGCTTTTATTGTGCAAGTATTTTCTCGGGAAATTCATTAAAGTTAGTGTTCATTATTTACTGCATTTCAATCGAATATTAGATTTTCAACGGAATTTCATAAAAGCACATTTTTATGTTTTACTGCATTTCAACCGAATGGACATTATGCTTCCGACGGCGTAATACAAATTTGCAAAACTGAACACCAGTTTATTCGGAATGTATTGTATTATAGCTACCCATTTCGAAGAAGCAAAACATTTGTGTGCTTAAGATGTATTCATTTACATTCGCCGAATCGAAACTCCATTCTATCTACAGGACATTGTTCCAAACAAACGGGCCCACCGGATAGCTGTGGGCAACTTGTCAGTGGGTTACACATTTTCTTGCAATCTCTTACTCACTATGATTTCGCCCCATTCTTCACTGACCGCATCAGGCACATTCCCACAACAGGATTGTAAGCTTTCCTTTATTTGTTCACTGTTATCAGATTAAATTGACCAGCTCCTTAAATATGTGCCTTTTGAGATGTAGCATGTGCATGTGAGTGTGTGTGTGCATACTTGGGAAAGTGGCCCTTTACCGAATTTGAACCCACGGATAAAGCACCCATCGCATTGTATCCACTCAACATCAGCGTACAACAGCCTTGTAATCATCGTCTTACAATGAAGTAATTCGTCCGATATCCCATTTTTCTGCAACCTAAACCTTTTACCGCTCGCCCTCGAACGACCTTACCTTCTTTCCTCCCCCCGAAACACCGGTAACCTCATCCCATTGGCCGGTAGTTGGCTCTCAGATCGAATTCCGCAGCTTTAAGGGAATGAGCAAGGTAAAGCAAAAGAAAAACTCAAGATTCTTGCTCTAGCACCCTCCAATTCACAAGCCTCGGTACAAGTGGGTGGGCCAAGATACCAAAGGCACCTTTCGGCACCTTTTGCTTACCATTTTCCCGAACCTTGATTAAGTGTAAGTTATTTATCCGTTCGGGTCGGTTGCCCGAAAATGCTGGAATGTCAGGACGTGCTTTGGTTTGCTTTTTTGCTTGTACTTCTTTCTTGTCTGCTTTTGTCCCGTGCTTTATTGTATCAAAAGCTACCTTTCCCCCAAGTCATCTTTCTTGCGGGCTGCGAAAGTGTAAAGGAGTCACAAAACGCACGGCAAAGGTTTGACGATGGCAAAGATGATGGGGACGATGGCGCGTGTCTGGTACCGGGGTCGTGCAGAGGGTCAGATTTATTTATTCGGATCAATCTTTTCACCAAACCGGTATCGTCTTTTCCGCCTGCATGCAGCCGAGTTTGCTTACCGGCCAAAACAGAGCTGCACAAACGATTTGCCCAGAGCGAGCAAACATTTGGCCAAGTGCAGGTGGTTTGAGTGATCGGAAAAGAATGGAATGAAAGTGACTCCCGTCGTCCACGTCGCGTACTGTGCCACTTCCCATTTCGGAGATAATCCAGTAAGTTGTGTCAGGCTTTGCAACTGCACCACATAAATACACATTACCGAAAAGTCTCAATCCCCGCCCTGGTTGGGAAGTCTCGATGCATCGCCGTTGCGGTAAACAAACGGCACTCTGTACTAATCGAATCCAAATAAAGAATCGAACGTTGTGCTACACCGAGGCTCCGGTGGCCAATCTGTAATCCCTAACCCTCGGGCTGGCTAATGAAAGGTAATTGTTCGCAAAAAAAGGAACTTCTAGTGAAGTTTAAGCAAACAGGGTTTCGTTCCGAAGAACGAAGCATGAACCATATTTTGGATTTCAGCTGCACGTACGTGATCGTCCGGGGTTCCACTGCTTCCAATTAACAATGGACTAAAATCAAGCCACTACAATCGATCCTAATAGTGTTTATGAAGTTCGCCCAGCACGACACTGGAAGTCTCTTAAGCTACCCCGAAAAGGGGTCGTGCATCACACCGGGGTCAATCTAATTAAAGGTAGCATTAGTTGCTACCCCCTTTAGCTAGGCTGGTCAGCATAAAACTCATACCGGCACACATGAGAGGTTGGTGGGAAGTGGTGTGATGTGGAAGAGAATTCTTGAGATGTACACCAAGACACAGACACTGTGTCCGGAGAAAGCAGTGCAGTGCACAATAAAAATTTCATACAAAATCCCACTGCTCACTTCCCATCCCGAACCCCCAACACATGATTCAAGGAAAGGGTCGCAGAACATAGCAAAATCCGTGTATCTTGCAGTGGTCATAAAGAAACCGTCGTTAGCCGGCAGTGCGTGCGTGCCGGAACGAGACAACAGCACACCATTAAAGGTTCGGTTCGGACTAATTCTCCGCCAGCTCCATTCGGAATGAAAACATTTGTATTCATTAGCCGTAGCCCATCGGAGTATCCTTTCCGGAGTACGAACCACTCGCGGTGGGCTGGAAGTGAATGTGGAGGTGCCGTAACCGAGCTCCTGCCTGCCGATATTTGTTGCAACAAAGTGCAACGGAGCAAAGTTTGTTTGCCTAAGAAGGCAAAGATATTGTGGCTGATGCTTTTGTGTTTTCATAATGACCCAACAAGCAGCAAGGACATATTCTTTCCCCAAAAATCCATATTCTTCATGTTTCGAGCTTGCTCTTTTGTGCGACGGTGCTCCTTGTGCATGTGTGCCTGAAATGCAATTAGAAGGGGAGCAGCATTTCTGATGCAGTCATGCGTGCATTGTCAGCTACGGAACAATTGGACGATTATTGCGGGGAGCTGGACGATCAAACCCACGAGCGGAGGCGTTGGCGACGAATGTCGATTGGTCTTTACCTTTGTCTAGTCACAAAACCAGAACTCAGAAGTAGCAATTTTAAGCTCCTTTCGAATACGGGCTGTACGGCGAGTGCAGGAACGGATTGCATTTCGCCATTGTTTCGCAACAAACCGGTAGTCGTAGCAATCACAATGGGGTGCTGCTGTGCTGAGCTGGCCAGCAAAAGTTTCCACAAAAGACCTGCCATGGAGTGATGTATATTGCGTAGGATTATGCTGCGTTTAGGATGGGCTTTCCAAGAAATCGCAACTCAACCAATCATGAGCCAACCAATTTCATTACTTCGTCCTCGAACTCTGTTTTGTGATGATGCGCCATTACTATATCCCTTTTCTGCTTGCCATTGCAGGACGACCTTCACCGCGTACCAGCTGGAGGAGCTCGAGCATGCCTTCGAACGTGCGCCCTATCCGGATGTATTCGCTCGTGAGGAGCTGGCCCTGAAGCTGAACCTTAGCGAGTCCCGCGTGCAAGTCTGGTTTCAGGTAACGGGCGACCCCTGCACCAATTATTGTTTCGGGCCCATATTGGAGCTCCCTTTTCTTCATTTTTTTCGCTCCTGAACGCTATTACTCTCGTATCATCTTGCAGAACCGGCGAGCGAAGTGGCGCAAGCGGGAACCACCCCGGAAGTCGGCCTACCTCGGCAACAACAGTCCCTCGGCGCCGATGAACGGTCCGATCGGGTCGTCGTTTAGCCAGTTCCCGCAAACCGCAACCGTAACGCCACCGGGCAGTGTCGACAGCTGGTCCACCTATCAGGCACCGTACGAGCTTGGGCCGCACATCAATCTGCTGTCACCGGCCGTCAGCCCGTACGGGTCGTTCAGCACCCAATACGGTACTTACATGCCCGAGAGTCACATGTTCCCGGTCCGGCAGCACTACGACTACGGCAGTCCATCGCGACCGGGCGAACCGGGTGGGGACGAGTCTGGGCACCAGCATCAGCACCACAGCGGTCACCATCATCACCATCATGCGCATCACAACCATCACAAGCCCGACCATTACGCACCGACGATGGATGAAAAGTTCGAGACGCACTGTACGGCCGGATTGCCCGATGGGTAAGTACAGACGGATGTGCCCCCGCTTACCGGAAGGGGTTGAATAGTGCGAACGGAAATGAAACAATTCGTGCGATTATTTACGGAGATTTAGAGACAATCTCTAGCGTGACAGGGAGCACTCTCCGCCCGGTCCGAGGCGTTCGATTGAGTAACTCGGCTCGCTCGGTGAGGACTTCCTTCTGCTTCCTTCCGGAGCAAAATTGATACCCGGAAAATTGGGTCACAACGAATCGAACAGTACACACACATACGTTTCTTCTCGTACCCATATCTAAACCCTTGTAAATAGTAGCGTATTGGCGAATGGTTCACGAATAGTTGTTTTGCAGCTTCTCCACCAGAGCAGCAAATTACCGTAGAGCTTAATCATTACTAAGTCAGCAAGTTGTTGGATGAATTTCAAATTTTCGCGGAAATTCCACTCTCGACAAAACGAAGAGTTACATTTAGGGCTTCGCTTCGCAAACGGGCGTAGTACCATTGCATATCAATATGTGTTTTTGAAGAATGGTTCTTTGAAATGATTCAAAATATAGCCACGAACGTATACCCAGAAGTTTTTAATTGCTAACCTTTTCAGGTGCGATACAAAGCACCGAAATACAAATTGCGTTGGATTGCTGAACATTGTGTAAAACTTTGTGTTCCATTTTTTCATAATGATTTTATAATTATGCACATTATATGTTGTACAAATCGAATAAAATTTTGCTGAACGCATTCCAATGTTCGATTTCAATATGCAGGAGATATTCATCGTTTTTAAACGATTTGAAACGTTACAACATTCATCTCAAATGGCCATTTCCATAGTAAAAGTAAGATGATAATTAATTTAATTACTTTTAAATTAAATATTTTTCACCGCCACCGCACCAAGTGTTGTTGACCGTGGCACTTGAAGTGTTGTTGAGATCATTCACTAAACAACATCAACCCGTGCGGGCTAACTTTCGCTTCGTGCCAAAGGGACCGAAACAGCATCAAAGCCAAAAATTTAACGCAAACATTTCAAAATTACTATCTGGCACTATTCTGTGAGCAACTAGTCATCTACAAAAACTTCACACACACACACACGTGTGCTGGCAAACACGATTCGTATCGGGAAAGTTCAACCACGACAGTACTTTGAACCGTACCAGCATCCCAGCAACACACACACACACGTGCAGGGGTCATTTTGGTACACTCGACCACAGCATTTGTCTGCCAAACGCACCACCATTTGCAATGGTTCTGGTCCTGGAGTTTCCCCCCATCCGACTCGTGCACTGGTGCATGCCGCGTTTACTGATTGCAATTGACGTTGTTGCATCGGGTTTCGGCTGGCCAGCATCGAGTTTATGATGCATGCTACACATCCGAACGGCACCGAGCGGACATTGCGCCACGCTCAAAGTGACCAACGAGGCGAAGAAATTGTTTGCACCAGAAGCAAAAAAAGGAAAAGCCAACGAAAATGTAAACTTAATCGAAATTTGATCGAAATACAGCTTCGTATGTAGGGTAGGAGGGAAACACAGTACTGTTGGGTTTCGTACATACACTGAACTTTTACGGCGAGTGTTGTCCCAAAAGAATGGAGAGAGAAAAAAGTGATAAAAACGCACCAAACTCAGTGCATCCATTTATCTCTTGTCGAACTCATAAGTATTTGCACCGAACGTTACGGTTGATGCAGAAGCGGGCATCTTCCCCGAAAAAGACTCTGGGCTCTCTATCATGATGAAAAGAAAGATAGACAGAAAAGGGGGACGACAGACCGGAGTGGTGTAAAACTTTCCAACCATAATCGATACCGGTACTGTTCTAGTTTATTTGCACGCTTTACACCCATTCTGTCTTCCAAGCCGATGGGTCGATATCGATAAATTGTTGAAGAACGCTTCGAACACTGCCCTTTTCCTCCGCGTGCGCTTTGAGTTATGCTCATCCATCTTACTTCGTTTTAACGTGCCCACTACATACTTCAAAACTATAGTCGGCCACCGTGCATGCACACCCGATGCACAGCCATTGCAAGTGGTACGAAAAACAACAACCAAGGAATCGAAAAACTAAGCGAACATGATGGGTTGGCTAAATTTTACGCCCCCCTCCCCTCCCCACCCACTTTTCCAAACAACTTCCCAGGAAGAAAGAAGAACCAAAGAAAGTGATGGTCCGGGAGTTGGTGGATAACTTCTTCGAAAACTCCAAAAACTTTGTTTGCATTTCAAACACCTTCTACAGTGAACGGACGAAACTATTCCTGGCATACGATCGGGCCAAGATCGGAACTTCCATCCGTTTTTTTTTTGTTGCCCTGTCTCCCTGTCTTGCCAAACCCTGGATCACCGTGCAACAAATGAAGAAAGTAGCAGTTGTTTCTTCCACGGTGCCTACTTGTTGGAACAGAAAGCGTACGAAAGTTGGAAGCACTGTGCCGAGCCAAACGTGCGAAACCTGGGAATCGTGAAGTTGTTTTGCCTGCAAGCGTGCAACATTTGTTGCACGCCCGCTGATGGAATTACACCCAAAACTTGCTGCAAACGAGCTGCAAAAGTGCGGATCCATTGCGTTCGTTCTTGGAGCCCCGATGAGGACCGTAATAATGACGGTGTGGAGCAAGGGCATTCGTTCCCAACCCATTCACACCTGCACCTCTTAAAGCGTCCGGTGCCACTTGTTTGTTGCGAGTAAATGAAACCCATTTAACCTTTACGCTCGGTACGATTGTAATACGAGCCGAGGGCCCGGGACCGTACGACTGTCAACTGGAAAAGTGGCGATCGTGAAGAGGCACACCGTGGTGACCGGATTGTCTTCGTACAGGGAGATAATTAAAAATTTTCAACCACTTGCTGGTGAGCACCTGGCGATGGGGATGGTTGGCCTGCCCGTTGGCCAATCGGAGTACTACCGGGGAGGGGTTTTTTTCCGCGCCCTGGATAGGAACTTTTTGACAGATTTCTTGTTCGCTTTCCATTGTTCCTGATAGTGCTTGATTTATCTGCCGACATTATTTGTAAGAGCAGAGTTCTTTGTGACTTTGAAGAACTGTAAATTAATAGGTTTGTGCAGGAGTTTGCATTGCATTGCACTAAAAGTTAAATACTGCACAGTATTAGCACAGGAGTGGTTATGAGTTTTTAAGTTTAAACGTCATTCAGATCTGCTGAAACTTAAACAGATATAACAAACCAATAGAGTCATTCCTCTTGTAAATGGTACCAAGTAAAAACATTCCATTCAACGAGGAAAATCTTGCATTGAAAGCATTTCAGTTCACAGGACATATTATGATGCAGTTCTGTAGACGAACCTTAGAAGAAGCTTGGCCTAACTTGCGATTATCCGGTCAACTCCGTACCAGCTGGTTGATATTTTTCCACGGAATTTAAAAGGAAGGCTACAATTCGAAGAGAAGACGGTTAGGGAAAAGTACACATGAGTTTTCTCATACGGCAAGACAGGAGTTCAAATCCCATTCGGACCATTCCCCCATAGTGAGGACTGGCAATCCAACTACGTGGTAATATTAAGTCTCGTAAGCCAGAATGACCAAGTTGGTCGTTACGCCAAACAAGAAGAAGACACATGATTTTTAATTTTGCTATTTATTTTTAGACGATTTGATTTTCGGTTTCGATTCGGTGCTTACTGAAATGAACACTAAATCACTGAACACTAATCATATAAGTAATGAATTAAAACACGGTTATTAATTGATCGAAACATATTCAGTTTTTTGCATCAACCATGACATCGAAAAGCATTATCACAATCGTGATACCTGATGTCGGTTAAATTTATTCACGGAAAGCTTCACTTGGAGCCCACTTTGAAAATTAAGCTTTGCATAAATCGTTATCGAGCTCAAATGTTTGATAATACGTCCGACGGTTAATTAAACCGTGGAAAATTTACAAATTACAGTACTCAAAGTACTGTAAGCTTTGCTTTGGTGTGGAATGGATTGTTCAACTTTTTGTTTCTATTATATAATGGGGAACCTCTCGTACAACGAATGAAACACTCGAATGAAATAACACTTTGTAACAGAGTTGAATATATCATCCATTGTTATGAAAATTGCTGTGAAATGTGTTGAAATCTCGTTAACATGAAAGGAGTTCAACTAATTGGGGTAGTTTAACATTCGTCGATAACATAGTCGTTTGGACAGATAATATGTTCTTTCATCCAAACAATTTATGGGTTTTTCAGGAAAAGTATAATAAATCCATGTGGATGTTCGGTTCATTTTCATGTAAATCATTAACACATTTCTGTGCGGTTGTTTAGTAACTTAAACAAGCGGCAACAATTTATTCTACTTGGAAGTGCTGATTTTCATATTAAATTTTACCTCAGCTACGCAATGACTCTGCTAACCAGAAGCCATAAAATGTACGCTTAGCACCGTGCGAGAATGATTTAATTTATTTTTCGCGACAGTAATATATCCACCAGGCGGCTCCACCTTTACCGTGTTCGCTGCACTTCAAAAAACGGCGAACACGTGCAGGCGCGTTTGTGCTGGTTTTATTTTTCCGTTTGATGTTACCACACCGTTACTAACCGTAATAAATCACCTCCCGCTTACTGTTCTCTTCTTCGCTTCCATGTTCCACCATTCCTGCTGCGGTGCTGCCATCATTAGTCTCACGAACGGCAAGTACGTCGACGACACGAAGTACATCCACGGTGTCGACGTGCATCACTATCCGGACGCGGATCCAAAGTACGGTAGCTGCCACCAGCTGGACGATCCGTCCATGAAGGCACACTACGGTCCACCGCAACCATCCCAGCAAGCACAACCGCCACCGTCTTCGCAGCAACAGCAACAGCAGCAGCAGCAACAACAGTCCCAGCCAGGTCAGTGTCAACCCGTCGGCGTGGACGATCCCGATACGCTCGGTATGGTAAAGGCCGAGGAGAGTGTCACCCACAGCTACGTACTTCCCTCTTTTTTGCCCTGATCGAGAGCATCAGAAAGGGTTCGCAATCGTCGTCGCCTTCAATGTCCCAACCACAACCTGCGAGACACCCGTTTCGCACCCGCTTCGAACCGTCCCGGTCTCATTTCGGATAGTTGCGCCATTTGATTGGGGCGACTTTCGGGATGTTGATAGGTACCACAATCGATCTGCTTTTGCCTTCCTTCTTTCCCTTATCCCACCCAACCGAACTGGCAATCGATTGCCGTGTCGATTACTTTATCATCGAAAGCATTCACTTCGAGATTGGTGCTTATCGATTTGAAAAGCTGAAAAAAGATTTTCGATTCACTCTCCCCATACTGTTGATGTCCAACACACCGTAACCGCAGCGTCCAATTCATTATTCAGCATTTTGTGCTGAGTGCTGAGATTGGAGCTAAGATGGTGCAGGGGTGGGTTTACTGCACAATCTACAACATAGAGCAAAAAAAAAACCCTCACTCACACTTAAAAGGCTTTACAAAAGTCGTACCTGTTCTGCCGATAAACCCTTCAGTCGACAAAAAGTTGAATGTGAAACAATTCCAAGTGCTACACAAACTTTTCCCATTTACCGGCTACTCTACCTCAAAGCTGGTTCGACTTTGTATGCAAATGTGTTTACATTACGCCACCAAACGGAGCTGGTGTTTTTTTATTTAAAGAAGAAATAACTTTCTCAAAAAAAAAGTACACACACATATGCATACTACCACACTGTCCCCAAACGAGTCTGTCTGTTGACAACCGAAACTGCCTTCCATTAGGCCAAAGTGGGTATAGGAACTAGGTGGGCTCATAGGTTTGACGCGATAGAAAAATGAAACAAAATTTGACAGTTACGGGTTCGATTCTGATACGCGTATTTTCACACACACCATAGCAACCAGGGGTCTCGTATGAGTTGTTGTTTACATTAGATCCTCTACAACACTTTCTTAGTTCCGGTTCTAAGGTGCTGATTAATTCCGGATATCTATGCACATGCAATCCAGGTTTAGAAGCGTGTTGTCGCAGCAAGGATCAGAGTCAAATGTGTTCTGTTGTATTACTTATTCACAGCTGATGCCAGCACAGATAGTTTTTCGTCAGACTCACCGATATCTCAATTGAATCTCCGAAATCCGTAATTGCTCTATTTCTCAAACAAGTTTTAATAATAATAGTTTCACCGATACAATATTTGTTTACACTTTACTCTGGACATCACAGCCAAATGGAGCACACACACATTGAAAAACGATCGAACCCGTAACTGTCAAATTTTGTTTCATTTTTCTAAGCGCAGTTGTCAAATCGTTAGGCATAAGCCCACCTAGTTCCTATACCCACTTTGCATTAGGCAGTGAAAGTAAACAGCAGAAAGTGCAACGAAACACCCTGTGTTGGTGCCTCCTACCAAAGAACCAACATCTTGTAGCGATACGTTAGAAAACTGTTGCGTTCCTTGATGGTCACTGGATGGTTTAAATTCTGGGAAAAAGGAACGGCCCACGGCCATACTGGTCCGTTTTTCGGAGGAAATCAAATCAAAGCGCTAAAACGGTTCACAACCCATCTCAAGCCGTAACCCTCCATTGCACTAACGGGGAAAACACTTTAAAAAGCCAAGATTCAATGTTGGCAAACAACGGCCTCCATCCACCGGGCAGGACGGATGGGAATAAAACTCGGTTTTTTATCGAACGCACAACAAGTGTTTGTTGGGAGCCCAGCATGGGCCAATTCTATCAAGAGGGTGTGAAGCCAAGCTCTTCAATTTGGTCCAGTTGCTCTTCTGGAGCTTTGTTTTTCGTGAGGTTTCGCTCCACCGGACTAATAAATAAACCAAACGTATACCAAAACGTTCCCGGTAGGCTGGTACTGGTTCCAGCGCACAGTACTGCGGGCTTGTTCTGATTTATCGACACCACCCGGTGCGTGGTTCTGACTTTTCCGACCAAACTTTGGCCAGCGGATGCTCGGGCTACCTTTTTTTGTTTTGGGGAGTTCCCTATCCTGTTTCCCATGCAACCATATAACACACGCACACATACAGATGGCTCAATTTGATCGAATGCCGAGGATCGATAATTTCGGTAACGGTCCATGACCACATAAAACGACCACATCGTTCCCGACACAAAATGGGCTTCCCGTACGGTGCCGCCGTTCTTGATAAGGGTGATGAGCAGCTATCCTACGGGAAGCAGAGAAAGAAATCATTTCCCGCCGTTACCTTCAGGAGAGAAAAAAAAACGCAAAATAAAAACAAATTAAATTCGGTTAAAAAGTGCGAACTGTTAAAATTGGTACTTCGTAGCACGACGGGGAGATCTAAAAACAGAAGCGGATTGAACTTTTTCCCTCCTTTGCAAATCTGCACGGGAGTGAATAAATCGAACCAATCGGCACAATTCGTGCGGATCGATTCGTTGGGGTTAGCAAAATTCCGGCCAGGTTAGAAATGGGAAGGCCACCGGAAAAAACAAGAGATTTCCGGGAGCGGGGAGGAGGTGTTTACCTTCGACACGATGGTTCGCTGTCTCGACCCGGGCACAAACGACCATCTCTTCATGGTACGTGCCCACATTAGTTGAAACAGGGAGTGGGAGATTTCCCTCTCTTTTTTTTTGTTCCAAATTTTCATTTGCCCTTTCCGATTGTTTGGTTGCGTTCGAGCGATTCACGTTCATGCATTCAATCTTGCCCAAATCAATCAAGCATTCGGAACACTGTACCGCTGTGCTGTTCCGCCAGTTCCCGGGAGTTTTTCACCTGTGTGCGCGCGTACCCGTGTGTGTGTGTATGTGTGTGTGTGTGCATGTTTTGGGGCTGCCTTTTTGTTTCCTGGCTGGATTCTGGACATTCTATTCATTGCCTCGGGATCATCCCGAACGTGTCCGTGTCGTGCCATTGAAGCGCATTTCACCGTAACACCGTGCGTACGGAGGTTTTTCCTTTTATCCCTTCGTTCGGCTTCGGTTCGGTGGGTCGCCAGGTCTCTGAGACCTTATCTCACAACCGAATGCTACCCTTTTTTTTCTCATGTTTGGCAAACCTGGCGAGCCGCTAAAGCTAGCCGGGATTGAAAAACGACCGCCATAGTCGCTTCGACAGGGATGGATTTTCGCACGAACTAAAGTATCCTTTTTGCGTTGGGGGAGAAAACACCTATTCAAACCATCCAGAACGGACAGGAATCCATCGATCGGTGTGTTTATTTTAAAACATCAAAACGAAAATCTTTTGAGAAGGTCAAAATGTATATATATATACGCACGCATGTTTTCCGGGAAATTGTTATCTAACAGTGTCCATTAGGAGAATGTGAATTTCTTTACGATGGAATTAGTTTTACCTTCCAACATCTCTCTTTGATGAATGATGCACTCTGGAAAGTAAATTAAACTTTTGCGCATACAATTAACACACGTTCGAAGCTTATTCCATTAAGGGCACGCTTGCTTCCGGGAACGACAAGCCGGCTTCCGGTGCTGTCTAAGTCAATTAATGCTCTCGGTGCTCAGTTCACCTTCCGAAGGTGCACCATTAATTTACATTTCACTTGCCCATTAACGTCTTACCGGCTGAAGCTACCTCACGTTGGGGATTCAGAACAATCACAACAAAACAAAAACACCCGAACTGGGCTGGGCTTTAAGATCACTGTGGGAAAATTCCCCATCCATCCAGCAACTAGTAACGCAGGCATTGGAAAAAAAACTCGAAAGCGACACTCATACCCATTTTAACATTCCGTCCCCCACGGGAAAGGCAAAAGATGGACAATTCGTTGTTCCTTCGATGATAAACATTTTGCCATGTCGATTCTTAAGTAAACAGTTTTTTAAGTAATTTCTCCCGACCCCCTGAGAAATGGCCAACAAACACAGCAAACACTTCGAAATCGGTACCGGTAGCGCTTGATAGCAACAGTTGCGCTTCTAATGGACAAGTGGGACTTTACGGAAAGCTTTCATTTGCCCCGGTTCGTTTCCCTTGAGGCACTTCCCAATACGGGGACGGTTTTGTACGTCCCATAAAACAGTTCCACTGTGTAAGTTCTAATTTGCTTTATTTTGAACTTTTTTTTTGTGGAACTCCATTTGAAACTTCAGAATCATACCATGACCAATCCAAACAGGCGTGTTCGGTCAGTTCCGGTGCAAAACAGCCAAAAAAATGACAAAGAAAACAACTTCAAAGCGTCCGATTGTTTGCCACTAAACCTGTCTCTCACTCGATCTACTCTCCATCCTTCCTGTCTACTCCTTCCCTTCCTTCCCCCTGCTCACCATCCACCATTGAAAGGTTGCGAACCCTTATTGTTTGCTCTCAGTATCATTAAAACACTGATAAATTGCACATAGCGAAGCACTAAAGCACTACGGCAAACATACAAGAGAAAAGATGTAAAAAAAAGACGACTACAAAAAGAATGTATCAAAAAATACCTCCGCTCGCGAATAACGTGATCCGTGCTGCGTGTAATATAAGCCATATTTATTTACTATCCGATTCACCCGACATGTATGTATAGGATGAGGATATTTATTGATCCGCCAGGAAATGGAACGTGGCACGATCTCCAACCGTGCCGTGTGCAAGCTCGTGTAGCAAGATGGTATGTGAACGAATCGCAAAGCAAAACCTCCGGGGAGAAATGAACGTTACGAGAAAGTGTTTGGTGCAATCGAAAAATGAAACAAGAGAAAGAAAAAAAACCGTAAAACTCAATTCGAATTCAGCGCTAGAATTCGATTTTCCTCGCTGGCACCCGATACCGTATCGTTCACCATCCTTGGCGTGCTGCGTTGCCGATATTCACGATCGTAAACGATGATGTACAAAGAAAGATGCTGGATTCTGAAGTGCCATATGTATGTAGTACGCAAACAACACAGAGATAGAAGAGAAAAAAGAGAAAGAGGTAGTGGAAAGTACAACGAAACAGTGTGTATCCTTAATCCTTAAGTTCCTATTAAGTTGCCTTAGCTACATTACCGTTTACGGTGCCGATAGTTTCAAGTTGATTATTGATTACTATTAAGCAACAAACATCACAACGTTCTTCCACTGAACCAGGGTCTCGGCGAGGGGTGGCCAAGTGGTAGCGACCCGATTACGGCAAATGGCAAGTGCCTTCTGACACAGACCTCTCAGACACTCACCGCAAGACGGGCTTAGGCTAAAGTGTTGATAGTGACATAGTTAGAGTAACAACACGTCGTAAAAGCGAAGCCACGGTGGTGGTTTAGTACATTCCGAAAGTTACGGAGCTCGTTATGCAGATCAGTTCGTTAATCTTTACATGCCATTTGTGCGGTTGATCGGTATAGTTTGATTGAAAAGTTTGTTTATCCGGATGTGATCCAGACAACCTTAGTGAAGTGTCCCAGTGCGTAATGTAATTTAATTCTAAATGGTTTCTTTTTCTGTGTTTTTGCTGCCAACTTTCGAGGATGGTTCCAGAACATTCCGGCACAAATGGAGCCATTATCAAAAACACGCCGAAAGTACAAAACAACCGGAACGAAGTGCCTTGTAACAATGTAAATTGAATTTTTGCTAGCATACGAACGCTTAGTTTAGCTTCCCGTGGTAAGGATCTGGCCTGGCAGCTTCTCGGTTGTGCAACAGAAGGAATGCTTCGAAAAACAACACACACATCCGGCCGCTCATTGATGCAGCTTCCCATACGAGCTAATCATTTGCATTCGGTCCATGAAATGAAATGCTCCATTGCTGGTGGAATGTGTTGGTGTTCTTGTTTTTTTTTTGTTTTTGAGCTTCGCTGTCTAATGCCAGCACTATCAAACGTTACTATATCCGGTACTGGTGTGTTGAACTATCGTATCTAGGTTTATTCCCTTACGAACACTTCCATTACCACCTGCCAGCCTGCACCACGAGACCGGTGGAATGTTATTTAAATCTAGTTTGTATGTAAATAAATGCCACAACACGTGTCGTCGCTTTGAACCCTCCCGTTCTACTCCGAACAACCATGAACACCTAACCGTAGACAGGCGAGAACGGCGGAAAAACGAATGGTTTTGGGGGTGGGCGGCAAGCATCAAAACAGATTTCATGCTCGACATGCCAGCAAACATCCCATTTCACCACAATTATCGCTTCCGTTCCTCGTACGACGATCGTTATCAGCGGCTTAGTAAGCCCCAAATGCGCGAGATTTGCTACGAATTTTTTAAGCTTAGCGCTTTTTTTTAAATAATTTTTCAATCTCGCTTTGAGCAAAACAATCAAAACCCATTTCCAACTTAGATGTCCAAATATGTCTGATATGATAAATGATTTTGAAAACTTCAAACATACATCTAGGGTGAGAGCTATTGTAAATATTGAAAGTTTAGCATAATGAAAGCTCGTGTACACACCATTGCCATTTGAATACTCACCAAACAGAGAATATATTAATAAGCGTAGTGAATTACGGGACATATTATCAATAATTGTGCGTCGCTTAGGATTAGGATAAGAACGAAAAGAAATAAAATTTTTAAAGAATATCAATAAAAATGTGTGTGTGTTTCGGTTTTAGGATAATATATTACTAACAAGCAGAGCGGCTTTATGTGATAGTGATATCGGTGCTACCGTATGGGTACCAAATATTTGTACCATCGTACACATAAGGTTCCCATTTCACTTGTTCATTCAATACCTTGGTTTTCTTTGCATGCACATATCATGTAGCTCGTACCGTATTAATCTGAGGACAAGAAAAAAATATTTACTTAATTGACTTCCAATGTCAAAAATGGACATGGTGTTCATTCCAAAAGACAACAAGGTCAACACGGAGATCTACATTGGGATTTTAAGAAAGTATGTTCTTCCGTGGATCACTGTGGAACTGTACGGTTCGAAGCCAAACATTGTGTTTCCACAAGATGCGTCTCCGAGCCACACATCGAACAAGTGGAAACTCTATCGATGATTAACATAGTTTGAGACTCTAAGAAACATTCCCCCTATGGATAAATAAAAATACTCGAAAACAAAATGTGTGATAACGCATACGGTATTTCACTTGACGGACCGGGGTACAAAATCTCAGCCGGATCGCTCTCTCGGCACGTTGGACAATAAGGAACAAATCATCCGAAGACACTGTCAAGATTGGTCCAGCCATTCTTGAACTTTAGCTCAACGAACAATCAAAGATTAATAATTGAAAAACAAATAATATATAAATTCATAGATAATTACACATTATATACGAGCTAATGCTAGACGAAACAACAGAACTGTTGTCACCCAAACAGTGTTTCAAATTTTTCCTCCCCCAAACAGCAATGTGACATTTATGTATTGAACCTTTGTAGCTGTTCTAAAGCAATGTAAAGCGCAGCATAAAGATACGTACTTTACGATTCCCAAATACAAATTACCATGACAGCTTCCAGTCAACGCACTCATGCATCTTCACGTGTGGATCCTCGCTCCCACAAAACCACTCATCACTGCTCTACGAAATCAACTCGATCGCTATGGTGGCAATCGGTGGCTGAAAACAGTTCAGCAATTTATCAAAATATCATCCAGTTACGATGTAAACCCGCTTCGCATTGCCAACCATCCGCGTAACGTCGTCTCAACCGACTCGAAAACAAATGGAGCATAAAATCAAATATAAAATCAAGTGTACGGAGCCATTCAACCTACCAACCAGCGCCACCCAGGGGGGTAACCGTATCCCGAGCGCTGGGAAGATGGTTGCCAATTTTCTCTCGCCGGCCACGCGAAAAGGGTTGCGAAAGGAGCAAAGGATCCCCAGGCTCGGTTGGCTCTATCCAACGACGACAACCACTTCCACAAGCCGAACCACTGACAAGCACAGACTCAAAACCCATCATCGTGGGGGCAATAGTGGGGGCACGTCACAACCTGGCCAGCAGCAGCAGCAGCAGGTAATGGGGTATGATGGGATGGTAACAACGATGGCGTAACAATCCGGATCCACAGCGACCTACACCTACACACGAGCGTAGCCGACGACCCACCCCCGTTACACCCGACGGATGACAAACAATCTAACCGTTGCGAGGACCACCGGTGGACGACGGTTCACTGCCATAAAGCTGTCATACAACACGATAGTTACGCTACAACAAACGGTTCGGCACTCATTTGTCAAATCGGGTTGTGTAGTATCTTTCTTCTGGCAGTACGACGACGGTACGAGACAGTGCTTAATTTAACGAAGTGGATGTTACACCAGAAAGCACTTGCGCCCGTTGTTTTGTTTGCAATGCCGAGAAGCTGCCCTAACCACGGACAACCGATAGCAGGCAAATCTGTTACAGTTGTAAACATCGTTCGGATTACTACCATCACTCAAATATCATGCCCCCAAACGGTGGTAACCCTGTCGAACAGGCTATTAAGCGTGGTTTCAGTAAGGTCAGCTTGTTCGTACTGGTGTTTTGAAAGCTTCATCGGGGAGTTATTATTTCTTAATTACCATTAGTTTGATGATTGTTTCAATGGCTGTAAATAATATCTCGGTTGGAATTTAATTGGTTGATTGCATTCAATTTGAACTACTCCCACCTGCATTTGTTCAGTCCAAATGGCTATTTATAGCTTTCAAAATGTAAACTGAACAATTTTGAAGTTAGCCAAGCTATACATCTGCTTTAAATATTGTTAACATCTATTTCAGCGACCATATATAAACCATTTCACTCCTATAACCTATCACTCCGGTAGATGAGTTTAGATTTATCAGTGGCGAAAGACATTGTCGTATAGACTTCAAATTTCAAGTGTACTTCCTTGCTTTGTGTATCCATATTATTCAATTAAAACATAATTTAAAAAAGCTATATCACCTTTCCTAGTTAAAATTTTGTTTCACCTTCCATTTTGCAACTATCTATCTGTGGAATTTGCACATTTTGCACCAGGAAATATTATTTTCCTAGATGTAGTTTCTTATAATGCAAATAAGGTGACGTAGGTAAATTACAAAAAATTAAGATGATAATAACTTTTATTCATTAAATATTCCATATGTTTCCTACCATGTAACTCTTCCCATACTTTATCCTAACTAGATTTTTTTCAAATGAGTTTATTTTTCGAAACTATGGTAAACTGTCGAACTTAGACTTTTTTATACTCATTACTTTTGAAAGCTGTTTGTTTTATGGGTTGAAAGATTTTCTAAATAATTTAACTTTCATAACTTTGGTTAGCGTTAGCATAATCAAATTTTCATGAATCATTGATTATTATTTTCGAAAAATTGTTCGTTAGCACTGAGCTTGTAAATATCTTCCGCTCTGGTTAAATTTTTAAACTAATTTTGATTTTATTAGTACATCATATTCGCCCAAACGGCTAAACCTGTTACATGAATGCTAATTTTGCTTCACTCAAGCGAGCTTGTGTTCAAGCCAAGCTGGAAAGTCCACACTCTAGAGATTCCATGCTCGCTAGTAGACAACGTACATCGAGGAACTCGATTACCCCTTCAGTAGTAACAAAATAGTACAATAATATTGAACTTAAGAATGTTAGAAAGACATCTTTAGAACATGAAGTTTAGCACATCACAAATTCACAAAAGACCGTTGATCATCCGGACCGTTCTCCCGTAATGATATGGCCGGCATGACCGAATAGGTCGCTACTTCAACTAAAAAGAAGAAGAAGAACTATTTAAATATTTGCAACGAAGCTTAGTTCCTATGTACGAATTACAAGGCGCCTCCACCACTGTGAGCTACCAGGCGCCTCCATCAATTTGTAGTAACACTTCCAAAATCTGATGAATGATGATAAGTCCCACCTCTTACCCCAACACAGGTTTGAGAAGGACGGAATTATCTTTACGATATTTGTGCTCTTATAAACAAAAATATATCCCTAACTAACAATCGTAAAAAGTGGTGGCATTGAAGATCATTTTGAATAGTCCCCCGAGTCATACGCGCTTCTAAGATGACCAACAACATTCCATCGAGAAAGACGGGTCACATTTCATAACAGAAGTATCCTAAGGTACCCTTTATATAGTGATTCAATAACCGATAATTGGTACTGCTTCACTACATGTTGGGACACCACTGCAACTTGCATATGGCCAGTTCCACTAATACCAAAAGCAGGTTTTAGGGCACTACCTTCCGAAGCAGGGAAATCTAATGTATCTGAAAATGGCCGCATACAATCATCAATGTATGAATCTTGTGTGACCTCCCAGATTGTGCTACTCCTTGAATTCTAATCACCATGAAATCAAATTGTCCACTTTTGCGCGCGCGTGTCTCAAACTTGCGTTGTCTCATTCAATTTTTTTTTCAAATATGCTAAAATCTTATCATCATCATCAGGATCGTGATGACAACTGCAGTTACACATTATAGAGTGACATGGGACATCTATACATATAAATCACATTACACAGTTTATTTGACATACACCGTACACCTACGCTTGAACTCCTGTAAATTACTCAATTACTGTGTAATGAGCTATAAGGTACTCTTCATCACTTTGTATTTAAAATGTGGTTTCTAAAAAGATACTCAATCCGATGTCAACTACTGGGCTCTTACATATCGAAGTACTGTAATGTCTCTCATACTGAGTGAGATTGATGCCGCTGACCTTTTTGACCTAGTTTATTTCTACACCTCTTCCGCTCCCTCCACTCTCGTGATCCTGGACTTAAATTCAAGCCTGCTTGTTTTCTATGCAAATTAGCTTGACACTAGCTCAATCTAGCTTGAATCAAGCCAACTCGACTAGGGATCACGGCAGCATGAACTCTAATCAGCTTTAACTAAAGTCAGCTAGACTCAAGCGAGCTTAGTTCAAGCCTGCTAGACTTGAACGCAGGCCGGCTTCATTTGAGCTCAGTCTAGATTGTCTTGAGCCGGCTTGACTCAAGCTGGCTTGTTGTGTATTCTAGCAAGTTTAACTGCATTCAGCTGAATTCGGGGCGGCTCGGTGGGGTAGTGGTATCGGCGCTGCTCTCTCACACGACAGACCGGGAACAAAATCCCATCCGGACCGCTCCCCCGTAGCAGTGATTGACTATCCTACTACGTGGTAAACTACGTCTAATACAGCCAGGCCGTCATACAATAACAAAAAAAACTGAATTCAGCTTTACTTGAACTCAAAGCTTAAACCCAATACAGCTTGAAATCAAGCCAACTTCGTTTGAAATCAATCTAGCTTGACTCAAGCCATCATATCTTGAACTCAAGCCAGCCTAACTTGAAGCTTGGATTATATTTCGTTTTCTTAATCGCATTATATAATATTGTACTTCAAATATATTTAAATCGTTAATTTAATCTATGCGCCCGGCGGAAAAAAAAAAACGCCTCACCATCTGCTTCGCGTACCATTTGAAAGAGATCTCGTAATTGAATCAGATACCTATGGCACAATTATCTTTATCTTTATTTTTGTTAGAACCCCGGTTGGTCTTAGCCAGCCAGGCTTGTAGTTTAACCCACCTCACGACAGTCAGTTAGCAAAACACAGACAGTCAGTCCTGTGTACACGGGAACGGGTCGGACTGGAATTTGAACCGGTCCTGTCGTGTGAGGCTGGCGCCACTACCATATTTACCATCGGGCCGAGCCACCTCCAACCTCTCAAGCTTTGTATAATGGCTGTGAATGAAATTGAATGTTGCGGCGTTTGGATCTCGACGAAGGAACTCCGTGCTGAGCACGATTGTTTTTGTGAAGCAATTTGACTCGTTTTGCAATGTGACAAACGATTAATTAATTTCGTATAACATTTCAAATGCTCTGCAAAACAAAAATAAATAAATAAATAAATATAAAATAAACCTCCTGCTAGTTGTACCAAGGTACATTGCAAACATTTCCCGACGGCAATCGGCATCCGAGATAATGGACAATTATCATTATTCGATTCGCTCAAACGCCGCTAGCACAAATCGAACCCGATTAGTCATCGGTGACATTTTTCCTATCACTGCCAATAAAGCGAATCCGCGGTGAATCATGCCAGCCCCCGTGACTCCCAACGTACGGAGCTGTCACATCGAAACCCTTCTAACCGTAGCGGTACCGACCCGTACTGGGCGAACGATTTTCATTAATTTCCACCGGTAACACCGGTGGGGAAACAAAACGTAGCGCTCACCATGGCCACACCGTGCCAATGTTGCCTTAATTTATTGGCCGGAAATTAAATTTTGTGCCGAAACGATAGAAAATTGGTAGCGTTCAATTAAATCGCGCATTGTGGCAATTGTCGTCAATCGGCTTAGCTACTGCCAGTTGCACAAATGGTTTGGCAAGCGAAGATGAAGAAGCGAAGAAAAAACATGCACAAATACAAACACCTTTTACGTTCTCCCGGTTTCAGCCGGTACGCGGTACGGCGATGCTTAATTCCCGTGCGAAGCCATCCGCAAACCACAGCACTTCGAAACGGTCAAACAATTTGCTACCGAAAATCGTTCGAACGCCGATCACTCACGTGTTTCGGGTGGTGTGGAGCGTTTTGCTTAGTGGCAACAGACAACAGTAGCATGCCCATCGTCAGCCATGGCCAGTGGAAAAGTACCCTCATTAGCGAAAAGCGTAACGGCTGCCAAATGAGTAAAACCACCAAATTTGAATTTAGCCCAAGCGGCAAGCTTCGGAACCCATGCATGCCCTCACATAAGCTTCACATTCGGGAGATTCGCTAATTGAAACGCATGCTACGAGGATTCACCGGGCGTACCGTTTGCAATCATCGACCTGTGCGCACCGACGACTGTGTATCAAATACCGGTTTAAGATTTAATTTATTTTAGCACAAAATTACCACAGACACACCAGCAGCACCCAGGACGGTACACATGCCGCTGACACATCGTACAGCGCTGCACGGACTGTTGACTCGGAAAAACAAAACGCACCTCAACAACGTTCGGGAACGGTGAGGGTGAAGGTGCAGAGAAAATAATGGGTTGACAAAATTGCATTATAACCAGCGAGCATCGAGTCCCTACGGAGCAGTTCCTTTCAACCATGGTGTTGCTCCATCGGACTCCGCGGGATATTGATGATCGGTCACAAAATCGACTAGCTCTGTACGCTGACATGCATGTCAGCTGATAATTGTGTACAGGGTCGCGTAAGTACGCGCACATGCAAACCATTTGTGTCAGGTCCGACCGAACCCGTCCGGTCGACGTCAAGGATGGATAACTTCCGCACGGTAGAGGCGAACGCTTTGTGCATGTCGGCATTGTTCTTTGACCGGTTCACCGTCCGTACGGCAGGATGCATTTCTCGCACATATGGTGCACCGTGAGACTTTCGGTGCGAGGTGTTATCGAGACCGGAAGCTGATTTTCCTTTCCCCCCACACCCCCAGAGGCACCTGTTCCATGGCATCCATTTCGGAAGGACCGTCCACCCAATCAACGTCATCATTCAACATGCATACCGATCATTAGTGTACTCGAACACGTGCCTGTGTGTGTGTGTGTGACGGGCTGGGCAAATGGGCAGGAAATAGTTTAAACTTGTCCAACCGTTGTGCCGAGACTACCGGTCGCTACCGGCGCCCGTAGCCGGACACCATTAAATCAATCGGTCTCGGTACGATACCGGTGCGTCGGATCGTGCGTAAACGGTGCTACACTTAAAACAAATTTCACTCCATTTCGGTCATTCCGGTCATTTCGGCTGACAAAAAGATGGCTTCGAGCGGTATGGCGTTAGTTTGTGCGTCACGGTGACATTGACCGTCAGAGTTCGGGTTGCAGGCAGTACCGGGTCCACCCACAGGACATCTTGCACAGACGGGTTCGTTCCACACAAAAACAGGGTGCAACAGAATGGGTTTCGTGCGATATGATGTTCGGCAACCGTTGAGGCCTTGTAAATGCGAAAGTGCTCGATGGCTTTTTGCCTAATCTGGCAATATTTTCAATGCCCCTAAACTACCCGCCCCCTTCGCCAGCAACACTTTTATCTAACTCCCAACTGTTGTCACCTTCACTTCTTCCGACCTAACAATTCCGTGTACCAACACGCGATCATTTAATATCGCCCGGCCTCGTGCACAAATGGGACTTCGACGTCGATGCATGGGACGGAAGGAAGGGGGGGGGGGGGAGTTTTCAGGCTCCACTTCCCAACAGCTTGTACGATTTGCACGACGGAATCCAAACCACCTCCAGGACATGGCTATGGCTTTGCAATATTGTTACCGGACGGCTGCCAACGTTCGACCATCGTACCACACACACGTGTTGGTTTTACTTATCCTCCAAAGCAATATTCAGCAAGGACTTTCCACAACGGTTCCGTGGCGTACGATATGAATGCGCCGGTATTACTATTGTACCCATCGATGGCTCCTGTTGGGCTGCGAACATTTTTTTATTGTTGTTGTCGTTCTCTTCTTTCCCGGAATGGTAACGATCACTACAGCTTCTAACAACGAGGCGGTTCTCTGTTTTTTTTGGTTTCTTCCTCCAACGAGAAATTTTTACCATTCAATAGCAAGTGAAAATGTATGAAAGAAAAACGGAAAACATGTCGAATATGAAGCAAATGTACAACCAAAAAAGAAAAATTTAAATCTACAAAAAAAAAGACCGAACGTCAAACCACGTCCAAAGAGGCACCACTACAGAGTGGGTAGATGCCGGAACGGACCAAGCTCTGATGAAATTTCACATTTGCATACAAATCAATTATTTTTTTCCTTTTCTTCGCATCCATGTCGCGCCGTGCCGTAACTATGTTGGTGTGTGTGTGTGTGTGCAACGCGTTCTTCCGTGGCGATGCTGTTTGCAGCCAAAAGCACACAACCGGGTGATGTTACCGCGGGAAAACGGCACAACGAGTACAATTTCCATTTTCATCCATTTCCGGTCACTATTTGCCACATTTGCCTTTTTCCCCATCTCCCTCTTTGGGTTGGTGGATGTGTGTGCGAGTATGTGGCAAAAGAGTATTTTGAATTTCCCATGCATGACATAAGCACACGGGCGCCAATTGAGACATTCGCCCCGATAGGCTTATTGGCTATTGCTTAGAGGCGCTGACTGCGTTCAATACCGTGTGATTCCTCGCTATTGGTAAATCCAAAGCCGTCGCACGCTTGGTATTCGGTAAACTGGCAAGCAGCATCGCTCCACCGTCAATACCAACAACAACGGCACAAGCATGACGCCGAGTAAAACGAATCACGAAGAGAGTACAAAAAAAACCGCCATCCTTAAACAACTTTTACATGATCAGCCTTTCAACTGATAGTTTATTCATAAACCCACCGATACAACACGATGGAGCAGTTTGACGTACGTACATATTTGCCTGCACACGGTTCAAACGGTCGCGGGTACGAGCTTATGTTGATTTTATTGAACACTTCTTCGCGATCCTGCTCCATTCGGCGGTGTGTGGACATTGTGTGGCTTCCGTTGCGAGCTTCGGAATACGTTTAGTGAACAGGATCGATGGAAAAGCATCATCTGATGATCGTGTTAAATTGGTATACATGCTACCGTATCCTTCGGTGTGCAAAGGCGATTTTTTTGTGCGGGAACACTTGTCCACTTGTATTGTTTGCTTTATATAAATAAAGTTTAGTCATTTAATTATAAATTGTTTGTTCATCTGAAAGCCGTTTTGGAAATGGACCTTATGTCATTGATGATTGCACTGGTGCCGCATTTAATTGATGGTAGGCTGAGCGACGTCATATACACAGACTTCAAAGCTACGTACAATTGCTTGTCCCATACGCTGCTCTAGAGTCTAACCACGACCCCGAACGAATGGGCTGCGGGAACCACTTCTCATCTGGTTCTGTTCCTCCGGGGATTATCTCCGATCCGAGCATTGACAAGTCTGGGGTTCCTCAGGGTACCGTCTTCCCACTTTTCATTTCGAATTGCATCAGATGTCTTCCACCAAACGGATGCCTGCTGTAGACCAACGATCTCTACCTTTATGTGTTCTCGTATCGTCTATCGACTATCACTGCCTGTAAAAATACGTTGATGCATTTGCAGTTTGGTGTACTTCGTTTGATCGCTTCTCTCATAGGCAGATATATCACTACCAACTCTGCGACTCACCTCTCCCACGAGTCACCCTGGTAAAGGACCTTGAGAAGGTGCTAGACTATAAATTGTCTTTTGAGTCACATCTCGTTTCTGTCATCGAGCGGGTCAGCATAGTGTTGGACCTTATCACACGCCTGGTATCGGAATTCCGTGACCCGCTATGTTTGAAGGCCCTGTACTGCCAATCTAGCCTTACCTCCTTCTACCTTCTTATCTACTTATCAACTGCTGAGTCTGGTCGGCATCAAAGATCGCCATGATCATGTGCCCGAATTATTTATTGCCAACATCCTTCTCTCCACCAACGACTACCGCCGCCCTTCTGGAGGCCATGAATGTTATTATAAGAAAAATCGCCGTCATCTTACTGGCCGCGGAGCACGCCAGCTGACCGAATCTTCTGCGAATAGTAATGGCCTAATCTAAGACCCATTTTTTAAGGTTGGAGGGCTTGAGTGATACAATTCTTCCCAAACATACCTTCTCTTCTGAGCTTCTGGGATTATTTTTAAATTTATTATTATTATCGTATACTTTATTTGCAGCAAAGCTTTACAAATCAATTATCTTCTTCTTCTTTGGCCTAACGACCTACTCGGTCATGCCTGCCATTTCTGGCTTACTAGACTTATTGATACCACGTAGTTAGATAGTCAGTCTTCACTACGGGGGAACGGTCCAGATGGGATTTGAACCCCGGTCCTGCCGTATGAGACCGGTGCCGCTTATCTCCTCGGCCACCGGACCGCCCCAACAAATCAATTATCTTAACCTAAAAGAAGGAGTCGGAAGAAGTTACACGTAGAGGAGAACGGAATTGGAAATAGGAATATAAAAATCGAAAAGGTAGTAAGACATGTAGTAGGTCTGGTTTTGTTTCTTCATTGTAGTGGAATTATGAACATTTGGATATCATCGGTTATAAACTTCACGTTCTTTAGTACAAGATTTAGGTGTTTACCCTTTCGTACTTTGACTTATGACTCTGATGGACTTTAGGACACGCTTAATATCTTGGACTGATTATGACCTTACATCATGAACTTAAAACAAATCTCTCGGCTTCGGTATGTATATGGCAAAGCGATGTGTATATTCCTTTTCTCGTTCATCTTACACCTGTCTTTTTAACCACGATATCAACTACACAACGGTTGTCAAATCAGGTGCATTTAGTCAATTCTTGAATTTAGAGTCTGTCTGGGCTTCAAGCATCTGATCCACGATCACTTTTCCAATTGAGATAGTTCGAACAATCGGTCTCTTGGGCTGAGCAGACTGTTAACGTCATTACTATACGATTTACAAAGCTTTATAGCACTGGAGTGTGCGCTTGTTCGTGATTTCCAGAAGTTTCCCTGCACATTTGTAGTCATTTCAGCTTATTTTTGTCTGCGCGTGTAGAGACGACGCAAACACTTTACCGGACTTCTAGGGACGTTAATGGCAACTTCAATTCTCATTTCCCAACTCTCTTCATTTGTTTCTACTCTTTGAAGCTCCCGTGCTTGGAGAGCTATTGACATCTTGATCAATATGTTTCAATGGCAGGTTTTCCACTCGGCGTCACAGATGGGCCACCCGTGCTCTCATTCTTCGCTACTTTTTAAGATTCCTTTTTTGTGTTTTCGGCTCTTTAATGATTTTTCAATTACTACCTCTTCATTTCTTCATACAGTTTTTTATTTTCGATTAAAGTTTACTCTGTAACTGTCTTGGTCGAAAAAGTTTTCGTTTTTCGGCAGAGATCGAGTGTTTGTTTTGTATAACGAAACACAGTACTACATTAAAGTATTATAGTGAAACAAAGTTGACATGTAACTACCAATTTTAGTGGAAATACACATTTCAGTGGTATGGACGGTCTTTTCGACGGTCTTTCGCATGACGGACCAGTTCAAAATCCTTTCCAAATTTCCTTAAACTCATATTGAGTATCCTGCTGCGGGTTAGTAGATGTCAAAGAAGCCAGAAATGGCAGACCAAAGAAAAAGAAACAAATCAAATTTAAAATGATGAGCGGGAAATTTAATATTCTGATTGTCCTGATTTCACTACAGATTTGTTAAATAAAATAAGCATTAGTGGAAGTTGTAGACAAAAGCAGGGATCCTAAACAACCGAGAAATGCATCGTAGTCAAACAATTCAGTACCGATCTTTTCATATAAAACTTCGCTACCACTCTTCAAGTATTAATTTTAAATGTATCACCTTTCGCATTTTTTTTAATGTAAAAACTGTTTTTATATCGCATGTACGAAACCATTGCACGAAATTTCAAAAATTCAATCATCACCAAGTTTACAATACAAAAACATGCCACTTAAACGTGCACTCAGTTTAGGGGATTGAGGAAAACGTTTCGAAAACAAACCCCGACAGACTTGCGTTTATTGCCAAATTGGCTGATCCGTTGTGCACTGCAAACGACATAAAAAGCTCAAACGACACGCGTATTGCGATATTTTATTCTCACTTTACCTTTCCAAACGCACATCGCAAAAACTGTTCCCACACATTTCCGCAATGCATCCCGCATGGAGATGGAACACAATAGTGCTTGCTCTCATTTAAATTGTCACCTGTAAAGCCACGCGGTGCACGTTCACGCCATCGCCGTCAAAGTGTTTCTTTTATCTTTTCCCGGACGCGTTCGACACGCCGTGCACGTTGAGTGTGGTTTTGTTTTATCCCAAACATCCCACCATTTTTTTACGGCCAGTTTCGATCGTTTGAGGATTGGCAAGGGTTGTGGGCCGGGGGAAAAACGGAAAAAATACACCCCGTAATGGAACATAGTATTCGCAAGCACACACACACGCACAAATAAGTACAGGTGGGAACGTGTGAACTGATTCCTAGGTGTTAGCATGAGACGCGACTCGTGTTATCCTGATTCGACGAATGTTGACGCATTGCGAAATCCGTATCCGCATGTACAATGGTGGAGAGCATGTTTGAAGGATGAACGACAATACCGATAGGAAATTAATAAAATCAAATTACTCAGATACTGCCTGCTGTAAAAGCTTGCCTTAGCGGCTGTGTAGTGTGGCATTGTAAATCCATCAACGTATACTGCAAGGCACAAGGCCAGTTGTCAGAAACTGTGCAACAAAATCGAGCTACACTATGATTTTAATTTTTTTTATTTCATTGTTCTACTGAACTGATCGCATCTCCAATCTCCAGAGGGTTAGTGATACATCTGCGTAAAATATCGAGTAGTATCTTTAAATCAGATTACTATCGCTACCATTTTGATATTTTGTGTTTAAATGCATATGAACAAAACCCGCAGGTGGCATTTAATTCAAGAAATTTTGAACGTTACATCTTCTGTAAGCTAAAGTACCTACAGTTCTAGCAACATTATGCTCAGATACTTATCAAATAGTTCAAACGAAGAACACAGTTTCTTTCCAATTGTTCATTGAACAAAATAACCGTAAGGTTTCGTAAAATTTTCAACGAACAAATATTTGTTCATTCAACATGTTTTTACACTAATCACATCAAACGTTTTCCTTTCTTCGAATATTAAACAATTTTACTTTTTCCGGCTATAGATTATATAAATTTTAAAAATATATTATTTGATAAACTACACATTTTATAAACAAACTTTTCTACAGTATAACATCTTCACACATTCAGCTCTTACTTACAGCGATTACTTTGGGACACTGCAAACGGCTTTCCGATGTCATCACGTGGAACCGTTTGGAATGGGAGGCTTTTTGCCAAATTTGTATTCGCTGCTTAAACTGCTCGGCAGCTCCACGTTGATGGTCGAACTCGAATCGCTCTGCTGAACCTGTTCCGGCCACACTCCATCGCCAGTGAAATGGAAATCCAACTCCACCAGGTACAACGCTAGCGCTAATATCTGTGTCCGGTTTGCTCTGTACAGCTCCACGCCCAGCTCTTCTTGGAGCTTCGGATCCGCGTTTTGAAGTAGGGCCAGTTTTTCTTCTATTCGATTCCTGCAACATTTGAACGTTGAGATTATTGTTGGGTCGGAACTATTGAGCGTACCGTGTACGTACAGTGGATAGAGGAGAATGTGAATGTTATTGAAAATATCAGCCAGCGTGAACTTTTTCTTCAGCAATTGTTCAACCGTTTGCTGCATTTGCAATACCGGCACGTGGAACCAATTGGGATGACGCCTTATCATTTGTACTGCTGCTTCACCACGTTCCTTGAAAATGTGTTTCAACACATGCGCGGTATCTTTGCCTTTCGTTCGGTCGCAACCTTCGCGAACGTATCTTAAAACAGAAACAGAAATCTAGATTAAAGAATTGACTCAACAACACCCAACCGTGTCTGATACCTTTCAAAGTTTTGAGAATTACTCGACAGCACATCCAACGATGCACAGCGAACCTTCAGCTGCTGCAAATACTCCAACCGTATGGCGGCTTTCGTATGGTACTGTATCAGCCGCAATACTCGTGGATGTTTCATCAGTACCTCAAACTCTTTCACCTGCATCAGCCGCTCCAGCCGATGTTCTATGGTCCTGGGTGAGAGTGTGAATATAGCCAAACATTTCAACACTTCCCCATCCGGTATGTCCAGCTGTTTTAAAATTTCGATCACCCTCTTCACCGAATTGTGGTTCACCATTGTGATCTTCGGGTATCTCGCCACAATTTCCTTCAGCTCGATGCCACTGATCGTGGGTACCTCCACCGGAAAACGTAACAAATTTTCCGGATCCGCATGCAGCAAATACATGTTGGCGACCAGTTTATCGCGGCTAAAGCTATAATCGTGCTGCAGTATGTCGATGACACGCTGAGTGTGGCCAAAGCTTTTATGCTTGATTTTCGAGTACGATCGCCACAGTTTCTCGATCTCCGGCGCACCAAAATCCAGCCGTTTGGTAAGAAATTCATTATAGAATGCAATGCGCATATCTTGCAGTCTCGTTCGATCGTCCCAGCTAAACTTCGGTTCGACCGTGCACTCAAACTGTCGTTTTAGCTGTTCGTACATGTCCAAATCTTTTGGAATCAAGTAATTACGTTTCAGCAGTACTATACTCTTGCGTATAAGCTTCAGATAATTGCCAATAGCATTCAGCGTGAGACCCTCTACCAATCCACACTCTCGCAAGGTTGTGGTACGGTTTTCAAGCGTGACCAGATGATTGAAGAGGACGTGAGGCTGTTCCAAGATTTCATCAGGCGTAACATGAACATACTTGAGGTAGCATAATTTCTTCACCGTTTCTTCACGATCCAGCTCTAGCAATGCGGGATTGTTTAACAACCATTTTTGAACCACTCTGTACTCCGCGCCTACCAAAAAACAAATGATATGTTCTGTATCTTTTGCTCTTGTAGAATATGGTTCCAATTATCTTACCTATATAGGGCGCATACAACCGTGCAGCATCCGGGCTGGTAGCTATTTCTTTCACTACTTTCGTGCACAACGTACGATATGGTGTTCGTAAGCGCAGCATCATTCCGTTCCGCAACGCTTCACAACAAGAACTGTTTGTTTTCATTACCGGCAAAGCGGACGTCTAAATCAGCTGACGCAACTGTCAAAATGCCTACTGTCAAAAAAGGCATCACAATCGGATTCGAAATCCGAAACCGCGCTTCGAAACCGCTGCTTTCAAATTCACCGTTGGCGCCTTTAAACAAATTCCGCATCAATGAAGTATAAGCCATGCGACAGATTTCCTTCATAGTATATATTGTAGCTACTGATTAAAGATAACCTTTACCACGCCGAGCTATGTTTAATGCGTTACAGCACAACATATCACAGTTAAACTCATCCGATAGAGAGCGAAATAATTCGTATTACTCTAAATATCTGCTACCTGGGATAGTTATCTAACAAGGTGGGTAAACACAAAAATTCAAATTAAACATTCAGGCAGTATTTTACCCACACACAATAGTGGTTGCTGGACAAGTGGATGGAAAACGGGTTCCAGGTAAGGTAGCAAAACTATAGCCACCCAACTTGCACGCGTAAGTAAACAGTACCGCTATCATCGAAGTCCAAATTAAATAAATTCGTGGAAGGACTGCACCTTCCCTAGCGCAGGAAACTGGAACGGACACAGCAAAGGGGAGTTGTGGTGGCATGATGAAAGGACCCCGGGACACGTACACTTTTCTCGTGATTCATTCGATTCGATTTATATGTTCGGTTGGCTTCGGTTCCGGGTCTGCTTACAGGGCAATGCGGTGTTACATTTGAATTTGTTAATTATTTGAAATGTTTTAATTAATATCTTCTGTGCGATTATCGCACACAATTAAAGTTCGTCGCCGTACGTCTGTACAAATCGCACCTCGTTCCGCACACTCAACCAACGGACGGGAGGTGTGATGACGATTACATTCAGATTTCCTCTGTTGCTATCCAAAGTAAGTTCATTTCCATCGTACTTCTGATCACTTAAAAAACATTTTCCGCGCTATCGGAAAACCTGTACGACACGAACGCACTATCGTTATAGAGTTATAATTTATATACAGGGTGGTTCTCACTTCGTCACTTATAACAAACTGTAACCAGTTTCATACCAACTGGAACTAACGCGGGGACGATTTCTTCGCTCCATTCCCGGGGGGTCTGCAGCCGAGAGGGTGTGTGTTTTTGCTTATCGATATAATCGCGCAAAGTCTTGCAGTGTTTGCGTCGTGGCCCTTGGTGTTTGGGATCTGAAAGAAAGCATCATTACTCTGTTAGAACCCGGAAACTCTTCTCAATAAAACACACTTGACACACACACATATCTTTCTCTTCTTCACTAACGATCCACTTACTTGACAATGTTCGATACAAATTGTACCATCTGTTCGTGCGTTACGGTGACGGAGCCACCGCTGTTCTTCTTTGGCAGCGAATCGACCGCCTTTTTCACGAAGTCTTCTAGTTGCAATGGACTGTGTTGCTTAATTTCGACAAATACTTCCGCCACGTCCGACAGCATGTTCGAGTGCAGACAGAAGACGGACGCGTACAGCAGGTTCCGGATCAGTGCCTCACCGTGCGATATCAGTATGGATTGCACTATCGGTTCCAGATCGTTGACCCGATCGTGGCGCAACAGGCCGCAGAAGAAACGCATCACAGATATGTTGGCATCGCGGTGATCAAGCGTGCACGCCAGCAGCCCGCACTGTATGATGGGTGTGACGAGCGGCGACTGGAGGAATTGCAGCGGGGCACGCTGTATGAAGCGGGTTGCTAGCCGGAAAAAATCATCCACCATGTCCGGATGGTTTTTCAGTCCGTTCTCCATCTGCAGCACCCCGAACGTCGGCTCGATGAATGCCTGCAGCATGTTGAGCAGTCCCTGAGTGCAACCTTCCTCGTACGCAAACTCGTCCACCAGGATGCTGCCAAGGTACAGCAGACAGCTGTGATTGTGCCCGGAGTAGATGGTAATGATCTGTTTCACCAGCGGTTCCAATATCGGCATCGCCTGCTTCCCGATACACCGTATGGCGTACCGGATGCAGCGCACGATGCGTTCCATAATCTTCGAATCGTTCTTGTACCGATCCAGTGCCCGCGATAGCACATTCCAGTTGTTGATGATGACGAACGCGCACGGGTTCACCTCGTTATTGCCGACCGTCGGATCGACGTGCCGATAGATGGATGCTAACCGATCGAGCCAGAATGCCGGATCAGAGCGGCTTTTCTTACCGTCCAGCCCGTCCATTTCCCCGTTGGTCAGCCGGCTGAGTGCCTCCACCTGGAAACTGCACAGCTCTTGCATCGCCGGTGTAAGCTGCGCAGCCGGCAGTCGGCCAATAATGATCGATATACCCTTCAGCAGCCCGATCGCCGATTCCGTCTGTATGTCGAAGCTGTCCAAACACCGGGCTATCTCCATCAGCCCGCTAATGTGGCCGAGCATATGCTTTTTGCACGTGGAGCAGATCGACTGCAGTGAGTTGGCGGCCGCCGTCGCCAGACCGTTCTTCTGCTGCAGCGCGAACAGCAGAAAGTTCAGCACGGGTTGCAGCGTTTCCGGGTTCGAGTCGATCCAGTCGCACAGCTCACCCAAAATGCTGATCGACGTGTAGCGGATCGCGATGTGACAGTTTTCCGGCAGGTTCAGTATCGCCTCGACCACCTTCGGCACGACCTCGCTCTCCTCACTGCAACGGAACGTGTTTTTCGGCGGTGGGGGGAGTAGAGAGAGAGAGAAAATAAAAGAGAAAAGAAACCATTTGTAACCCTTAAACCATGTCGCGTGCATTTCATTTTAATCACCAAAGCTGGTTGAACCTCGACGTTGGTATCTCACGCTCTCCCAATTCCATAATCTCTCTAGAAGATCCAAATAACACAAATCGCAAAAGTACATTAAAATTGTGTCCGATTCCATTCGCCAGCAGCAGCAGCGGGTCGTGTGGTGTGTGTTGAGATCGTTATCGGGAAAAGGAGTAAAGGAAAGTAGTTTGTGCTGCTTCAGATCAGATGCTACTATAAAAGGCAAAACAGTCAACATGCTACACGTGTATCATTCCTGCTCTCCTGCTTTCGATCGCTCTACACACTCTCTCGGTCTCTCATTAGCGAGCCACCGGTTTTACCGCAAATGGTACTTCCGGTTGCTGGTTCCGGTTCCACGGCCCAGAACGGAACTACCGTGTGCGGGTGTACCGCGGTGCTAAGCGAAATCATAAGCTCTAGAAGTAGCAGAACCAAATTCCGGGTATCCTAGCTAACACTAAAAAGCGCGGGTATGGAACAAAAAACCACACTACTTACGGCAGGATATTGCGCGCCACGTTCTGCATGATGAACAGGGCCGCCTCGCTCGATTCCCACGACACGTTCGAGCTTTGCAGTATTACAAACATCTGCTTGAAACAACTGATCGAGCTGACAATAAATATGACGTCCTTGATTATTTCTGAAACCTTGAATCGGAAATCCTAAAACGGTACCAAAGCGGAAATCGGCGTTAGTTGATCTGCGGAATTAGTCTGAATGGACGCTTTACCTTAAATGATCCGCCCTCCTCCACCAGCCCATCGTGGTCGGGATCGAGCTGCGAATGCTTGTACAGTGCCGCTATCAGACGCTCCACGTACGGCTGAAAGTGCGCCGTGAGCTGATAGTTGTTCCGATGGTACAGATCCTCACTCAACCGGTACCACATATTGAAGGTAATCTCGGCCACCTCATAATCGTAATGCCCGACACAGTTTAGTACCAGATCGAGCGATTTCACCGAGTAGTGTGGCGTCTCGTCATCCGATAAGGCTACCATCCGCGTCAAATTGCTCTCCACCAGCACCGTGAACAGTCGGCAAAGGTTCATCGACTTGTCCAGATCTTCCTGTGCCACCGACATGTTGTACGCCTCCTCCAGGCACATGATACCGGCGAACAGCTTATCGTCCAGCCCACCGCGGGAGTTGTTCTGTTCCATGCAGGTCAGCAGCGAGCACAAACAGTCCGTGGCCGACTCGTGCAAATCCGGACTGGTCGTGCCACTGTTGAGCAACTGGAAGCTGTACACGATGATCATGTTATCGCTAATCTCTGGCAAATTAAATGCATTGATTTGCACCCAGGAGGTGAAACATTTCAGTATCTTCGCACGCAGCAGCTCGTTCTCGTTGCCATTCATGAGACATAGTGTTAGATACCCGCCGACCAGCATGGAATCTGCCTCCAGATCTAGCAATATCTCTTTCCGCCGATTCGCACCCAGCCGCAGATGCCGCGAATTCACTTCCTCCGGTATCAGCGTCAGCAGCTCGATCAGCGCGTACATCATGTTCGGGTTGCTCGAGAAGCGTTGCAGCAGTGTGGCGACCGGCTTTTGCCAGGAAGACATTAGCAGTGCCAGATCGGCCAACGCCAGCGACAGCTGCGTCACAATCACCGACTTTGTTTCTATCGTAATGTGGCTGAGATGTTCTAGCAGCGACTGCCGCAAGGATTCGTGGGCTGTTTCTGGCAATTCGTGAAAACTGTTCTGTATCTTGTTGCGCATCGTCTGTGCAGCGAATGTGCAGGAGTTAAGATCATGTTTCTGCCGCAGTAGCTCGTCCGCTATCTTCCAGGAATGAATCTAAAAGCAAAACAAAGAAACTGTCGTAAATCAATCGATTACGAAGCTACAGTGCAACGTTGCACTGTCGGGTTCGCACGGAAAATGGGGACCCGGAAGGCGGAAAATCATAACACTTCATTGACCTTCAACGGGAGCGCCGGGGAAAGCGTCCCGTAGTGCGTTTTCTAATATGCAGAAGCCTGTTTTGCAGCACCAATACACGGCACACCTGTCAAATTGCATGGCAGGGGACTACGGTTCACCGAAATCACACCGCGTCATACCAGCGGTGCAGTGCGGGAACGACGTTTCGAAGCGATCAAAAATGTTCCAGAACAAACCGTTCTTTGAGGTTATGATGCTGATTGTGCGCGAGAGAGTTCCTTCACACAGACCTTGACGGTTGGCGTGCAACCCGGGCCACAGCTTTCTGCCCAGCGACAGAAAAGGCGACGGACGAGCGGCACTTACCGATTTCTGAAATTCTTCCAACCACTTCGAGGCTTTCTCCTTTTCCACATTATTCGGATCGTTGTACAGAGTGAAAACGCCTTGCAGTACCGCTTCTGCCGTCGGTGGCTCCATTGCAGCGTTGCACTAGGTACGAACGGATGAGCTTATTCACTAGCCACTTTCTTCTTCTGCTGCCGACGACACTTCTAGCACGAATATGGGCTCTTTTTATCATAGAAATTTGACTATTAAAACGGAGCACCCGTGTTTGGACCGCCAGCAGATTTTTTCGCCATATTTTATTTTCTCTTGACGCTGTAGTTTTGCTACCGGCCACAGATAGCGCTTTCGCACAATAGGACGACAAATTACAGTTATCAAATGTCAAATCAAAATTTTTGGTAGTTTATTTTCTTTTCAAATTCGTTCTACACCAACGAAAACTGTTTAGTTGTCGATTTAATAAAATACATTTTTTTTTATTATGATACACACACAACAAGCAGTAAAATGCATCAATCGTCATATTGGAGCAGGAAATTTACGAATATATCTTATAGATTTCTGTTAAACTGTTGAAATCTACCTGAAACAATGCTTAGCTTGTTAATATTATTTATATTTGTGATAACTCACAACGACTAGCAATAATTGTACAACAAACGTTCAAAATATTCATCCGATTGACGACGCCAAGCGATCGAAACAAATTCCCAAGCATCATTTTCATTTAACGCGTTTTGACAGTTCAGGGAAACGTCAAATCACGGTCGAAATTAAAAAAAAACAGTTGCTGGCTTGCTTTGTATTGGGTTTTATAACCTACAACGTCATATGTATATTAACATACATTCCTACAATCAGATAAGCTGTTTCATAAAAGCTACGAATAACTTGGAAACAAGCTGAAATACAATTTGAAACAGTTTGAAAGTTGTGTATCATTGGAAGTAACCCTGATACAAATTCAAAATTTCAATTTTATGCAAAAATTTGGAAAAAGAGCATAAATCGCATTTAGAACCACTGTAAAAAAGAGTAATCAAATTTTTATGACTAAAATTTTGAACGATCACGTTCACTATTTTGTTCAGGGTCTTGTGTATTGATATCAGGAATGGTATCGATTCAAAACTTATATGTACATTGTGTGGCTTTCGTGGTCATAAATGTTGAGGGCGAGCCACGAATACAATAACTCCAGGGTATTTTTGGTCGAGCAAAAGCGTCCAACCTAGATTCGCATCAATAAAGTTTTCGTAGGAATCGATAAAATAAAATATTTGATACTGCATCCGGCGCAAAAGCACCTGATGATATAATATACCGTCATCATAAAAAAATATATCAAAAATCATATTTTCAATTTACAACTTTAATTTAAATGCTACTCATCGTTTTGTTCTTAAATCAAAAAGCTTCGATTTCCAAACTCAAGAGTTTAAATGGAAAACATTCCCTCTGCCTTCATTTTCTGCATTCCAATATCTGACGTGTGTTATGCTGTCTTCGTAGTAGTTAATATTTATTTGTTGGTTTACGGCACCATGCACCAATGCACGGCGAGTCTTAATCTAATCGAGCTGATCTATAGGAACGTAATGCATCTGCAAATCGATAAAATCTCACCGAAATGGCGGCAAGGGCTAGACTTGAATGTATTTTCAACGAATCGCTGCTATGTAATAAAGATCCTGCTTACTTGCTACTAACGAGGGAGGGTGTATCCTCTGGAATGGCTGTATTCGTGTCACAGATATTAGTTACGCTATCCTACAGAACAGTTATTCTTCAAATAAACCTTACTCACTATCCGGTTATGTAATGCTAATACATATGTACAAAAGCAGGAGTTTTAAAAGGGAAAATCTACCGAGCTTAGCATAGGCCAACGTTCCGGAAGCTCGATCCGTTCGTTTTGTCCTTAACGCCTGTGAGACCCGGTGGCTGTCATATGCTGAGCGAGGGACGTTTCTTTCGTTCGCCTTTGCTGTTCTTGCCAAAGATATTGCCGAGCGCCTTCGATACACTGTTAACGCCTAATTTTCTTCGCATGGGTAACGCCCGGAAAAGTTGGGTGGAGCGGGCCTCCCGAATCAGCGAGTGGAATGCGAGTGAAACGCCGGCAAAATTTTCCGCCGCAGATACCTCGTAAAACTGACAGGAATATCTGAAGGAGAGCTCCTGTCCGTCGTTAACCGATATTTCCCTGTAGAAAAGAACCCAGAAAAAATAGGAAAATGGATTAATAGAGATCATTGTTTGATACGGACGTCGTATGAAATTGACTTACCTAGCATGATCGAGATCACTTTTGTTGCCCAATAGGAGCAATGTGTAGTATGAGGGCAGCTTCAGCTTGGTCAACTGTTGTAAGTAGTCGGCTGCCTCCTCGAAGCTCGCCTTATCACAGATAGAGTAGACGACCACGAAAGCGTCACCCCAGCGTAAATGTTCGTATAGGCAACCGCGTTTCTGTAACGAAAACCAACCGAAAGAATGGTCATGAGTAATGCTTACATACGTCCAAAACCAGCAAGGCGAATTATTCCTTCGCTGAGATCAGTCAACATTCTTACATCACATCGGGACGTGTCCATTATTTCCACCTCGGTCGCAATGTTGTCATAGGTGACACTGTTCCGATAGAGGAAGTCTGCAAGAACAAATGAGGAAAGCGATCAGCAACTTCCCGGACCGTGCCGAGTGAAATCGATTCGGCCTGGAATGTTTTGGCGGCAACTTACCTCTCGCCGAGCTGTACTCCCCAATGTAACGCTTCGTGAGATAACGCACCGTGACGGCTGTGGAATGTAAAACATACCATTAGTGCAATGATTCCTCCCATCGTTTACCCGCTACAGTGCAGTATGTGCAGCGTTCCCGACCGTAAGTTCCACCTTCATGATCAATATACTGCCAATGGCCTTCAAGGGTGATGATTGCTGATGCATTGATGGAAGCGTATGGCAGCGCGGACGAGTTTTATCCGCCTGCCAGTTAAGGCAAAATTGTGAAATCGTTCTCGAAAAGGAGGAGAACCAGCGAGAACTCGCTGGCACAATGCCTCCATCAGGTTCTTGCATGCCTGCGTTTGGATGTATAACGAGCGAACGACGTTTATGGTATCCCTGCGTAAGCTTGTTGCGTTGAAGTCCAACCGTAGATGTTCGGTTGACGTCGTTTGTCAACGCTGAAATGGAAAGCTCGACCTGCGCGGGTTTAACATTTGGTAGTGGAATCTGTGGACGCTTCTGGGGATTGCGACACGTTTTCCGCATACAAAAAAAACTGTTGATTAACTCAAAATCTACCCTTTTTTGTGCCGCCTAACCAATGAAATGATTAGTGAGTACTAAAACATTGTTTTTATTTGAGATTAATATTAACTTCCGAGATCTTAATGAATGTATTCTCCATCTTATGGATGTGCTGTTATTATTTTAAATAAACATGACATTATTATCCCATTGTAAAAATATTTTAAAATGCTTTCTAGCTGAGTTTACTTGATACCTTAACGGCACGCATTTCTGCGTTCACTCGGTAATATATATGATATCCCTTAAATTGTGCCTGCTTTTGTTCCGTTGCCAGCATAGGATACGCATCTCGGTGCATCACGTGTTTGTCAGACGAACAATGTTATCGTCAGCCAATTTTCGGTTAGAAACGATGTATTGTTTGTCGCAGGGTTGTATAATACCATGCCTTTGAGGCAGTTGGGCATCGAGCACCGTTAACCACTGTACTCACTACAAAACCATTCTGCCAGGCGTTAAGGTCCTGCCAGTGAGTGATGCATCACAAAAGATAATTTCAATTCATTTTATTTCACCTGCACCGCACCATGCTTTTGCAGCTATCCTGCATTTCTTTTGGCCCAAAACTTGCCTCACTGCATAATTTGTAACAGTTTGACTTTCGTGAACTGGCCTGGTCCTCGTAGCACGGCAATCGGACGTCATTTATCTCACCATTGTTGCAGTTTACTGCCGGTGCAGTAGAGTCAGCCGTTCGCAAATGGATTGTACTCGACGGTACGTGCTGCACCCCAAAAACTGAGGATCTCCTCAGGACATCACATTTCTCAACAACAGTTTGTTATTTTTCTTCGTGAAAGAAAAAATCACCCGAAAAGATCTCTTTATTATCGATCCAAAGTACAAAGCGTCGCGGGTACGAATACAAATAAAAAATCGATGAAATGAAAAATTAAGTCGCACGACTTCTTCTACACACATCGTGATGTCGTTTTTCTTTTCGGCATTTTTTTTAAAATGCAGAAGTCCATTCCTACAACGCTGGTACGGGCGACCTCACGCCAACAGAACGGATCGTCCGTACCGGTGTATGTAGGTCGAAGTTGAACGAAACACATTGAATTTTATCCGCTCGAAACCTCTGCCCATTGTGCGCAGTGAAGGGCTTCGAATTATTAATTACGATTTATCACGCTTCAATAATCGATATCGTTTTGGTCGTGGGACCGCTCGTTTTCGTCGAGTTTTCACCATCGATTGACCGATAAAGATAATGCGTGTTTTCGATAGCGTCAACGCGGTAAGCGGATAGGCAGGTCGGTGCAACCACGCGCACGTGATCGAAACTGCCGATGGTAGGGCACGTAGACGAACGCATCGGTCATTACACACATTGGTCTGACGGAATACGAAATGCGGAATGCGAGCAGATGAAATCGGAAGGAGAGAAGGAGAAAGGTAGTGAAATCATGCTCACGTCTAATGATTTTGGGTGCGCTTGAAGGCAAATGCTAGTGTACGTGAGTTTGATACTCTGTTTTGGAAGGAGGCTATCGTCGTTTGACACCATTTAAGTGTCAAGGTTTGATGGGATATATTGTAAGAGAGTTTATATCATAGATCTGAGGCCCTTTCTTGAAGATCAAGCTTTCATATTGTACAGTATCGGAGCAGTTAGCGCCGTGTTAAGCGTCTTGCTACGTTATAAACAAAAGTGTTTCCTTCTTAATGGGATGAAAAGCTGTGATCGTTGTAAGATCTCGACCTTGCCTAATGACCTACTATTTTCATGGTCTTTTACATTGCTCCATGACCTACCAAGTCATGCTAGATCTCTTTTTAACACGTGGCTGAATAGTCAACCCTTGCTACGCAGGAACTGTTCCAGAAAAGATCCGATTCGAATTCGAAGAACCTTGGGGCATAAGGTGAAACGCGAGGCCATGTGACCGCTCCTGATTATATATTCTCATTTTTTGGTTTGAATTTCTCGACACCTGGGCGATGTAGAAGATAGCGGTCTCGATCTTTCACACGACAACCGTCCGGTATCTTTGACACGACCGGTACCAAGTACTCATCAGGACCGTTTTCCCACAAATGTCTGGAAAGTATCCTGTTACGGGTAACTACAAATCGAGGGATTCTGGTTACCTCAAAGGAAGGAGAGAAAACAGACCAAGATTACGTGAGGTTGTAATGCCCCAAAATGATGATAATAAAAAGCAGAACATTGTTCAGTCCCTCATATGGTACAACAGTTCAAAAACTAATTTAATTTTTTGGGTAAAATTCACAAACTTTTAAGACATTGAAAAACATTCATAAGTATTTTTGGTTTTTGTTAATATTTAAGTTCAATATTAAGTTAATATTTAAGTTAATATTTAATTGCAAATACGAAAAGAAAATGTGAACGTTCTAAAAAATTAGGTGTCTAGAGTTCCAGCTAACATACCACAATCTTTCGATCGAATCTGATATGGACTTATTATAAGAAGCGCAGAAAAAAGCACTAGCATTACAAGATGCTTTCTAACCGATTCGAACGACTTCAAAGAGAGAAAGCTTAAATTATTGCCATCGACTGCTAAACGGTTCCAATAAAAATAATTCAACTTCAATGTCCGCCATATTCTGATATTTGCCCCAACGGAAGCACCTGTCTCGTTGTAATTAGGTTATAACAATTTCAAGTCCCTTTCAACCTAGTAGGGGGGGGGGGGGTTTGAGCAAAAAAAAATGGTGTCCTAATGCGATTTACGTCCAGCTGCATGTTCGTTTGGAATGCATTACCCGACATGTGGGTTGACATGCACCAGCGAAAACGTGCACCGTGTCCATTTCCATTAGGTTGGTTCCGAGATCAAAGCTTAAATAGGCTAATCGATTTCTCTAAACATGTAGCTGGCCGTTTGAAATTCACAGCTGATCGCACCGGACGAACAAAATGGCAAAAAAGTATAAGAAACACGAAACACAACTTGGTGTCTTTTGCCGAACTCATCACCGATGGCTGCCATCTGCCAGTTGCCATTCCACCTGTTGCAACAGCAATGCATCCGAAACCGCAATAACCATAACAATAAGCATAAAAATTACGTTTGCAGAGCATTGCTAGGGTGAACCCCTCCTCACCCGTCACCACCCACTGGGCATAGCCGACACTTACCTGATTTGCCAACTTTGGCACTGCCAATGACGACCACCTTGAGCTTGTTTAAATTCGTCATGCCTCCGGTTGTGTTTTCGGGGACCACCGGGAGGGGTCACCACCTACTACGGGCTGTACAGTGTCCACTCCCACCAAACACGGGTTGACGTGTAGGCTCAGTCCTTGTCCAGTTGCCCGATTGCCAATGTACGTGAAGGGGTGGTTTTGAATTTTCAATTACTGCCCACCGAAGGATAGGAGCTCGCTCCCCGGCTCGCGATCTATGTAGCTGAGTTTCGTTTTTTATTTCAGTTCTGGAGCTCTTTCTGTAGATATTACGCCTTCCAGGGACCGAAACGGATGGACACTGGTAATACGCAGACGGGATATGGTGAAGTGGCCGGATCGAAACTTGGCATTGCCATTTTGTCGATGTGTTGTAACTCCCTGTACAGTAGCTAGTTTGTCGAGTGATCGATCAGAATCGAACCAGCGCACGGTGGTTGCCTTCAGTAGCGCTCGATCTTGTGCCGTTTTGCCTTCTTAATGAGACACTTGCCTCGACACTTGAGAAGTCCTCGGCAGGGAAGCTTCACAACAGCCGATGGGACAACGATAGTTGGTGGAAAGAACTTCAACGAAACTGGAAGCAAAAAAAGAGGAAGAGAGAAAAAAAATATAAAGAATATTGTTTAAACAACGTCACTCTGGTAAACATATGCAAAAGCATGACAACGTTGCTAAGATGCTAAGAACGCAGACATCGAGCAGCACCAGCAAGGCACCGAACATTTACACCCCATGTGTTGCATTAGTGCCGTTTGTTTGTGCCTTCTCTTTCCACTCGACGGTCGATCTAGACGATCGATAACGATACGATCGGGTCCCAGTGGCATAAGTAATGCCCAGTGCGCAAAGTGTAACATATTTTAATTAGGCTGAATGTAATTTCCATTTCCACTGCGTACCGGTGCGCTCTATTTCGTTGGCTTTCCCCATTGCAAGACACCAGCAGTTTAAAAATAGTTGTAGCGATTCCCTGGAATTGAGATGACACCGGGTCCCTAGTCGACGCCATGGTCCATGTGTCGTTCGCACAAAGATCCTTCCCTAGCCGGCAGGGAAAACGCGCTCACCATTCCATTTGCTGTTGGGTGCGAAACGCAAACGGTCGGTCGCAGAGCAATTGCACCAGGGCCGGACGGTGTTGTGGCCTGGTTTTGCCACACGGCAAACGAGGTTAGGTAGCGTACGTAAACCGGGGCAAAGAGGATGGGTTGTGAAATTTTTGCATAATTTTAATAGATGCGATTGTAAATCTAAATAGCAACAAGCGCACAAAAATGCGGTTGAAGGTGCAGCCAAGATTTACTATGCTCGAAAATGACGCGCCAATGCGGCGGGGTGAAACAGGAGAAACAGACAGAGAGACGGTGAATCCTCGTTTTTTTTTTTTGGTTTGGATCTATGGGGTGAATCCGGTACCAGAAGAGATAAATGTGAACACGAATCGAGCTGTTGTTACGAGGAATTTGCTTCGTTAATCTTCCAGTTCGCGATGGAATTTGTAACGAAACATGCTCTTTATGGTCGTGTCGTGGCTCGAGTCGCCTTGATGGGTAGCGTGTTTTTGTTAACTATTCTGAAGATAGACGCAAAAACTGCGATTGACTTTATAGGGAATTGACGAATGTACCTTTAAAAGAACGAGACATTTTCTTCTCTTCATCGAAAAAAGTGCTTCTTATTTGTTTCAGAATGTTTTTCTTTAATTTAGTTCAAAAAATATCTCATAAAATGTTAATAGAATGCTGGCCCTTAATGCAAGGGCTTCGAATTACTTACCTTCAAATTGAATGAATTTACTTTCCAAAGTTTAGTTGTATTCCCTGACGAAAATTCATTTATTGTTTTTATGTTTAAAAGTGTGTTTCCATAATAAACTTTTGCAAATAGTTACCCACAATTTCTCGAAAGCCCGTTAATCTGTTGATTTGACATTTTCATAAAGTGTTTTTTTATCCTCACAAGGATTTTACTAGGTCATGTCTGTTCTCCTTTTCCTGGGCGGCCAAGGAGATAGTGGCACCTGTCGTAAACGGTAGGACCAGGGTTCGAATCCCATCTGGACCGTTCCCCCGTTTTCAGCTTCTAAATGTTACTGGCCCAAAAAAGTAAATTTTATCATGGCGATAATTTCTAACGTAATGAAATGTTTTTTATTAGTTTTTCTACAACATTACTGAATTAACTTTTTTCGATTTTCCGAACTGCCCTTTGAGAATATTTTGTAGTTTGGTCACATTTAAAAAATGCTCCGTGTTTTGATTCATTTTTCACGTTTGTATAAAAAACGTTGAAAAGTCTAAAAGGTTGATATGTGAAAACCGAATGTGAGTCCCTTATGACCCTGACAAACCGTTAGTATTGCAAGTAGATGCAAGTCCATATGGTGTTGGAGCAATCCTTTCGCATGTCATAAATAACATGGAAATTTCCGCGTAATCTCGGCCAACTCCTTATATCCTTTAAGAATAGAATATTTGGGTCATACTATAACGAGTAATGGTATACATCCTATTGAATCAAAGGTAGAAGCTATTGTAAAATCACCAAGACCAGAGAATATAAGTCAGCTTCAAGCATACTTAGGATTGCTTAATTATTACCACAGATTCCTCCCTAGCGTATCAACCGTTTTATATCCCATCCTCGTCGCCAATTTGTGACATCTGTTCCTTTTGACGGACTGGACTAGACTAACCAATTTATTACAACACAAGTAACACGCATACATATACATAACCTTAATCTTATATCCTATCACGCATAAACTACAAACGTTATCCAAGAACAATTAAACCACAAGTATGCTTTTTTTTGTTTAACTTATCTATAACTCTACCGATTCAACAAGGGATAAGATGGTTCTGAAAAGTAGGAGATAGAAATGACTTCAATCCTTGCAAAATATTGATTTTGCTATTAGAATATTATTAAGATATTGAGATTCTTTAATGAACCTGGCTATCATTACAAGAAACAAACTGAATTTTATTGAGTCAATCTTAAACATTCATATTCGGCCCGGTGGTGTAGTGGTAGCGGCGCAGGTCTTTCACATGAGAGACCGGAACGAAAACCCCATCCGGATCGCTCCCTCGTAGCAAGGACTGACTATTCTGCTACTTGGTAAAATAATACGGAAATCATATCCATACTTTTAATGAACACTTACTTAAAATGTTCAAAACAAGCTTTTTATGTAAACTTCCTGTTAAATTTCTAACATTACCATGCATATGATTCACATTTTAATGTTAAAAACCATATCATAATATTCATTAACAACGGCGCTCCAAACTCGACTGACATTTATGGGATAATTTTACAAAGCTGACTCATTTTTATCTGCACACCTATGTAAAAGTGTGCCGTTTATTGTCCTGATACCGTCAATGGCCATGGTTTACCATTATTCATAATTGTTATTATCATCATTACGAAAGCTACCGTGCATTGGATGCACAACAAAAAGGGCGGCATGACATAACAGAACCAAATTGGCAAACAAACGAGCGCTCAGTGAATAATCGACCATAATATTATTGTTATTATGTGGGAACGCAATAACCCGATCGAGGCAAAGTAAAGGAAAATGAGAAATTGAACATCTTGATGTGCGTTTTTTTTTGTTCGCACACTTCTTTTGCACTGCCTGAACCAGATTGTACAAAGGCGTGCTTGAACCCACCGGAAAGTGGTGGCGATCGTATCGATAGTACATGGTTAAATTTCTCGCCTCTCCAAAATAATAATAAAACAGCAAAACAAAACACGCATACGTAAGGTACACCAAGCCCTGTTTCCGGGGTTTTTCGATTTACCTGAACCCAATTGTTGTCCTCCTATCATCACTCAATGCGAGATAAACGAAGGTTCCTCCACAGTCCTTGATGGAGCAGGCAATCGAACCAGGCATTCGATTACAAACGATTCCCATTAGCGAAGTGGTGCCGGTGCCGGCGAAACACATAAACAGGGCATGCCTGTGCACATTGCAAGAAATTGCACTTTCGTGTCCCCAACTCCCAACCGATCGTACCGGTTTCGATCGTGTCTCGATCGATGTGGGTGCGAAAAGCACGCCAAATGATAAACAAGCTGCGAAAAGGCAATCGAAAGCCGCACCATGGAAATGGGACCCTCCGAAATGAGTTTATTATTGAATTACCCAAAAAACCGTTCATTAATCGTGCTGAAAATTGAAAATAAAACCCATCACTTTATGCCTCCGTCATCTACATGCGCAGCATTGTGTTCAACAGTGGTCAGTGATCATTGATGGGTACGGGTATGATGGCGACGATGTATCCAGTGCCCATTCGACGACGTATACCGGAATGATACTGACAAAAAAACAGTTTGAAAGTTTGCCGAGAATGACGGAAACGGAATGTCGGAAAAATGCATCAGTAAATTTTACACGGCCATAAACATAAAAATATGGAACCTCGGAAACAGTGAAGCAGTTCCATCCGCAGGCTGTAAAATGGCTCGCGATGGTGTGACATTTCGGAGGCGAGCGTTACAGTAAATCAGTAAAAAATCGTCCAATAATAAAAATTAATTGAAATATGCCGTTAATAAAATTGCCTGTGAATAAAATTTATGATTATGGCTATAGAACAAAAAGGATTCCGTAAGTAGTGAATAACAAAAAGGTTTTAATGGCAGGTTTAAAACAGCGTTGATAACAATAGCTCTTTTCAAACTCATCTAATCGGATGCAGAGTAAGTTCATTTGTTACAACGAGCTTTTTATGCTTTTTTGTTGTCGCAATTCCTTTATGGCGGAAGAGAAACATTACACTTGCATACTGATAATACGGTACTACCAACAACAAAGTGATACAATTAGCAGTTGGCACCTCTTGGAACCACCTTTTTCACACAAAATTGGCGTTAACAATTCCACTTTGTTCGATTTATGTTCCGCTTTGGGTGACAAACGGTATCAGCTCGTTGCTTGGTATGCATCTACATCCGAACGAAGATGCAGAAACTTACACCACACCTTTAAACAGAACCCCTAAAACAGTGTCTACATGCACCAGCATGATCAATCCTTCCGAGGAGTATTTTTTCCATTCAGGTAAGGTCGCCGAATAAATAACCGTTTGACGTTTATTTATGTTCTTTTTTTGATGTCGCTTACCCTGCGAGTCACCAAACCGTACCAGGCGTATCATCTTCGATCATGTCGAACACACAAATAGGGGTTCCGATTTCGGAGCGCAAGCTGTTGGAACTTTTAGGGGTACATAATTTATGCGCTCAAATGATATACGCGGTCACACACGGTAGAGGACGTTGGTGGTGTGGAATGGTGGAGAGGGGAGGAATTTTTGGGTGCTGCGGTGTGCTATTGCTAAAATTTCAAATTTCTCCAATCACGATCTGCCAGCGAAGGGAGCAATAATTTTCCATCCCTGCCGCGCTGTTCGTAGCTATCTGACACCCCGCCCGCACGGCTGATCGTACTTTCTATTGATCTCGAATGGTTTATGGGTTCATCTGTTGAAAGTTCAACCGCCGTCAACGTGGAAGATTGGTGTTTCTTTTCTTGCAAAGAAGGCTGTTCCGCTGCGGCCAGATCATACCAGCCGGATTGATGGACTGCATTACATTACGAGTTCATGTAGTAAAGTTGGAACCATTTCTGGATTCTGTCCAAGTTGAACTGTAATGCGTCACCATCAGTATGGAATTCTTTAAACCTTCCTAAACTTTTGCAATTTTTTTGAAATAAATGATTTTATTCGTGCTTCGAGTTTTCAAATAACATGTTCGAAAAACCTTCAGTGCGGCAGTTTACAATTTGAAAAATTACTACAATTTTAGCACGTTGGTTCTAAAACTGCCTAAGGTTGAAAGGCAGCAATTGAGCTTCAGCGCTATTTAACTCTCTCTCAAGCTCTCGGAGTTTAATCTATTGGGATCGTTTCAAGCTAAAATGAAATATGTTGATTCGAGATATTGCGAAAAGCTTCATAAAGCCCCATTAATTCAATTTATTTGAAAGATGATGCAGAAATTGAGATAGGATTGGAAGACGAAGACAAAGGCCCTCCAAAACAGTGGTTTAGCGGACTTTTACAGGATAAGTAAGTAAGCAGACATTGGGAAATAGTTCACAACTTTATTCACCAATAGTTGAATAAAGGAACATTTATGATGGCCATAGTTCTGTCACCGAATAAGAATTACATTCGGTTGCATATAAAATTGATTACAAAGTAAAAGTTTCTTCTTCTTCTTCTTCTTCTTTTTATTCTTCGTGGTAAAATGATCTTTTTGGTCTAGCCGGCCATATAATAGTTGAACTAGACTAGACTCACGGCAGTTGAAAAGTCAGTCCTCGATACGGAGAAACGGTTCGAATGGAATTGGATTCCGGTACTGCCGTGCGAAGAGAAGAAAGTTGATTATTTTGTTTCAAATATTCACATGACATAAGGTATTAATTTTTATTTCAGTTTTCGAAACAAATTCGAACTTCATATGCAATGAAACTTCAATAAACGACAAAAATTCGTAATGTTTTTAATTATTTTAAATTAATGACCCTAATTCGTATTCAATAGAGGCATTAATTGTATATTTAATCATTTTTACGTAAATTACAGCATTTCCACACTCGCTGTTAGTAATCCCACAAGCAAATATTTCTCCACCACCAATCTCACACAGGTAACGTGACCGGTGTTGCACTTTTAGCCTGGATTTATGTGCATCATATAATTTCGGTACGAATACACACGTACGCTCTCTAGTTCGCTCGCCGATGCATCGCACACACAACCGCGCTGCCCCAAATGCGGTCAAATGCTGAGCAAAACGCACATTCTATACCACCGACTGCAGGCCGACCGACTGTCACCGCTTGTTTTTTTTTATTATTCCACTAGAAATTCGTTGTACACCGGCGCCACTGTTACGCTCACCGTGTGCTATAAATAGTCAAAACCGATCGCCTAAAGTGCATCGATGCCGGGAGAATGCATATGAAAAATTAGAAAGAGCAAGACATGGGTGGGAAGAGGAGCGGAGAGGTAAAAAAGGGAGGTGGAATAGCGCCATACATTTATCGCACCGATAAATATGCTAAATCAAAAGCAACCGGGCAGGCAGGCAGACATAATCGGCCGAGGTAATGCAAAACTCCGGCACGGGTTGATCTACCGAAACCGAAACGAATCGACTCCTGGCTGTGATCGGGACCCGTTCGTCGCTTTCCCGGGTGCGCAAGTCCTCCGTTTTCGCCCTCGGCGCTGCACCGCGTGCGGCGATTGAGTTGTAGGAGTACATAATTTGCAAATTGAGCGTAATATTTTGCGATAAATCATAGCATTTTTCCTACTCGCCCCGGTTGCCCGGTTCGGTGCGGGTTTCGCCCTACGGACATTCGTTAAGCTAGGCCACACGCTCCATCCACTCACCGTCTGGCTTCGTCGATTTCGACGGATGATGTCCGCACCTCGTTGCGTTGCGTTGATTTTATGGCTGCCCAAAACGCGGTGCGAACCGTAGCAACGAGATGACGGCCGGTGGTCATGGAAGCATTAGAGCCTTGTTGTGTTTCGGGTAAGCGGAGGGGTGAAAATCGCTCCGGGTGGATCTATCCCCTAGCGCTAAAACCCGAATCGCCATTCCGATCGCGGGACCCTTGCGGAAATGTAGCGCCGGTAGATAGCGTAGGTACAATGATGGTGGGCAATTTATTATTCGCTCCCGATTCGATTTCGATTTCCTGCATTGTGCCGCTCGGCCATTCACGGCTGTCCGGGCAGCGATCGTAAGTTGGCCATCGAAAGATCGGCTGCATTTCGGTGCATTTGGGTACGGGTGACTCACCCGACCGGTGCACTCCGGCGTTCGTGACCGGAGGCCGGTAAGGATTTTCAAATGTACAGTACCGCAACTATCGCTTAGCCCTTGCACTGTTGAGGCAGTTTAAAATCATTAATTTCAGCTCTGACCGCTACAATTTATGCAATAACAATGCAATGAAGGTGTACCGGGCTTTTACCGAACGGGCTTGACCGAAGCGAAAATCAAACAAAGCATTCATTTTTCTGCTTTTCGATTTTTATTAATATATCGTTATTAGGGTTCGCTCTCGAAACTGGGTGGCCTTTTGGCGCTGTTGTCGAATCGCCAAATGGCGTTTGAAATCTAGGAACTGGAAACAGGGAGAAAACTGCCTCCACCAAAACGGGTCACTGCCAGCGCTGCCAGAGGCAGGAAGATAATCTTTAATGAGCTTTTCATTTCCATTTGGTTGCCTGCCAGCTGGAACCCGGCACCGTTCCCGGGCAGTTGATGTTGGTTTTTCCTCTGGGCCAATCAAGTCCCGTCACATCGTCTTTTCCTGTGTGTGTGTGATTTTTTTCAAACCCAACCTGGTGAGATATAAATTTACTTCTGCGGTGTAATAATAATAAATTAACCCCAGGAAAGTATAGGTTCAAACAGGCTCGGTATATGGGATTGCATCGTGAAACAACAAAGGAACCCGGTGCGGTAGGGCTCTCTGGCAGAAGCGGTAACGCAAGCGCACGCTCAAGAAAGCTTCCTTTTGCCAGATACGTTTGCTTCATTCGTCAATTAGGATTAAATGGGTTGATGTGCTTCTTCATTCCAGGTGGTAAACTACGGTACTATCACCCATCCAGCCGCAGGTTTGCAGATCGACTCGGTACGATAAGCGATAAGGTCGGGCTTGATTGCATCTGCTTCGTTGATGCGACTGCAGGTTGTAACTGCCAAACCGGTGGGTGGTGTTTCCGAAAGAAAATCCTATAAATGGCATTTTCCCATCCCAGCGACGGATTGCTGACGATCATCTGTCACGACCGATGGATCGCGTTAGCATCAAGATAGCGTGCCGTGGGTGAGCTAGAGAAGGAACTCCCGCTCCGAATCACCCAGCAGAGATTGATTATTTATTTAGTGCTAGCCGGGCAATCAGGAATGAAGTGTCACGGGAATGATGTAGGACTAGATTGTCCTAACGGCAGTCTGTCCAGCGGCAACCCGTTTTCCATATATTCGTTCCGCAGAATGCTACAATAAATGGAATGGTTTGGATGCCTAAAACTATCACACATCGTATTTTGTTGATCGAAGTATGTGAATATTAAGCAATAAACATCATGTTCAAAGAAAAGATTAGAGTAATATGTGAAAGAATTATTGGCATAATAAGTCTAACAGTTAAATATTGTTTTCAACAATAAATGTTTATCTTTTCATAAAGAACGGCAATTCTTAAAGTTAAAATCTCAAATTTATTACACTTATGCTACGACTTTTTTCACATCGGTTGGTAAGCCTTTTTTATATCTAAATCGTAGCCGGGGGATTTTCTACAATATAATATTATTTAACGTAATAATGCACCATTTATTAATAATAGCAAAACAAAGATAAGAAATTGTAATACATCAATCCTAATGTATGTATGAAATATAGGACCTAATAGCGGCAAACGTTCCATTAATCAAAGTGGCATTATAATGAGTTATAAGTTATAATGATGAATCGGTATTAAATAAAAAAATTAAATTAAAATTAACAGCAATCAGTTAATTAATATTTCAGTTACTGCTTTTTAAGATCGTTTGTACCCATAATGAGCAGTACATTTTAAAAATGTTTGTTTACGAAGAATAATATTTAGATCTTACTAGCCGTTCTTCATGACGTCAATTATTAATTGTTAGTAAATTATAATTATATTATCGTCAGTCACACGTTAGAAGTCTAACGAATTGAATTTACTCACGTTCAGTTATGAAATCTGAGAAAATGTTTTAAAAAAATTTAACAAATAATATTGTAAAAACATTACCCCAACACTAAAAACCTTCTTAATATTGGCAGTTTAACATCACTTTAGTTACAACTTGTTTACTCATTGAAAACTTTTTCTCACAAAAAGCGATCAGTATATATAGGAAACCCCTTTTCTCACGAGCCACCGTCGGCGAGCTCTTTCACTAGCCCGACACATCACCACACTGTCCGCAATCCATCGTGGCGAGTTTTCGGTTACATCGCTTTGAACTGTTGCTTCAGATATGCTTTTTTTGTGTTGCCCTGACTTGGCAAAAGCTGCAACCGCCGCCACCGACGCCACGGCACCTGGAAACATTGTTTGCTTTCCTGTTTGGGCGCACTTTGCCGATTTAAGCCGCCGACCGTCGCCACGGTGCAATGCAGCCTAATGCAACAACATACATCGGTTCTCATTTGCCACCCGCCGGCGCGGGAAGAACAAGGAAAGCACTTATACGATTCCTCCGCCTCCGGACACTAAATGTTGCACTCGACTGTATGTTTGCTTTACTGCGCCCTTTCCCTTTCATCCCTGCTCCCCGTTCACCCTTTCACTCGGCGCTTCGGTGGAGGTCTCCCGGTTTCTTTGCCCCGGTTTGTTTCTGCACCCGTGTCATTTCGGTCGTTTGACAAATCCGATTAATTGCCCGGCTTAGTGAAGGCACCTCCCGCAAATGCGAGGAGAAAGATAGTGGAGAAATAAGAGCACTAATACGTCAAACGTCGGCAACACGGGGCCTCCGGGTGTGGAGTCCATTTTGTTGGATCTGTTCGCTGCTGGGTTGTGGTACGCTATCGGACCGATTTCCTATCGCATCGACGATCGGCGTGAAACCATTTTGCGTTATGATGGTTTGCCGTTTGAACGCTTCTGCGGGGCGTATGGAGCGTTATCGCGTGTTCCGCCCCATTCCGACCAAAGAACCATAATTAAAGCGTTTTTCCACAGATTGTGTTAAATAATTGGTGAGCGAGAGGGAAACAACAACAACCAAAAAAAACCCTTACACAACCATTTGTCGTGGTCAATGGCATTCGGGAGTACGATTTATCGTTCCACTCAGCGAGTTACGCCCTTTTCAGTGCTTGGAAGTACGGGAACAGGTGGTCATGGGGTTGGAAAGCGACACACTTGACACGTGCGTACCTTTTCAGTCCATCAAACGGAAATACGGTTTGTTGCTGATGTGCAAAAAATAAATAAACAAATTATGGAAACATTGCCTTAAAAAAGGAGTTGAAGTCTTCTGTTTCACATGATAAATGAGAGTAGTTTTTGGACCGCTTGAGTAACCCATTAGGCAAAACTTTAGCATTCGCATCAAACCATTAATTTTCTGGCGGCTTCCTTAACTGCGATTAGATGGTGGTGTGAAAGTGATTTCAATTCTTCTGCTTAGCTGCTTTGTCTACGCACGCAAACAGCTGAAGCTAAAGTTCACCGTCACACCAAACAAACCCGAGGCACTGTGGAATTCCGGTCCAGTCTTACAAGAGCATGTCGTGCTGATGGCAATATGGAATGGAGAGTCCCATCATAAAGCATCGGCTAATCCTGCCGACAAATGGCAACCGGGGTGAGATTGGCATGCTATGTGCCCGTTCTTGTACGCCGGTTTATGCCAGAGGGTGACCTAAACAGATCGGAACGGAGCACCCTTGCGTGGTGACGACTTTTTTACTTTACCTAACTCCGATCGTCCGTTTGGAGAACCCGCGGGAAAATTGTGCATTCAGCAGGAATGATGAAGCCACAGCAGTTAAAACGCGATCTGCATGATCGTGCGGTGACAGCTAGCGAGTGGCAAGCTTAGCGAAGGATTAAGGGATCGCCCGAACCTGGATACGCGCGCGTCACCCGAACGGTCTCGCGATCGCCTCGTCTCGTTGGTCCACTCGCACGGGGTGCGGATTATGATTGTCGCAACGCGAGACAAACCACGGCGCGTTTGTCCGGGCTGTCCCGGAGGTCGAATGATGCCGGCGGTTTGATTCGGTGGACCACAACCCGGTGGAGCTCCGGCGATTGAGACATGCATCTTGTACGCGGCGTACACCCGGCATCGGCCACATGATGTAAGCAGACAGCTGCCACTCGCACCAACACTCGGGGAAAACTTTCACCCGAACGAAAGGAAAAGTTGGTGAACTTTGCGCGGCCCAAGGCATGGGTCTGCTCGTTCGTTCGCCCTCGAACTGGTTACGGCATCCTCTGCTCTCCTTTCCGCGTGCGAGTGCTAGCCGGGCGCAATCCTGGCACCGGTGGTTGCCCGGGGTTAGTGCTAGAGTTCGCCGTTCCGATCAGCAGGATTACTGTGTCTCGCTTGTTTATGTGTTTATTTAATTTTTATTGCACCCGACTAATGCATCACCACTAGCACAGATCGCTATAATCGCATGGTGACGCCACTAGACCCATCTCCAGCTCACACACACACGTTCGGAATGTTACGAAGCCATTTTTGCCTTTCCTGCTATTTCTTCTAATTTATACGATGCACTACAGGTTGCACTCGGTTGATTGCTTTTGCAAAGTTCGCAGCAATTTGACACACCATAAATCAGGGTGCACTTGTTGGTTTCGTACGCGATCAGTGAGCCCATGGCGGTACGGCGGCTAAAATTACTGACTTATTGCAGGGCACACGTTTTGGACGATTCTCTATCGGCTGACTCATCATCCATGCACCCGGTGGAAAAAGGGGCAGGTGTTTATGTTTGTTTCTTTTTCGTGTTACTTTTGCTTCTAACACATCACATCGAAGTCTAACACACTGCGAGCGTTTAACATGCAACCTGGAGACAAAGGGTTGCAGCGTATTCGTGGAAAGATCAAGTTTAGCGAAGCGTCTGGTGATGTCATGGCTGTCAAAATGATAAAGTTCAGCTTCAAACTTCTTAATTCTGCCCTCTGACGTATTTAAGCTTTAATTTTTTAAGGTAGTGTTATTCTCAATCATTTTCTACACAGCGAAATATAACGATTCCTCTTTAAACGATTCTAACACAAATTCCTGAACTAAAATTTTTCTTACATAAACACAACACAAAAGCTCTAAATGTTCTTCCAAAGTAACTACAACAACGAAGCGCTACCGAATCATAACTCAATATCTTATACGATATTCCAATGTCATTGTACTCTAATTCTTATTTCCGTTATAACCATCTGTGGCAGTGCCGACCAGACCCCGTTCAGTATCAGGAAGTTCAACCAAGTTACGAGTACGATGTCCGCTATAAAACAAGCACTAACTTTTCAACCGGTACCGACCGACAAAGAGCCGCTTGTCACAACGCCAGAACATCGACCAGAACAAACGACGCATAGCGCTGCAGAAATAGTGGAATTTCGATCCAACGACCCACACGCTCGAACCCGATTTTGATCCAAACGCGATCGAAAAACGCAGTAACACTACATTCGCCCACGAGTGTAAACCGAACCTGCGCAGGCTCGCGATCGCGAGACCATTCATCGCCAGCGAGAAGTTCCCGGGTACAAATAATCGTCCAACGAAAACCCACTCGCCGCTGTTCGGTCTCGGTCAGATTTCCGCACATGGTCCGCACGTGGAAGGGCAGAGAATTTGTAATGTCAAGCTGGAAGCGCATCGGTTGTAAACACGCTTCACACGCGGCCACAGCGCACGTTCACGATCATCTCAACGCTTGGTGACGACGACCACCGGCACTCTGGCAAGCAGGCGGACGCTTTCAGGAGCACCAGAATGGATCTACTCGATGGGCATTCAAGCAGGCAGCGTCACTTCTGGAAGTACGTGTCCCAGGCCTGCGGCATCTGTGGCTTTTTCTTATTTATTCTTCGTTTATATGTTTTTTTTTGCTCATCATTTGCGTGTGATCCCGGCGGGATACATCTCAATTTCACATTGCGCATCCCTTTGGATTTGGCTGCGTGATTGTATTTTTGCCTTGTACCGTTTGCTTCTACCATGCGAATGGTTGCGGTATTGCCGCCACCGGCAAAGGGTCATTTGGTAATTGGATCGAGACCACATCAATTCTCCCAGTCGTTGGAGAGCGGTGGGTTTGCGAAGGGAAAATTCTCAATTATCCACCCAGCAGGAAACCGAACCAAGAAGGAATCGGATACAGAGCGTAATCGCTGTATCACTGCGCCGATGGCTGCCCTTGTGCGGTGAAAGTCGGACAGAATGCGATGCGATTATACCTTCATCTTTTCCGCTTACAAAGGATCAGTAAGCCGGTCGATCAGCAGAAGGATCAACATACACGTAAGCGCTCGTTTGTTAAATATGCTTTAAAGGACGTTCTCTTGCCGAGCGGGATTATAATCGAGCATCTACACCCGCATCTTCACTGTGCACACTCTTCTAGACACACTCGATCCCAAACGAAGTGCTCGCGAATGTCGGAAGCCGAGGAAAACCCTTTCGGGGGAAACACTATCTTATCCCGTCACACATAGACAAATCGCACCGATTAGCAAAACTGAGCGCATAGATAAGGGACCGGAATACCAGATGCAAACCAATCCCTCCTACCCGCTTGCTCACCGACGCCATCATCCGCCATCATGAGGAAATCGTCTTAAGCTGCATTTCTTTCGCTTCGTTTGCCGCGTTCGGCCGCACATGACATACGACGCTAGTGCGATCGTGCGATTAAATGAGCACTCTCCAATCCTTTCCCAGGCTCACACCCGGCACACGCACGCACCGGTGTGGAATTTCGATTGGATACTTCCTCATATTTTCCCGCTGACCGAATGACCACGAACGAGCACCACGCTGGCGGTGGTAGCGGTAGTGGCGACAACATCGTCGATTCCGTGGCGCCAGCTTTTGTCTCGATCTCATCCGTTTTGCGCTGTGTGAGCTCCATTTTCTTGGCTCCAAGCTTGACCGTCCGGCAGTTGGTCTAGGTAGACGTCGGATAGCGTAAAAGCGCACCGTAGCGTGTGTAAAAGACGATCCCTTGCGGGCACAATGTTGACGTTTAATTTTTTTACGATCGTTAAGCCTTCCTTTTTTGAAGCGCGGGGCCAAGAATTAATGAGTATTGTTCTATGGAGGAAATGCTGTGGCTGTGGGTAAAGTTCATGTTACAACCGCAGCGGTTCCAAGGGAGAACGGATTGAGCTCCAATTACGGACATGACAAGTGGTTAGCTCATTATTCTGTAGAATGAACTAACGGAAAACTGTTGGAAATTGAAAATTTGTTCAAATCATTCACATGTTTTTCCCCGACTATGACGTGTTTATTAAAAACAATATTATGATATACGATGGGTACATGAGGTATGCTCTGTTACAAAGTAAGCTTCGCATCCAAACAATCCACCCATCCACCCATTTGATGGTCAGTAGCTAACCTTCAGGTAGGGGTTACAAACCGGCGGTAGCAGTAGAGTTATCTTATGACCTACAGGACAACAATAAACAACCGAAACTCTGCCACGCTAACGGACAACACCGACAGCAAGGAAACCTTTTTTTATCTTACAGAAACATATTCCAACACTTCCAACAAAAGCCTACACTAGTGGCTGGAACGCACAGAGGAAGTGACATTGCTAAAGTGATATAAACCACACATACGGCTAGACTAGTGTTAAAAAAGTAAAACAATGGCAGACATGTTTCACTGGAAAACACTCCACTTAAAACACACACAGGGAGATAAATGTGGAAATAAACGAAAGCGTCGACCAAAGTAACATATAAGGAAGTTTGGTATGATTCACCCAGAAAAAAAAAACACTTTCAAAAGTAACGATCTTATGCACTTTATCACAAAATAGGCGATTAGATAGCTAATTAAAATGCTCACCTTTTAAACTTTCTATTTCCAATGTGTTGGCAATTGGTTCAGAAATATTCTTATAGTCAGGAGAATGTGCATTACTGTCCGTCGTTCAAAAAAAATAAATTCTTGTCTACACTCTGATCTCGCTGACGCCACTTTGGAGCAAATTAGTTTAAAACACCTCGCACACTTACACAATCTTACGGAAGGAACTTGCACCACCCACCAAGCGAGTTTAGGGGGAGGCTACCCATTAACACTAACCGTGTGCACTTTCCGTCCGATCGTGGAATTCACTCTCACTTCACTACGCACAGCTTAAAACGATTTGCATATATACAGTTGACAAAGCTGAGTATTAACAGTAACAAACAACATCACCGACCTGTATGCTTTCGCTAGGTCACCTTTGGCCGCTCGTTTCGCGCCCTTTCAAACCAACGCTAAACCTTTCTCACGATTGCCGTTGGGTTCTGGATGCTGCCTCGAAACACTCGGAAACTTTCAACCGGTCGGTCGCGATCATTCGATACAGTGGAGAAGAATAGACCAACCACCACGGTTCGCGAACTGCGCAAAACTGAACGGAACCGCAAACGCGTGCGTTGTGTTTTGCGCGATCGGATCGTGATCTTTGCGCTATGCTCAAGAGCGACCGTGTAACGCAAGAGAGGCAAAAAAGGGTGGAATGATCAAATGAGCGGATTCGTGTGGAATTTGCTCTGTTGTTATTTTATCTCTTTCCCGCTAGCAGCGGATCACTCTGTTCGATACAGCAAAAAGCATTGATATTGTTAAAGATTGTCTATTTAACGGTTAATTTAAAACAGATAAAGTGGATGATTTCTGGAATGTAGAATATTTGAGATTATTTTATAAATATTTTAAATCCAATTTTGATTGCAAATTAATTATTCCCAGCAGGATAAGACTACTAGGAATTCAATAAAACAATCGCGCTGGGGGGATCGTTTTACGAGTTATCTTGAATAAGGGTCTGTTTAACTCTTTCTCTCTTTTAAAATTCTCCCTTATTGAGAATAACGGTTCGCATCGCGATCGCAGTAAAACGGATTACAGGGTTTGCGGGTGGAAACTAAAAACAAATAATAGGAAAATACCAAAGCGGCCCTTAAAAGTAAGCAACACGGGTTTTAATTGGAAGAATGATGTCAAATTGTAGGTATCACATTAGATAAACGGTTTGCTTTTAGTAGGGAAATAGATGAAATAATAATCATTAGACTGCTTTGCAAATAGGAATTTAAAATTAATTATGGTAAACAAATAATTTTTATACAAATCAATCATTAGACCGATTATCTTTTATCCATCACCTCTCTGGGCCAATTACGCAGCAACTCACATTCAAAACCTCCAAGTGTTGCAAAACAAATAATTGTAACGCATTTTGAACCTGCCTTCTTGGCATATCACGAATGATATTCACGACAAAACTAAGTTCCTATCGGATAATCTTAACAAATATAAAGACTGAATTAAAAATAAGAACTAAACGACCATGAACTCTACATTGGTAAATTGCCTTTAAATAAAGGTTATTAAACATAGAATATGATAGCTTATAACAAAATAGAATAAGCTGGGAATTAGATGAAAGAAGTATACAACTATAGTTCCGGATTATTTTGTAAATTATTCCCTCGGCTTACGTAACAAGTATTCTATCAGAAAAAAATCCAAAATTTACGAATGTACGAGGTTTATCAGGAAACAAGAATTGAAATATTACTGAAAATAAATAACAATTACTACTTCTACTACTACAGGGTTGTGCGAGTTAAAATGATAAAGTTCAAGCCGTTTTTAGATTTGGTTCAAGTTAGGTAGGAATTTATTTAAGTAGATGTTTACATTCTCTAGATAATTTTCTAAATAACTTTACAAATGCAGAAGTTGAAAGAGTTTATCGCACATGTAAGCTACCTTGCAAATGGTTGCAAAAAGGAAAAAACCTTCTACAACTACATCTATAGGAAAGATTCCAACTTTCCATGTCAAAACCCCTGCATACTCACGAAAAAAACGAACCAAACTACTGCTCAGCTGATACTTTTAAAGCTTTCTCTCCAATTCTCCGTTTCTCTACGCATCCATACCGAAGCACCCCGACACAGTCAACGCGCTTTGCCCTCCGAGATGTTATGAAAGCTTTTTGATGGTGCGCACATTCCCTATCTCCCCCATAATGTCCACCCATTAAAACGTGATGACGCAGCCTCCGTGCAAGTGAACGGAGCGATCGTGGCGTCACTTGAGCATACGTACCCTTTCAGTTTAGGCATCAGTGGAAATCGAAAATGATGCTCAATTCATCACCCCCGGGATACCTCCGTAAGGGCAAATCCCGGACGACATCAAGTCGACCACCGGTGGCGATTCTTGAGGATCGCTCTGCTAATTACCGCCCTGATGCCACCACCCGGCATCACGGTCCGTACGGTCCGTGCGTTCGAAGTACTGCTGTACGGGTTGGATAATCATCATCATAGACCGCGAATGCGGATTCATCGAAACGAAAACGCACGGAACGAAAGGCCGAAACACACACGCTACTCAACATCATCCCGAAAAGGTCTCACCCGTGTGCTTACCATCAGGTGAAGTGGACAATCTCTTCACTTACCCCCTGGGTGGGATCCGGTGCGCGTTAAAGCAACATGTTGGTTATGTTTCTGTAATTTGAGGTCTACGCTGCAGCGAAATTATCCAGCAAATTCTTCTCCCTCGGGCCGGTGCCGACCGATCCGGCACGCACGCCGGATGGCTTGAATAAGACACCGCGGTGTTGATATGCACTAATGAGACAGTTTTGTTCGTTACGACCGTTTAATGGCCAGGCAATGGGCAGTAATTTGGCGTCCGGGTGAATTGTTTCGTTACTCGCAGCCGACAGGCCATACGTTGGGTAAACACACTATCCCAGCCGCGCCGGTACAATGTGTGCGATAAAACAATGCTGAGTGAATTATGGTTGCGGGATGTTGCATTAATGCTTGAAATTGGATCAATTGCAAAATGGAAAGGAAAAATAACATAGCGAATCTCGCATTCATTATTTAGTGCCCGTGATGGAATACAAATTTGTTTGTCAGTGGTTTTCTTTTAGGCATGTTATTGTTTACTCAAAATAACATGAAAACATGTTTTTTCACCTGCATTACTTTGGTCAACACAACAATAAATAACATTTTCATCCCACAAATCCTGTAGCTTCCTGCTTTTTTAATCCAGCGACCATGAAGAGCATTATGGAGATCAGCTACAAATACCGCGAACAGCATATGAGAAAAAAAAACATAAAACATATGTTTACCTAGGGCTCTTATGAGGTTGTCATTGGCTAGAAATCCCATTTAAATGCAAATATCCTCCGAGACGCGAATGCGTTATTCCGGCACGATCGGTCGTGCCCCGACCGCACCAGATAACATTTATATCGCTCGAGCGGGGTTTTCAACGCCTTCCAATGATTTTGACCGATTTCGATGGTGACTTTGACTGGATAGGTGAATAATTTCGAGTGTTTTACCATGTCATAAATAACGAAATTATTGTTCACACTTTACACCGGGACACCGTCCGAGAGAACCTGCAATCGAACCGGTCCCATCGCCATCCGTCCTAATCCTCTGCACGCGGCGACGCGGGATATTATTAACGCGCGCACAGTATCCTACCGGCAACCTCCGGTGAAAGTAGTTCACACGATTAGAGCGGCACTTGGGCAGGACAAGAGCAAACAACAACTCCGAAAAAAAACACTCACAATATTAACAACAACCGTTTGAAATGATATATATTGAAATAAAAAGCCGTATGCAGGCATAATACGAAACTCCCGTTAGTGAAAACGCTAATACCTGGGCCCCCGGAGAAATGTGGTACGCAAAAAGGTTAATCTTGCAAAAATAAAGGATTTATGGAAGTGGTTGAACAAAGCGTATGAAATAAAAAAATAAATAATCCAACCATCCAGTCCCGGGCGTCCACTATCGGAATGGGGGAACGAGGCACCCGAACCCGATCATGCGGAGTTTCGTGAGCTTTTATATGTGAACGATTTACGCGGTAGCCCACACCGCACTGTGGGGTCCAGCGGACACACGCGCACCACCCATCGGTTCGATCCAGTAAAGAACCGTAAATAAACTGGCAATAAAAGTCACCAGCCCGGCTCCGGGTGGGGTCCCAGGTGTGTGAATTGAGGCATCAACGTGTCATCCCGGAGGGCCAAGGCAGCGCGTGAACACCACTCACGCTGGAATGAGGCGATCTCGGCCGTACCGTATCGAATCCCAAATTCTTGCAATCAATTTCGCAAATATTTCAAAATTATGTCGGTTTATTTTTGACCCACGGACCCCGGCCCGCCATGCCGGACGATGTTTTAATGGTTATTTTTATGCGCACACCGTGCGAAAGATGCGCCCAGACGAGCGGATTCGGGTATCAAATTGTAGCGATAAATATTGGTAAGGAATCTCGACCAGCGAGGGCACCCGCTGGCAGTGTGATTGGTACTGGTGCCAACATTGCTACCCTGCTCGTCCGTCGCCTCCGCGCGCTGGGATGCTGTTTGCCGCGAAAGTGATTGCGCAGGTTCCGTCCCGGAATTCCTCGCGGAAATTGAAGCCCGCGGGTCGGGAAAGCTGAACCGGGGACCGGTGTGTAAGCATTAACGGTGCGAAAAGTAAGATTAATCATTGATATGATTACAATTTTTAGTCTTCCCCGGCTGGCGCCATTAGCGTCATGGGCGCCCGGTGCAATTCCGCGTGCTGTGCGGCGTGTAATCGCCATAGCACCGGTGCATTCCAGGCGCGTGTAGTCACGCGTCTTGTTGGTTCCTACACTGGTACCCAGTGCGGAGCGATCCGCAATGGACACCATTTTTGGAACGTCAATTAGATGTTTCCAAGAAGTACAACAATGTGTTAAGCGTTCCGTTTAGTGCGTACTTGTTGATTTCGTTTAACAAATTGGTAAGAATGGTAAGGAATTACACAATTCCGAAAAATAAATTTAAATATTTTTTTGAAAATGAACTACTACACCCGGAATAAGGTATCTTTTCACGGTTTGGGAAATGCTTCTCAACCAATGTGAATTGTGTCCCAGATTAAGTTTATGTTTATGTTTGCAATTAGCAATCATTAGCAATTTTACAATTTTCTGTTGCCGAATATATAAAAATATTTGTTGCTAATATATTAGCTCGACATAACCTACTGGAAGTGTTCTCCAATAGAAAAATACAATACAATAAATTTGAATATAAAAGCCACCTGTCCTGTCTTGTAGCAGCGCCGGGTTTCACAGGGCTGGATCAGGTATCAAATCTCATCCTAACCGTTCCTCCGAAATGAACATCGATTGTACAAGTACGTGGTATAAATAAATTTAATAAGGTATCATATGGCCGTCATGGCCATACAGGTTGTCGATTATTAATAAGAAGAAGAAAATGTATTGATGGACAAAAATTACAAGAAAAATTTCTGAAGCGGAAACAAGTACAACACTTTTTAACAAATATTATAACATCAATAAAAATATAATCAATATTTTGAAGAATTAGTTAAGGTATAAAAAAGCTAGTATGGGAAAAACAAATCTTGATAGGATAAAAACCCTCAAAATGGAGAACAGTCTCTTACAAAATGATCAGAGCAAGCCATAGAAAAAAAACACGCTATACGCTTGATACGATATTCCTATAAGCAATGACTAACACTGTCAAACCTATAGCGTAAACATCTCAGCATAGCAGGAAACCTATATATAACTACGATTGTATTTATGTATTATAAAAAAGGTAGAAAAGGGGAAAATGATAAATAAAAGATAAATAAAATATCTATTTCGCACAAATTAATCACAATAGTCCCGACGATCTATTTCAGGGTTCACCATATATCCAGTTGTTCGCCTTTGGGGTTTGTTTCTAAGCGTAATGTCAAATGTCAGCAGGAATATACAAATGAAAAAAGTGCAAAAACGCTTACGCTTAATCTGCACATTCCATTACCATACTGCTTTGGGCCGTCCGTCAAAGTGGATCATACAAATGCAATTCAATTACGCTGCCACGGATTTCGCTCGTTCACGGAACGAGCGTCACAGCATGGTATAACGAGCAATGGAATGACGCTAGAGCGTGGAAAACTATCGCTAGAAAAATTTCTTTTGCCAGCTGCAATCACTTATCTGTAGTGCATTATTTCCCTACCAGAAGACTAAGCAACTCGCTGTTTGTTGCAGTTATGAACGGTTTGGTGAACGTATCGAAACGATCTTTGGCAGACCCAAGGCGATCGGCAATGTTTTTGTACACGCGTTGAATTATTCACTATAGGTGAATAGTTTACGATACAACAAATTATTGCCATAAGTTTTATGCCGGACTTATATAATTAATTAATGGATCAAAGGATATTTAAAAATGTGTATAACAGGATACATAATACGGAAAAAAGTTTATTTACATTTAAAAAACCTCCGATGTTCCATATATTTATGGGATCGCTCAACTAGATGAGTCAGACAAAACCAAGTATCATTGCCACCTGTGGCGAACTAATGCTGACCCAATCAAAGCTGCAATGCAAATCTTTTAGCCCCATGACCAAGAATTTGATGGCAATATTTCACAACCCGAGAACGCCCGGGAGGTCCAAGTGACCGTAACTTGCGGTTCAATTATTTCCTTCGCCTTCAAACCGCTCTTCCTTCCAGCCCCAAATGGCTTTCAGATCTTTTGTTTTTTCCCCAACCATCACCAGCAGGAGCGGTTAAGTGATTAATAAAACTAACAAACTGTTTACACATGTTTGCCGCAGCCTGTTAGACGGTGGCCGTTTTGCGGTACATTGCACGCCGACTGCCAATGGACGCTGTGATAGTCTGTCTGGCTTCCACTAAACACATCGTTGTCGCGGCACTAGGCTTGGCTGAATAAGGGCCAACGTGAACTGTTTTTCATTCTCTTTTGCCTGAACGCTCTCCACAGCTTTCTTCATTGCCCAGTTTCACTGTCATCGGCTGGGTGGGTGTAAATATCGGGTCTTGATTGCAGGGGAGAATTGATTTAAAGACCCGACCTGATTGCCATTCCTAGTCATCAACTGTTGGGCGACGGCGTCTCGCGGCATTTTTACATGTCGACCAACCCCGAACGGAACCGTCGGGAATGAAGGGCAGTCGAATGCATCGTGTGGTTAGTATCTTAGTAATTTCGAGCTTTGCTAGCTTCGGCGTCGGACTGCGAGTTTGCTGGTGAAGCAAAGTGCAGCCCTTGTGCAGTTATTAATTGCCCTCATGAAAGTCGATAATTTAATTTGATTAAAAGGTAGCCCCATGCGATAGTTCCACCGGCATGCTGGGTGGGAAGTGAGTGGAAACATCCACACACACACACCCATTTGGAGACGAAAGAGTGTCCACTCAGGGTGGGTGTGTTGACGCTTTCTTATGATCATGCGATGATGATGATGCGTAGCCAGGAACGCTCAAGGAATGCTCAAGGAAAAACACAAGTGACCATCTTTCTTCGCGGTAGTAATTATAAAACGTATCGTTTTGACTCCACCCCTCGAGGGTTTGTAATGATTTACGTTGGTCGAAATTTGATTAATTCGAAACAGGAAGCTACATCAACGTAAAAGTGTCCATCCCAATTTAATGTGTACCCATCTGCCCGCAGCGATCGCTGCAAGTGGACAGTCTCCTTCGCAAGTTGACAAATGAACCGGACGGTAATTATTATCACATTACGCATGCAGCTGGATCACATACACATAAGACAGACTTTGTATTTGTTGCCGTAATTTCTGGATACATTTTTTTTTAAGAAAAATTTAAAAAAGGAGAATGCAAAATTGGTCGTTTTTCAAATTGCAAGCTTATTCCAATTTGGTTTGGTAATCGAAAATTTAAAGGGCTTCCCTAGCACAGTCCTTAAAGTCTCTTTGCTAAAAATCTAAATTGTTCAGTTATCAGCAAGTAATGCAAAATTATTTGTTTTACTGCACAGGTCCAATATAAAGGTTGTCGTTTTCTTTCGTTTCTCTCACGCATGGCATCATCTACCGTAACAGATCGTTTGCGCTTATATTTGCGCTTGTCATAATTTTGTGTTTAATTACCGGTCTGGTTACAAACACACACACACACACTCAGAGAAATGTTTGCTGAACCAGCGTCCCATCCTTATCTCGTACGATGCCAAGCTCGGCCGAGGAGGCGGCGTTGCTCCACGAAAACGAGTTGGCAGTGGCAGAAAAACGGCATGCATCGCGGAAATGATGAACCATTTCGTGCAGGCGAGTGCAAAAGCCAACCGGGGCACCAAAAGGGTGTAAAACAACGTTGCCGAGTGCTCTGGCGGGCGATGTAATAGGATACGCTTCTTAGCGCTAATATGTCAACAGACGAGTAGACAAATCTACATCGCGTAGTCTATCGACCGCTGTGCAGTTTATCCCGCTTGCACTTTTTGCGTGGGATCACACACACACACACGCTCGGGTTGTACGTACCTCTTCTCACCCTGGTTGCACCCCGGACAGGCATAACCGACCGCAAATGTCAACCGGTGGCTAGCCAAAGTTTTGTGTTTATTGGCCGGGGTTTTTTGGTTGATGGCGTTATGGCTTTTGACTCCATTTTACCAACCATTATCTGGTGTTTGCTTGTGCTAAGAAAATGTAACACTTTTCTGTTGTCTGTGCCGTACGTGAGACACTTTCGATATTGATCACGTCAGCATGAATGACACAAATTGCGTATGACACATGCGTTCAGTGGCAGTGGGAGTAAAAGACAACGCCGGCCGATCGATTGGAAGTTGCGTACATGTTACATGCAAAACAGCTACACACGATTTTTGTTATTATTGGTTTCGTTTAACAATGTTTATTTTAAAACATGGAAACATATCACACTTCACATTTTTACACCTATTTTTTGTGCAATGCTGCCTTTGCAAATAAAATCGTATGTTCGGAATTTACCATAGCTTGTAGTAGGAGTGAGAATAATTATATTTGGAACATCATACTATCGGCGGATCTTATTGTCAGCGGAGTAAGCGGATGTCATGAGCGCTTTTTGCTGATTGGACTCGTAAAGTTACGTATGTCCTGTTTGGTCTTTAGTCCCGATTTCACCGTTGATATTATCGTGGTTGTTATAAATGACTTTTTCAAAAAACATTCTTGATATCGTTTGCGTTTTCTCCATATTGTCCTCAATATCACAAATACTGTATGATCTGCCTGAGACCCCGATGCTCTAAATACTGCCTAATATAGGATGCTCTTTAGCCGTGTATATCCGGGATAAAGTGCCCTTCTACAGTTTGAAGAAGGAATGTGAATTGCATCCTAGATTAATTTTAATTATGATTAAAATAAAGGTTTAAGTTCTAATTGTGAGCAAAACGATCTCGCCGTTCTGCTTTTACTTGTATAAAATAGGGTCCTAAAGTTATAAAAAATATTAACGGTCAAGCGCCATCGTTACACAATTCTATTTGAATCAATCCTTTTGGTAGACGCATCAACCTCTTCATTTCACCTCGAGCTGGGCCTACCACGTGCTATTTGGACTTTACGGACTGGGTTGTCCGGTGTCATTTTATTCTCATGATCAGCCAACGGTGGCAACAATTCTTCTGATCATTCTCCTGTGAAACGCGGCAAAAGTATTTAGCTGTGGAAATAAAAAAGACATACATTTTAGACAAATTTATGTAGAACTTTTACCTCTCAACGAATTTGAATTGTATTATATACTATGTTTAAAATAATAATTGTAGGCAATAAGGTTCTATATGAAAAAAAATGAACTTTTTTCTCCAGGTAGGTACCAGAAACTAGGTACTAATTCGGCACTAATTTCGTTTTGGATTCGATAAAAAGGCGTTAGTGATTTCTACTCCAGATGTTCACGTACTCCCAACTTATCCATTTTACTCTCCAAGGTTTATTTTACCTCCAAGTATTTCTACAATAATAGTTATATTGTATTCTCTTTACCTCGCTTTCTATACATTCGGTAATTGATTCCAAAATTACAATCACAGTACACACGCAATAACACAAAGTGTTCAATAATTTGATGAACTGTGCTAGTGATGGTTATAGTGAAATTCTTTACCCGATCGATAGCCTAAGTAACAGTATAATATCATGTACAAATGAAGTTTCTAGCAGCTCGTTGAACTGATCGTTTTATAAATCAATGAAATACTGAGCACATCACGAGCCGAAATCTGGCCGACCTGATCTTTCAAATATTCCGGTAGGAAATGATCTTTGCTCACAATTTGTTTAAATGGCCTGCTATTCTTCACAGCAAGAATTTCTTAATAACTGGCTTCTGGTATGGTAACTCACTCTAATTTCTTTGATCAAAAGATAATACACAGCACTTTTAAGTATCTGCATTTTTTTTTCTTAGGATGAAATGCCAAATTTGTTAGTATTTTTCGTTTAACATTCCACCTTGCTACCTTGCCTCTTTAATATTATTTGTCAGTCCATCTTCCCTTAATTTTGAACAACAACGGCCTCCTTAATACCATTTCCATCCATCCTACGTCGAAAGGGCTTCTGAGATGTTTCGACCATTTCGGTGAAACCGTATCCCAAGGTTGGGCACTTGCTTGATGAATCATCAATGCGTCCCAAAGCCCCAAGAAAGGCTTCCCATCATCAGAACGTACACCAGCTGCCACAGTCACCAGCACCGGCAGTAGGTCGGCAGATGTTCTTACCATCCAATTAAGTGTCTGGAACGAGGGAAAAAAACGGGCCGTCTCCAAACCTACATTCTAATCACGGCCCATGCTGCCTTTCAGCTCGTTCGTCTGCACAACAAAACCTGATTTTGGAGTAACAAAGCGTGTCTTTGGAGCCCGTTTTTTTTATTACGGAATCCCTTTCGGTTTTCGGATTCGAGCCTGGTGGCTAACGTTTCTACAGTGAAACATGAAACAAAACATACTCCATATCAGTTCCCTGTTTTTTGTCTCTCCCGGTACAAAACACGGTGTTTGTTGTACTGCTAAAAATGCAACGATTTTATTATTAGCTTTATTGTTGCTGCACGAACAACGCTCACCGATGGTGCTGCTAATGTAAATGCAGTTGCCCATATGCGCCTTCACTTCACCACCCACTGGTGGTGTGGCTTTCAACCTCCTGTACGGGGGTGGTAAACCAGCCCGTTTCTGGACCTGCTTTCGGGAAGCTTCAAAGCGAGCCCCAAAGCACTAAGCGCCACTCGGCGTGATTCTTTTAATGGCATTAATTAATTTTAATCCATTTTATTTCTTGATTTCCTACCGAGTGGTAGCGCTCGCTTGCGTCCCATGCTGGGAGGCGTTTGAAAAAAGAAAGAAAGAAAATGCTCCGTATGTCCCGGTGTGATCGAGATTAGAAAGGGGGTTCGGATTTTGGCGCTCACAAAAAGCCCGCCACTATCTAACGTGCTAATGTGATCTGTTTTTTTAAGGGAGCTTTTCTTTTATGCCACACGCCAAACACCGAACCGAGCCAGTTCGTTGGTCACCAAAACCCGGGGTGAGATGACACGGACGGATTGGTCCCAATTCCATTGGGCACCAACGGACAGCAATCGAAACGACATTTTTAAAATGAAAACAAACAAACGGAGCACGGACCGCTGGCGACAGAAATTCAATCTTTCACCGCACGGTTCCCCTATGAGCAGAAGATACCGAAATGCGGTCCCACCTCGTTAGATGCAGTTCGGGGGCGGGATTGCATTTGCACGCCTTACCATACGCGGGGTTTTTGGGGAAGCTAGCCGAACGTATGACACCCGGCAGTATACGGGTTTGTGTGGTGATGAAATGATAAATAAGTAAACGGGCACGCGAAAACCAGAAGCGGGTTAATTTAATTTATTAAAATTTAATGCAATATTCATGTGTAAAATTATCGCGTTAATGTGCACGGGGCCTGCATCGTTGCATCTCACTTGACCTTACCTTTTGTTTATATTTCGTTTGGGGTTTCTTTTTTCCTGTTGCTGTCCAGTGCAGCATTGTTCCAAACGTTGTGCAAGCAAATCGTGCTTCAAAGCGGTTCAACGATTAAATGTTCCCGGGTGGACATATGTGGTGTGTTTGTAGCCGTGTGTGTGTGTTTTACTTCAACCTATCCCGTGTCCATCACTTTAAAATGAGAAAATTTTTAATGATAGTAACATGCATTTTTCCGTTCTTTTTTTCCCTTTATCTCATTCGTTGTGGTTGGATCAGGTTTTTGTTCGTTTTTTTTTTAATTTTTTTGCTTTCCGTTAATCGCCATCCCAGTTCTCTCCGTTTCACCGAAATTGATTCCTGCGGTTTGGTCTGCTGTCACCTCTGTACCGTGTTTTAACGCCTCAACAGGACGGCAAGATTTATTGCCGTGGCTCTCGTTTGCCCCGGCTGACAAATTACATCAGTTTTGATAATCATTCCGGGCCCTGATTGTAAGTGGAGCGCTAACGAGTGTCCCTACAATCACACCGGTACCAGAAGGACAACCACCCTCGGGGAATGGTTTAGTTATTTGGTGGCATTTTGATATCATTTCTAGTAGAGAGTAAGTAGTGTAAATTCGGTCAGTTTTTCGTTAACCGCGTTTATTCTCATGTCAGTCAAAAAGGGGGCGCCATCGCATCGCAACAACATTTCATGCTTCGTTCTTAGCATGACACGGCCCGGTGCAGAATGGCACGGTCGCTTCCGGGACAATTTAATCTTCCGTCTTGCCACTTCCCGCACACGAGGTCTGTGTTCGTGTTACTTATAATGACAGGTGAGGCCCGTAGCGAAACGGGATTCTGTCTGCATCGGCATGCCGATAGCACGGGAGAACCTGCGTTCGTTAGCATCAGCGCCGGGTTGGTGTTTTAAATTATTATGCAAAATTGGTATACGATCCGGTGTGATGTTGTGCTGCAAGTGCAAACTTTGATCGCCTGAGGGTGAAGCACGAATTTCGGACCGTATGCACGTCTCCTCGCCCTCGCTCCACCATCCGTGTCGGTTTCGTATTTACGATTGGACTTCTTTCATCCCTAACTACCCTTTTTGGGCGGTATATTAGCACTGTAGCATTATAAACTGCAAAAAAGCCAATGCCCACGGGGTACGTTGATCGTTACAAATTTTTCTCGCTGTGTTTTCTTTTATTTTATTGCTTGCGTTGTTCCAGAATAATGGCCGCTTCAAAGAGGAAAAATATAATGCGTATCCCAAACAATTCTTTCACCATTTGCAACGTCATCGAATTAGTTGTCCCATTGCGTGTTGGGGGCCTATTGTTGGAAAAAATAAAACTCTGCCAACTCTGTACAGCGGACCAAATTCGTACCTTCGCCGGAGAGCTATTGCGCAAACGCAACCCATCGTGAGCGATAAGAGTAATAAAAAAATCGATTGAGCTTTCTTCCCTTTTGCACACTTCCCACCGACGATAATTTGCGTAATCTGAACCTAAGCCACACGGTCATCGTTGTTTGTCGCTCGGTTGCTGTGGTGTTGCGTTGCGCTTTTTTAATGTGCTTTCCATTCCCTGCGCGTGCCCTCCTGACGTTCCCCGGGGAAGGCTGACTGACGCGGTTCCGACCCGAACCGGGTGAAGCCTTTCACCGTTGAACCGTTTCGTTCGCCCGTCGGTACCGGGCGCAGAAGCCACAGCGTCTCGAGTGGCGAGTAAAAAGGCCCAGCGGCCCGGTGTACGATCTCCCATGCCATCCTTCTTCACGGCGGATGCGTCGCTTTGTGCGAGTGGCAAAGTGCACTCAGGGGTGGGGAAGGATCGGGTCGGTCCGGCATGGAGCGTTTGATTAATTCGTGCCGTCCCGCCGTCTTACCCGTGGCGTGATTATCTAATTCACATTTTAACACCTTCTGTCTTCTTGTCTTGTTTAAAGTGAAACATTAGTTCCCAGCCGAACCGCTGTTTGACTGTTTGGTTGGCCGGTCGGTTCGACACCGAGCGTGACACTCGGTACATGCGCCATTGAACATGGTCGTCGGCTAAAGCTTGCTGCTTAGCGATGGTACTACGAGCTAGTGGTGGCATAGCGTCTGATGCTGCTGGTCATACGGACATTGGGATTGACGAAGAAAATGGTTTAAATTTGCAGAAAATGTGTATTTATTCCTTAAGGCTTCAAAATTCAATAAACTTCACTACGGTAGAATTCATCAGCTAAGAAAAGGACAAAGTTATAACTATTTTATAATTTGTGCCGAAATATGTTTGTACAGTAAGTTATGAAGAATATATAGACAACAATAAGTTGTATTATTCAACATTTCCAACGAGTACTTTCATGGTTTTAATAATATCGTCTACGCAGGCTGATTAAATATTTAATCGCCAATATTTTTTCACTTCCTCAGAATAGTTCTTCTGAAGCTACTACTATTGATACCGTAAATAGATTGCGATTATTTTAAAAAATTATTTGCTTCTTCGGTAAAATAAGAATGAATAAAAAGTAGACTATGAATGCGAAAATTTCATTAGGTAAAGACAAATGTAACTTACTTAAAGTTTTTTTTTATTCATAAAGGACGGCCAGGCCGCATTGCTAAATTAAAAATTACTTCATTAAAGTTAAAACAGATAAAAAAAACTACATTACTACCATAAAAGGAATGATCAATACCTCGCCAAACAGCTACTAGCAATTCGGCATTTATGGAACAGATATTTTTAGGAACAACTGGCAAGATGAAATACCCAAGAAATCTCATTGCATTTAGATCAATATATCTGATAGTGAAATTGAAAAAATGGAAGTATTCATCTAGTAATTGGAAACTTCCGAATTCGCGATCTTGGTCTAATCCATAAGAGCTCGGTTAGTCTAAAAGGCATCGTTCGTTGGAGAGATCATCATTCAACTCGTATTAAGTCGACATTGTAGCAACTGCCTCAATGAAACGCAAATTAAACTCAGGAAATTGTTATGACCTTCACCGGATGTTCTTATAAAATTTCATAGATATCTGAATGTAAGAGATTAACGTAGTTTAAAATAAATGTTAGTAGTTGTTATTGGAGTACCCAATTGAAGTTGAACTGTTCAAACAAGAATTTCACGTCGAACATTACATCTTTTAAAAAGACGAATAAAGACGGTATAGCATGTTAATGTAAATTGAGTAGAATATTTGAGGCATGAATTTTTCCCATGAACTGTGTGCAAAGCAAAAATTAATAAAAGCGTATTTTTTTAGTAATATTTAGTTGCGTAAGTAAGTAAAGTAAAGCAGATAATAAAAAAAATCTGTACATTCCCTCATCAATTTTGATTTCATCAATTTTTATATGACACTACGAATGTTAACAAAATTAAACATGAAGTGCATTTAACCAAAATTACATTAAACAAGCAACATGACGCTTTAAAAGCAGCAAAATTGTGCCCAATTGTTGGACAACATGAAACAAAGATAACGACCCATTGTGCTAAGTCGGCAACTTGTTCGCACGTCTACCACATGCCCGTTGGATGATGTTCGCGCATCAGCATCGCAACCACCACGCAGCGACCTGTCTAATTTCTTGTCGTTCGCACATTTTGACGATGCGCGCTAACTGCCTCACCAGCCTGGTGTGATGCACTTCTGCCTTGAGCTACGGCCAGCCCGACGACACGTTGCGTGCACCGGCCAACCCCCGCCAGCAGCACGTGAAGTTGTGCTTTATCTACATCGTTGTACGATGGCGCATACTCGAACAGCATTTGCATGACGATAAAGCATCATCATCGAGCATCACCAAACCAAGCCCCAAGCCCGTTCTTGTTGTTATTTCGATATTTCTTCCCCCATTCTTGCCCGCTGCAGTGGTAAAGATATGACGCGTTGATGCATCGTTCAGTAAAGCGCCTTCGGCTTACCGAAGCAAATCGTCTATCTTGATCTGCGACCAAACAGCCAAGAGTCGTGCGGTAGAAAGAACTCGCGCATCGTGTATCGGCTAATGTGGTGGAAGCGAGAGTTTCCATCTTGGTGTGTGCGGGACAGTGATGCAGTCGCTTTGGTATTGCCTGTGGTTGATGGGTCGAAAGTTCACCACACAAGCGCACAGGGATGCTGTTGGTGCAGCACTTGAGCCTCCGCATGACAGGTCAAATCTGTGCTGTCACGCAGGTGATGAATAGAATCCATTCACCCAGCTGCCGAGAAGATCAAAGCGATTCTGGTGCGACGACCCGTTACAGAGTCGGTTTCACCCGCGCCTAGACCACCGGAGCTAACGGACACGTGCGTAAGGCCACTCGGGTTGCATCGAGCGTTGCCCACGGGGGATCTCACTCCCCCCCCCCTCCCCACATCTGCCGGGCGTTCGCCCTGGCATCGAACCTCATTTACATTTATTTTCTGGATGACTGACATTCGATTAGTGGAGGAGCGCCGATTGTGTGCTGGTACTGAATGGAACATTTCCTTTAATTTCAATTGCGAAAGGAATTTCTATATTAGGTGGCTATTCATGTTGTGATCGGAGTGTGGTTTGCACTGACGGTGTGTGCAGAGAAATTAAATACTTCTAGCCACCCCGCTCGGATGCATGGGACCGTTACATTGTATGTTTAGATACAATTTCTGTCGTATGGATAAAAACTCAATACGAACAGCTCTTAATACATTACTTATTATTTAAACAACACGCTAAATGTAATTGAATCATTTTACAGCCGTATAATATATTCACGGTTTAATTTATTTCAATTGCAACGTTAAGCAAACGACTTTAAGTGTTTATCGACAAATAACGTCCAGCGACAACGATAAATACAGCGACTCAACGGTTACAAATGCAAAATTATTGCACCGCTTTCTCCCAACCGGTTCAATGTCCTTAACGAAGGGTCAACTTCTTTCACAGCCATGATTGATGATGGCAAGGGTCACACATTTGCAACCAACTCTGTCCCCCGAGTTGGTCTGGTATCATGGTGGGATGATATATCATAACCGTTTTTTTATAACCACCCTCCCTTTCGCCCCCTTCGCATCAGTCTAGCTTTGTTTGGGAGCTACCAAAATCACGGCAGGATATCAAAACATTAATCACGTTGTTGTTTAACATGTGAGTTTGACAAAGTGTTTAACCGAAACCACTTGCCCGGTGTGGCACATTTGGGATTCCGATCACCATCACCAAGGATGTTTGGCATCGAGTGCAGGACACAGCTCTTGTGCACCCTGTTTCAGACCGCCCGTCTCCGCATCAAGTACGGAAGGCTGATGGGTAGGAAAAAGAATAACCGAGTACATCACGACACCGAAACGCGGCAGCAGGTCGCTGAAAGAGGGGGGAAACCTTCGCCAAGATCGTTGCCCTATCTGTATACGGAGCAGAGCGAATGTCGCCGTGATTGCTTGTTGCGCCTACAACTTTCCAACTGCATCAACATACTGTGAAGCTTTCGGCCACACCGGGGCTTAGACGAATGCGTCCGGTTTCGAGAATGAGAGGGGCGGGAAACATATTCCCGCAGGTTCGCGGAATGTCACGACCGTGCGCATAGTTCAGGATACCGGATCGGTAAAACACTAATGGAGCTGGCTGCCTGTTTGTTGCAGTTGATTGTTTCACCTTTCCACCTTTTCGCTTTTAATGCTGATGAACGAATAGGCACGACCGTTTTTATCCCGTTCGGCTATGCGGTGGACGAAATTCAGTGCAAGAACTCGCCTTTCGAGCGTCTTAGAACGTTCCCGGGAGGGGTACGAGAACGATTCGTGTGACGTTTTGAGGTTATAGACATTCGAAACGCCACACGAATGCCCCAACGTAGGGGGCAAAGGGTTTTCGGGTGGAGCAAACCTCGGCGGGAGGAAAAACAAATCTAAAAGACACGAAAGCATATGTTCCGCTGCTATCGAATCCAATTTTCTCAAGCACTCGAGCAATAGTTTCCTCCAACGTCTCATGAAAATTCCACCTTCACTGTAAAGCTGCAAAGAGACAGGGAAATAGAACGGAATGTTGTCCACTGCACACGGTGCGGATTTGCAAGAACAAAACAAAAAAAAAAACAAAAAAGGGCCGTTCTAACGTCTCGTCTAAGGTCGCATTTTAAGGGCTGCAAAGGGAGTGAGCTCCACCACCATCGTTGATTTATGTAGCACGATTTACAAACCAACCGTTCCGATTTCGTTCTTGTTCGGGTGCGGGACACTTTCGGGCGTCCCTTTCTCTCAAGAAGCCCTGGCTCCGTTCTCATCTCGCAGGGCCCAGGAAGAATTCGCCTCTCACCCCCGGGGGTGTAGCGCATTATTCAGCGACACCGGACGACCTTAACGTGTCACGGTGAATGTGTAATGGTGGCATGAATTACATCGAAGATTATGTTTGTACCTTGTGTCGATTCGGGGGATGAGTTAATTTTTCGAGCATTTGTGACGCTGGTATGTTTTTTTTTCTTATGCTCCTTCGTTGTGTTTGTGCTTCGAATCCGCTTATAGTACGCCACCAAGTCAGTCGAGTACCGTTACTGTAATCGCGCTCAGAAGCCACAGATTAGTGTCGGCTTAGCTCAGTGCGTACGGCTGACGAGTGGTATTAGCCGACGATCGAGTTTAGCATGGTGTTGTTGCCGAACTAACCGAGTGGTCCCGTTTCTTAACGTTTAAAAGAATCAATTCAAGATGATTTTCTTCTTTAGGAAATCCTCGTCGAAAACCAATTCACCGTTTGTGTGGCATATTAATCTTGAGATTCAGCGGTGAAGAGATACGATCACATTGACACCTTTCTGATAGAGTTGTTTTGTAGAAAAAAAGGAAAGAGGGAAAGAATTGAACCAAATCATATTTAATGACTACCGCTGACTAAGCTCAATTCGTCACATCATTCTTGATGCTCCATCCTCCTCTCCCACCTCGTCCCTTTCCAAACCCTAACGGAATGGAAATAATTCGAAATAAACCAGGAAATTTCACGCCCAAACACACTGCTCGAGCAATTATTATCGACACGCCACCCATCGGTATCCGGTGGTGCATTTTTAACTCCGAACGACTCAACTGCCAAAGCCACTGATTCCATTTGGCACGTTTGAGCTTTACGGGATGCGGCAACCCAATGCCCTGAGGCCCTCGCGCACAAAACCCCTTTCGCCAGTGGATCGTGCACGGTCCGGAACTTAATGGATGCTCCGTGACCGGTGGATCGTACCGGGTGGTAAGCTGGAATGGCATTGGCTGGATGCGGCAGCTAAACGTATCCGTTACCGATCTCCGGCGTCCATTACGTCGTTTCTAATTTGCGTTTGTCTACCTCGGGTAAGCGTGTGGCTTTCGGATTATTCGGATCGCTGGATGATCGCCGGTTTGGGGCAGGTTTTTTTCCTCTCTCTGTTAAAAAGATTTATCTTTTGCTGCGCGCGAGCAGCAGAGGAAGAGGAGAGTTTCATTCGTGTGAAAGGAAATCGTCTTCGAAAATCTTCAAAATGCTTAAAAAGCTTCACTCTGCTGGTGTTCTTCCCATGTTTCTTAAGAATAGGAATTTGGTAAAATGTTTGAAGTAATTTCAATTATTTAATTTAATTTCTATTGTTTATTTTAAAACATCTTTTCGATAAACCTGATCTTGCTCGTTTTTTTAAAAGGACTCACGTTACTTAGGGGGAATGTTTTTGATTGGAAAAGTATTGTGCATCCTGACTTCAGAAGTTTGATGAACGAAGGCACTCGCCTTATTTTTCCTTTCGATTTTTTTATTACCTTTCTGTTCTCTTTCGAGCTGGAATCAGATATTGTGATACCTCTCGGCATAACCTTGCCACGGCTGTGCAGTTAAGTGCAGAAAGACGCCCATTTCCCAGCTTCGTGCATAATGGACCGGCAAAAACATTCAGCTGGCCGTTAGACTGATGGGTGCCCATTCGCTCACTCTCCGGCCTGTTCGCTCTGGAGAGCAATTTGCGAGCCGATTGTGATGCTTCTTCCGGTAAGATGGACGGTGCCGTGACAGGCTAGAAAACGGTCTCGACTGTGCGAAAGCGAAATTGATCGAGTTATCTGATGAGTCATCTTTCACTGAACGGCACGCCATGCCACGGAACCAGCTCAGGTTGGTGTTTCCTTTACCTTTGTTTTGGTTCGTTTAGCTAAATTGAAAGTCCATTTCCATCCACCGTGCATCTCGGCAGCTGCTTTTCTACCGGGGGCATGTTTATAAGAGTTTTGTTTTAATGTCTTGGAAGACCTTTGCTGCAGCTGTTAGGGCTTGAATGCAGCTGGAGATCGATTAAGATGGATTATCTTAGGCTGATAGAAAGATTGGTGTAAAGCCCGTCCAGAAGCCTTCTAAATGGTGAGTTCAGTCAATGGGGAAACAAACGACAACTTTGATGTGTTCTGTTGTTAGTTGTTGTGAAATGTTTTATAATTTGAGTATAAACACATCAAACTTTAATATTTCGTTAGAAACTTAATCTAAATATGCAAACGTTAAACTATTATAAATAGTTGCTTAAAAACTGCTCACCATCAAAAGATGTTACATTATCCAGAAAGTGATTTTGCTGCCAAACATTCAAAGCCCATCAATTGAAGTACCTTGTCCGGAAGAAAGCAATTTCCATAAACAATGCACTATAAATTATGAACATGTTGGAATCCTCCACCGATCGACAGAAGGATTGTTTTCATCAGCGATTCAAAAATTAAATCCCTCGTTGATCAATACACTCGCTGTTGCCATATTCATCCATATTTACCGGACGTGTTTGAAACTAACATTAACCCCTTACAGATGAATTGCATGTGAAGGCACCATAGATTACAACCGCATCCCTCTGTTGGCCCCGAAGCAATCGCAATAAAAGTGCGCTTTGTCGTTTCAACCAATAGAGCCGTTAGAAATTTGCATTTCCCACGCCATGCGTACCGGCGCGATGTGAGAAGTTGCCATTTTGATGCAGTAAACCGACCACCACCTTCATCGGGCAGATGACTTACTCTGCACTTTGATCGAGCAGAGCCACCAACATGTGGCGTTGGGTGAGCAAATCGAAACGAAACGGTTGGAGAAGGGCCCGACCATGCTTTATGTCAGCGGACAATGTAAGCTTTGCTTCCATTCCTTTACTTGAATCAAAGAGAAAAAAAATCCAGGACCACCTACCTGCCGAATGTTTCCAACGTAGATGAAGGAACTGTAATGTACAATTACATCCCGCGTTCGGCGTACATGAGGAAGGTACGGCTTTTTTCTCTACATTTTGTCATATGATCTTTGATCTCGTTTCACGTAGGGTGAAAGTGTGGGCATACAGTGCGAAGTGTACACTTTAATGTCAGCACCAGTCTCATCAGTTCCTGCTGCCACCGGACCGGACGCCATAGGTTGGTCCGATGCGGGGCACAGTCACTACTGTAACCGGCGGGTAATAAAATGTCATAACAGTGCGCAACCAGCGTCGTTACATCGACATTACACCGATGCAAACGCACAACGAATCGTGGGCTTACCAAGTGCCACCGGTGGTGATGGCACCGACCCGGGCAAAAACAGAGCGAGAGAGAAATTAAGGAAAGGGAATTGTGAGGGCGTCAATGAATTGCTTCACCGATGGATCGCTTTGATGATGGTGGTCGTTCTATAGCCTTTCACTTACGATGGTTCGTTCGGCTCTGTGAAATGAAATCATTTTTCACCAACTAGCTTCAGCTGGGCTACCGAATGTGATGGATGAATCTCGGTTTAAGGTTAGTACGTTGGAAAAAAACCGTGAGCACTGTGGACGCAGACCGCTATAAAACAATTTTTTTTTTTTGTTTTAAGGTATCGATACTCGTCGATCAATTTATGCAGTATTATATTAGGTAAATTAAGTAATAATATTTTGCAACATACTGGTTAAGACCATTTTCTGCCAACAAATAAGCTTATTTTGATTCGTTTTCATTAGAGAAAAAAATGTAAGCCATAGACCTGCATACAACAACGAGATATTTAAATTTGATATGAGATAATTTGACAACACAGCTGTGTTTCCTCAAATCATCGTTAAAAACATTAAAACTAAAGGTAAAAAATAAATTTCGACTAAATGAATGTAAACAACTATTTAGTAATATTTATACACTGTTTAAACATAATGCAATGCCGAAAATAAATATATATATTTCTTTAACGTTATGTTGGGGCCCGAAATAAGTTTTTTTTTGCAATAATCCAAGAAATAAGGCATAGGAAATTATGGAAAATATGCAAACTCGTTAAAATGATTTTTTTCGATTAAAACATGCATGTAAGTGTAAATGCAAAAGTAAATCTCACATCAATATTATGGCAATTGTGTTTACCTATCTATTCGGGATTTCAAATAAATCTCAGATTTCAATATAAGACTACATAAAATCAAAACTTAATAATGGATACCCATAATAAAAATTATTATCTTTCTCCCAAGTGTTTTAATACGAATTAATGTCGTGTGTTTGACCATCATATCTCGAATGCATAAATATATTTGAATAACTAGGAAAAAGTTGCCATCAGCACATGCAACAAAAGAGAAAGATACCTTGCTTTAAGTTAATAATATTAATTCATTTCTGTTTAGCGATACGGCATGCTCTTCGTGAAATAATAGAAAATCATTGTTATCTAACGGATTTTTTTTTATAATTCTGAAATAATTTTGAAAAAAGTACAACAAACAAAATACGATTTTTTGTGAATCATTTAACCAACACAATATTGTACAGGAATGAAGCAACCACAACCTGTTTGGCAGAATTCCTTCTCGGTACGTGAAAATCCGTCGGAAAAGCAATTGATTGAAATAGTTTCTATTGATCGATTGGCATTTGGTTGCTTTCGCTTGCACAAAGCTAAAACGTTTGACCCATACATGTTCTGCTAAACGCTCACGATGTTGGCGTACAGACTGTCTATCGTTTTACAGCACCAAACCATTTCGACCATTTTCTCGTCGACTGTAGTGTGTCTTGAGTGTTGTCTTGCACGTGCGGACTATCTGAGATCTTAATCATTTAAATGCGCTCAGCCATCGACTTCCAACCAGTGCAACTGGCCTGGAATCTTTCCGATCTGGCCTTAGAGCTAAACACTGCAAAGGTCACGCTACCGTCCCATCGAAAACCACCTGCACCTGTCCAGTGTGCGACCCGACCCTACTGGAGCGGCTGATTTGCGGCCACGTCCGGTTGTCTTTACAGATGAATGAAATTGTTTCTGGTTGCTCTCGACGTACCCCGTCACCCACCCCATTAAATGCATTCATGAACTTACCGCCCGGGAAGCCGGCGTAGACTTGATCGACGTCGCCGTTAGTTCAGCCGTTTCAGCCAGTCATCGGAACACTTTCGCCGCGCAGTATTCGCATCGCTCACCGTTCCAATAGTTTTAAACACCTGGACACCAGGGGTTGAAGTGTTCGAGTTTCTAACACGTGTAGTTGGGAACCCGTTGCAATGTGCCTCCCTGCTGAAGCGGCTGCTCCATCGATATTGTTCGTTCGTTCCTTTTCGGGATCGTTCTTCAGCACCTACGCGGTAAGATACTGCCCGCACTTGAACTGGTTGCCAGCTTGAAAATGGCTCTTTGTTTCGATCGCTAAACCGTTGCCCGGATTTCGATTTAAACTTTCATATTCACGACTGCATCCCTTTCATGTCTGGGCAGCCGGTGAAGTTGGGGGAGTAAGTTGACCGATGCAAAAAAATAAAAAAAGTCTGCGTGTTCGAGGCGTGATCGTGACTGGAGACCCCGAACTTGACTGTGTCCAGACGATGAAAGTCGAATCGAAGTTCAGCGAACGTTTGCCTACGGGATGGACACTGCACGCCTGTGCGGATACAGGCAGAAGACGAATCTCGTCAAACACCGTGCTCTCTAACCTTCCGTTCGGAAGGAAACGGGTAAACAGCAGGGTCCAGTCTGACCAGCTGCCAACTCTAATACTGCACCGTCTCCAAGACGCGACAGTGAACGATCACTTTGCTGCACCACACCACGTCGGCCGGTTTGGATGCCGGTGCGACCTGACCACGCCGATTCGATCGTGCGTTGCAATACACTACTACACGAAGCACACGTGAAAGGAAGCGGAAACCGCACAACAAATCGACGACAACTCGCCAGCGAATGGGACAGCACAAACGCGCGATGGCGAAAGCCAAGCAGCAAAACCTCGAGACCGAGACGCGAACCGATCGCGACGAAAACAACGACTGAGCAGTGGCTTGCCGGCTGCTCGACTAGCTGAAGCCATTTCGTCGCTTGCTGCGGATAAAATCTTTCCATCTCCGTCACCAAACTACGAGCTAACGCCCGGACAGGGAAGTGCGCAAGCGAGATCGCTGCACTTCGATGCACTCGTTGCACAGCGCCATCGCAAGCGACAGACATTTCGGTAGAACTCTACGGAGGTTCCTTCTTCGCACCAAGCGCCCTCATACACCTAATAACTGCCGGCAACGAAGACAACCGATCATCTGCACCTTAGGGCGAGTGAAAAAGATCGGCGACGATTAATTTCAAGCAAAACGGTGCAACAACGTGCGCACAGCATAATGTGGCAGCAAATGTACAATTATGCTCCCGGTGGTGTTCGGGACACCATTACTCTAATCTGCGCGCTGCGATCATGCTCCGCAGGGGGAGACGGTTTCGAGGAGGTGTCGGGAGTACCCGGTGGACGTGTTATTACCAAAAATATATGTATGCGCAGGGGAAACCCTCGCTTCCCGTTTGCGTACCGCATTACCGTGGGCCTTATTCGAAGTGCGAAAAGCAATTATCGATTGGCAATGAGTTATGTACGATTATTATAGCGCGGTGCTGGTATACGGCATTTGCTCTGGATGCGCTCCGAAGTGGATTAGACGTAATCGTTTATTCTTCTTTATTTAGGAGCTGTGAAATTGGGGTTTTCGCGCAACCGTGTATTGGAACACTCACGTTAGTATTTTCCTTTCAAAAATGTAGGTAAACAGCATATGTGTTAAATAGTTATGCCTTTTGGGCACACCTCATTAATTAAGTAACATCATTGCAAAGAAGTTCAACAGATGATCCATACTTAGTGGGAGTAACATTTGTTTTGTTTTCTATGGGAATTTGGTTGAGCAGGGAATCTGTACCAGTTTTTGGCGACTTATTGCAGCTGTTAAAAGGTAACAAAAATGTAACAACTCCCCTTATTTCCAACTGTTGTGCTAGAAAGTAATAGTATTTCGGTTGATAAACTTTATTATTGTTTTATTTGCACATCTCGATGCTCCTAATGCATTTTATAAAAAAATCGAAATAAAAAAATGAAAATGCAAATAATCTTTCGGCAGGAAACTTGATCTGGCAACTTCAAGATAGAAGTTTAAACGGTTTGATGATTGTTAATAACTAGAATACATTTTCAAAAACTTGCCTAATTTATTGGCCAAAAGTATTTAAAAAATAAACTTTAAATGACAAATTCTGGTAATAGTACCAATTCATCTATGATGATTTTGTGGATAAATCTATTATTGCATACGAATCCTTTCCATTTTTTTAAGTGTAAAATAAATCATTTCTCGATGTTAGAAAAATACAATAACGATTTAAAATGGTTTGATCATTCATAACTTCCCTGGATCGCTTATTTCCAAAGCCTGCCGCACTATCGGCTGAGATCAAATCGGACGAAAAAGCGTAACTTCTACAGAAAAAGTTTGATTAGGAAATGTCGATGCAAATATTGTGAAACTAGGTATTTATATTTAGCAGCTATTTCATATATCAGACGAAGTCATTCAATCGATTTATGGATCACAAAAAATACTTCGCCTTTAGATTAGATTTTAATAACTCCCCGGCAATATTCCAGAATACCGTGTATCATTTGGTTTCTCAATTTCCTTTCAAATGTATGATGCAATGTGATAAGTTAAATATATTATTTGTACTATAAAAAAGTCCTATGTAAGAATCAAACCCTTGGATTATAAAATGACAATAATTTCTTACGACAGCTATGGCTTTACATTTGCACACCGCATTAGCATAACTTTAGCTCACAAAGCTGACTCATTGACAAATAGAATAGAAAAAGGACACAGGAGCATACCGTTGCCCCACCAGTCGTATATATGGGGAGGTAGCAATAGGTAATCGATATGGAACCGTAATTACCTGCCAATAAAACTGCTTCTCCTGTTCGTTGGCGGCAAACCACAGCCGCACTGGTATGTTAGCTGCAGCACAGCGAATGATCCGTTGCGATCGCGTTGTTCTCGGCAAGATCGCGGATAGCATCAGGGTGTGCGCATGTAAGGAAGAGCCAAATAAAATAAATATCCTCCCCCTCCCCCCAGCATCTTTCAACGCTCCGCACAGAAGTCGGACGTCATCCGTAGTCGAACGTCGATCGAGACAGGCGGAATATCGGGCGTGCAATGTGATCGCAGCTCGTCCGTGCGTATGCACGTGTAATTGTCCATGACCACCACAGACGGAACGATGTCAAGCATCCTTGTGCCCGTAGCTTTGGGGGGAGGACCGGTGCAGGAAACTTGATCCACCTGATTCTTGCCTAAGCTGCGACTTGATGTACAAGGTGCATCGGTGGTAATGTCTGCGCTTTGTACCGAACGTAGTAGTCGTTTTTGTTGTTGTTGCAACTCCTGCTCGGCAGACAGCACTCGTGGTGAGTCTCACTATCGCAACACTCCGTCAGACGTGGCGGCTCTTTCGTGCTGGTGCTTCTGGCTCGTGCTTCTTACCCGTGGTAAAAACGCATTCTTGGTAACGTTCTTCGCAGCACAACGGAACGATCGGTGTGTACGAGCATATGTTGCATCTGGTGGCTATTAGCACACAAATAGGTACAATAAATAGAAACAATAGACGGACGGGTTTTGCCGAGGAGTCTGGTCCCGCCGCAGATAACGGCGTTCGCAGAATCGACCTTTGCCGGATATTTTTCTAACAAATTGCTGACATTGAATCGCGACACGGTATCCCGACCCTGCAACCCACCGGTTCACATAATGTCCGGACGACCGATGGCGGTAACTTGTAATTTGCCATCCCACCATTTGCGGCCCGGGCCAGACCGGGGCTGCAGGACTGGGGAAAACATTTTTAGCACAGATGTATCGTTTTATTTTAGTTTATTCTACCCATAAACGGGTGGTTAGAGCCGATTACTCACCAGACCGGCCGCGGCATGAAGGAGTATCGGAACAGTTTGCCGTAACAGCGCGTCAAACAAACGGCACGATCTGTGTGTTTGTTCCTGCTGCATGTGAAGCGTTTGCGTTCTAAACCTCACCTCACGCCAACGTTTTTTACACGATCGTTGTGTACACGGCTGAACGCGCTGAACCCCTAATGTTCCAGCCAGGCAAGCGTTATGTTTTGGTAAATGCGTTATTTTTCTTACCAGGTTGGTGTATCGAGCGGTGCAGTTAACGAAGCGGGAGACGTTTAAGGCTTCACCACCGGCAAGTACGGCGGCCGAGTGGAATCAAATGAAGCATTTTCAATGGCCGCATGATACACACCGTGAGAAGAGTGTGGTCAGTCGATTTTTTTCCATATGCAGCCCCCGTTGGGAGCTGGCAGAATTTGTACATGTTACAGAGCAAGCCGATGGCGTTGTTTTTAGGTCATTAGTGTGTGCAGTCTCCAAAAGTGGCAAGGAAAACAGAAACTGTGTTGTTCAAAATGGAGAATTGTTTCCCATGCATTGTATCGTAATACCTGGAATTCGATATAACGTTATGCTTTCGAGTGGATTATTATTTTACTCGAATACAACAGAATACTCGGAACATGTCATTAAACATGCGTGTTAATCGAATTCCCAACGGACACAAAAGTTATGCTGTTAAACGTGTCGAAACAAATTTAACACCACTTTTTAAAATTTCATTTCATGGAATTTCTGAAAACTTTTTAAGGAAAACTTTTGGTTGATTTTTAATTTTATAATTACTTTTTATATAATAAAAAATAAATAAAATATTCCAAAACATTGATGTCCGACACGAATTTTAGATGTTAAAATCATTTACAATACAATATTCAGAAATAAACAAGTAATAATTTTTCTACTTCTATGGAACTACGAACTCGAGCCGTCTTGACCCACAATTTATGGCTTCCTTAACTCGCTTAGCATTATCGACAGTTCTCCGTACGGAAAATGATTCAAACGGAATTTTAGAACAGATCCTTGAGAAAGCCGCTACCGTTTAATCAAAACTGAAGTTCTCCATGTTATAATTAATAGATATATGAACGTATTCTACAAAAGATCAACTTTTTGTTTATTGATGAAGTACGGGCAGGCCGTATTGCACGTAATTAGAAAACTTATTCTGGTTGTACTCGGTTAGAAAGATAACCTTCTATTTCCTCTATGACACTAGAACCTCGGGAGGTATTGGACTGTCATTTTTGGTTTCTTACTTACTCATCCGACCTCAGTAACTAAAATTTACCCGTTGAGTTGGTCCTGCCTGCTCTTGCTGTTTAACGACCGGTGCTGATATTTCCTCGGCCACAGAGTCGCACCAAAGATATCTTTTAACAAGTGGAAAATAATGATCAAATAATAACCTCCTTTAACCTTCATTTCAATGACCACCTACCGGGGTATGTTTTGCACTTTTAGTTCTAAATAACATTCGTTAAATTAGAACAATCGACTTCAAATCATGGGAATGCATAGAGCAATATCATATAAACAAAAAACATCTATCATATAAACGAAAAATCCGAATTTTGCTATTTTTGTAAATATGATTTGGTTTCCAATTCAACACAGGTAGGTAAACCTTTTTTTAAGTTTACAATTTTCTCTGGTAATGTTTAGTAGATGAAGCTGTATTTTGGAAAAAGTAATTGAGTACGACAGTTTAAACCGGAAATATCCGCCTTTTAACCCATAAACGAGCAAATTCGAATTCAAAACGTATTACCTACGCGGATAGGTGGTTATAGAAATTAAGGTGTTTTTTTTAATTAAAACTAAGGTTAACAACAGGGCATGAAGAAGGTGATACGAAATACTTAATCTAGATTGTCACGTTTGTACGTGACAATAGCGCATTTTAGTTAAGTACTCTGCGGCTCGATTCCAAAATTGGCGGTCGTGAAATTTAAAGATTTTAACAAAATTACGAAATGAAATAAGAATCAAAATTACAATTAATCAAATAAAACTTTTTTTTTTTGTATAGAATGGCAATAACAAAAAACAGTCAGTTTTAATTAGCATTATGTTCCACAGTTTGATCAACAGCTATTTCATTGAATGAGAGGAAAAATAGCAATACTCCAAAGGAAACTAGAGAATTAAACATTATAATATATTAACGTACGGAAAAGGCTTACAGAAAAGGATCCATACGCTACAGATGTTTACTCATCCTCCAGATTGCTTTCACTGATCTTTTCTTAACATAGTTATGGCAAAATAGTTAGAGATTGTGGCATGAAAGGATATATAGAGCGAAATATGAGCACATGTTGTGCCTATGAGAAGATTTTCCCACGATCATTCATCAAAATACGCTGCCCCGTGCGGATGAATCGCGTAATCGTTTATCCAGCTAGCGCGGTAGCTTCCATGGATCAAAATCATTACGATTCGTCATCATCAACATAAGCACCGTCATTGTTATTGACAACATGGTGTCCGTCGCCGTAACGCAGCTCAAATGGCCGGGATGCCGAAAACGCAAACAAAGCACCAACATTACGCTTCACAATCACTTTCGCGAACATGCCAACGAACTTAGGGTGTGATCTGTTCCCTCCCTTAGCCCCTTCTTCCCCCCGGCACACTGCTGGGTGTCATTGCTTGGAGTGCGATGATGATGATGCTGTCACAAACGGCACACCATAATTGCACCATTTCAGATTCGACGCACTACCGCATCGCGTCACATAATCATTCCCAGGCAAGCGCTCGAATCGTGGCAGGAATCGAATGGTGGCTTTTCTGAAGTGATGCTATTTTTTGTACACCTTCCTTCGCTTCGGTGCGATCGAATTCGCGATCGACAAAAATGCGGCACATTGTTCCGACGTGGGTCCTGTGCGGATTACGTTTAGTTTTACGTTTTTATTTTGGTTTTTTGTTTTGTATTCGTCAGCATGCAAGACCGTGGGCACGAACTCGCCACTTACAACTTCGGTGCACCGTTTCTTTGCATCGGAGTTTTTGATTTCCATTGCCAAACTGGTCACCGGACACTTGCCCGTCAGTTTGGTTCCAACCCGTTGGAAGGGTGCACTTTTTTTTTGCGATCCCCATTTCTCCCAATGCTTTGATGGACTCCAGTGTTATGCTTGTTTTTGTTCCATCAGTCACTGGCCGTTGCCGTACTCCACCGAACCGTGTGTTCCGGCGTCAAGCACGGTGTTGGCAACACTTTCTGCCCAGTTCCTTCTCCGGGTGCGAGATCACCGATGGTTTGATTCGTGCGCCGTACAATAATTCGCCAGTGAACAAACAGGCAAATAAAAAAATCACAAATTAGAAGCTATGCTGATTTGTTATGGCTGCCCGCGAGATTTGCCCGCTACGTGGGACGACATCTTCCACGCCGTGCATGCATGATTTATGAGCATGCCCATTCACGGAGATCGCGATGATGGTTGGTGTGTGCGCGCGCGCACCGTTGATAGATGTAGCCCTGGTCGGAAGCTTCACCGAGTTAGATTTGAAAGTGGAGGCCAGTTGTTTTCATTTCTTCGCATTACACCGAAGCATCCTCCTCTTCACACACTGCCACCCTTGCCAGATCGGTTGGCGTTCCCGGCACACTCACGGTACTGTCCGATTAGTCCGAACTAGTTTTCGAAAGGTTTTATTTCTACCAATCGTTTGTGGAAGAGAGTAACCGGACGGCCGGTCCACGAACGTGAGGAAACGGAAGTTATGACGCCGGACAATTATGCAATCGGAGCAGATCACATTCATCGTAAGCACCGGTGCGAAATGTGCACCGGCCGAATTGAGTTTGAATATATGTGCCAGTGTATGTGTGTATGTTTGTGTGCGTTCATCTGAAGACTGGCTGGTGTCGGGCTCATCGCCCGCGGGGTTGATGGAGCACTGTTTGGTTGGAATTTCAACGGCACCCTACCGAGCCCACTGGACACCTTTAAATGGTTACCGGTTTGGTTGTTCCATCGTTTGTTGGTGTTGCGGTTTTTTTGGGTTCATTTTCTTGGCACGTGAAAATTCCAAAGCACTTTGGATCGAAGCTGATGATGCAATTGGCTCGTGGCAAATGGCTCAATGTTGGTAAGTTTGTTACCCTTCAGCATCATCCCGGAAAGGAGTATTACGTCAAAGGCTTGCCTGATGATTTCAATGTCAACGAACGCCGATCGCCGGATGTAGTTCCATGTTGGGAATTGACTCCACGTTATGTATGTGAGGAATGATTTATTTAAAATAAATATCTCAAGTTTGATGATGATATGAAGATATTCTGATTCTTCTTATATAAAACATAGGCTAAAAAAACATGCGTTATTAATTTTCCTGGATAGTTTATACTCACTATGAAGTGTGGCCAGTTTGATTTAAAATCTTGCATTAAATTGAACCAATTCGTAGATATATTCCCAAATCACAGAGAACATAATTACCAATAGTACATGACAAATTTTAAAACAAGAAGAACTAAATCTTCACAGTCTGCCTCCAACCTCCGTTGCGAAAGCACGTATTTAGAAGCGTGCATACGGTTTTTGCGTTCGGCAGCGAGTGGTCAGTGCCCCGAAGTACGATTGCGTACTTATCGTGTCTTACCGTTGTGGCTGTAAAGTGCTAATCGGTGTCCCCGTTTGTCTCCGATATTCGTCGGTAGACGTGTGTTGTGAGTGTAAA
>KB663832.1:1103071-1161190 GCA_000349025.1 Anopheles minimus
CATGAGATTTGTATGGCGGCCATGACAGTTGCCACCACCGTCTTATCGATCGGTAAATTTGTTGCGCGGCCATTCCAATCCACCATTACTGTCATTATATCGGACGATAAATTTCTCGATCGATATAAAGTTGGGCGGCGATGAGTACCATTGGCTCATTAGCTGCATAACTATTATTAAGCATGAGCATTTCTTCGAAATTTGGTATCGGATCAATCAAGTTATTCTCCACCATTTAACGGATAAGATCACATCAGATAGGATTCCAGAGCATTTGATCTCGTATTATTGCATCAGATTACATTTCAAAAAGCTTGGTTTGGATCTGATCTTTTAATATTATTTCAATATCAATACTACGGCAGACATACTACCAACATGTATCAAGATCTCGTAAAAAAAGTGTTTCTGTTCCGGGTTTGCACGACAGTGTGATATGTAAAATATATTTAATGCAATCAAAAGCAAATGAAGCTTTAAATATGATCTCTATTTTTTTCTTTTCGTGACACTACAACCTCATCAACTTTACATATTTGTCAGGAAACTGGCTATCGCTAGCTGCTACAACAATGAACCCCCAATTCATAATATCATAAAAAAATAAGTATTTTTCAATTTTAATTTATGAAGTAAATTACTTTTTTCATAATATCCGTTTTGAAGAGTTATTAATACAAATATTATAAAAAAAGTATTTTTTTTTTCAATATTTACATTGGTCAGGCCAAATTGCAATTTATTTTACTTAAATATACTGACACATTCCTTCAAATTATCTTACTTAAGTGAGCCTAGACAATTTCAAACAAATTAATGCGTTCGTTATTTTGCTTTCGAAGCATTAAACTGTACATCAAGCAACACAGGCCACCGGGTTAGCAGGCTATCAGTGTAGCGTGTTTATACCGGTTGAAGAAATTAGTGTTAAGACATAATTTCTTAATTTTCCACGCTTCTCAACTTGGACCGAGAAGCCATGCATCTGAGCAACTTACCAAAAAAAAAAGAAACAAGCGCAACAACCTTGAATCATTCAGCCGATGGAAATTTATGCCCCCAGCTTATAAAACCGTCCACCCATACGGGACAATGCAGCGGTATGGCCAATGGTCACGAGATAATAATAATTAATTTTTGGCATCAACGCTTCCTCTTACACGTTTGCGTGCGATCCTGCGGCATCCGGCCGGTGAGCACGCGTTTGTGAAGATGCACAGAAGCAATCACTTTAAAACCCGAATCCGTTACTAAAGGCTACAGTTGGCCGTTGTAAGCGCATCCCTATTTTGAAGCCGGGAACCCACACAAGGCTCCGCACAGTCCGTAGCGGCAAACGGAAGGACGAAACGGAAGACAAATCACACCGACCCGGATCGTCATTTAGCAGAAGCGTAAGGACGGGGGAAAAAAAAGTTTAAGGAACGCATTCCGAACCCGATGAACGAGATTGAAGACGTACGCTGTGGCGTTTGGGGCGTGAGTTGGTGGGTTGGTTGAACCGAGGTAAAGAAAGCAGAGAAGATAAACGACTTAAGTAATGCGATACGATTTAACGCGATAGCGATGCATGCCAAAGCACAACTTATGACCATGTGCGCACTGTGCTGATTTGCGATGCGTGACTTCCCCGGGACGCACAAAACACGCGAATCTTGTCCATTTCCACTGTCTCGCTTCAACGTTGGGTGTTTTTTTCTTTCCCTCCGAAGCAGGCCAGATCAAATGAATGATTCGAATCAGATCAATTCGCACACACAGATACAACAAAACAGGCAACATTTCCAAACCGCTCCACTCACGAGTTGAGCTCAAACGGTCCTCTTCACGTGACGATCGAAAGGAAAGGAAAGGACATTAAATTTTAAATTGTTTATGCATCCCGTTTTGGGATGCTGTGTGTGCCTTCGCAAGGTATGCACATTGAGTTGTGCTCCATCCCTCTTACAAGATCCAGTGTACGATGTTTCCTTTTAGCGTTGCATGTCCACAACAATGCTAGTAGGCCGATCCTGTCAGCTCAATGATTGGCTGGTTCGCCTTTCGCTCAGCCACCACGGTGAGGATCGATCATTACAAGCCACACGTTGTCGATCGAAGGCAAGAACATGATTTATTGACCGTGCACAATCAATTTGACGTTCGGTTTGGCGTTTTACACCAACCAAAATTTCGCGTTGTTACTCGCTGCTGCTACATATAAGTGTACGCGCAAAAGGATTGGCTAAACTTTACGTGTTGGGTTGCATAAGTTATGTGAATTTTGGTAACCAAGTAAAATTAAATATCTCGGGGAAAAAGACGGTTTTGTTTTTACAATAATAAATTAACAGTTACTAGAACTAAAAACCCTCAATGAGCAAAAACGAAAATCAAACTAAAAAGACCATAAACTAGGTTAAATAAATTAATTTCCAAACCAAAAGTGGACCATTTTCGCTAAGTCCACACTGCCACAATTTTTTACGATCCATCGGTTGCGCACAGCAAAGTTCAGAATAATGTTTTTATGATGCCACCGCTGCCCTTTTGCCAGACACAGTACGAAGGCACCGTCATAACCATTTGTTCCTGAACTCTGTGCAAACGTTGCGCCACAGGACAAAAGACAAAAGATGGCATAAGAACCCACGGTGGCTTACGTAAGCCCGCAATGCCTCCGTCCGTGGGTGCAACAGCATCGCCGACCAGAGACGCCCAGCAATGGAGTAATTATTCGATTCGAAAAAGGGCGCACGAACGCTGTAACATTACAAATGAACAGAAATCCGAACCGAATCGGCAGCCGCAACCATGGCAGCAGCAAAAACAGACAAAAACGGCATACGATCATGGCTCGCCTGCCATCGTCTAGTCTTACTCGCATTGTTTGGGTGCAGAATTTGCGGCGGAAACAAATGGTTCGCCACGGTGGAAACAACTCCCGCGTGCAGGAGACAAATCGGTTGCACCTCCAAAGTTCACCAAAACCCGGCTGGGAAATGAAGACATTTGCAGCCTGTTGGGCAAGTATGGATCGTGATCGCGTAAGAAAGGTCGCCCGAGTCATTAAGGATGCGTCGAACACTCGCTCAGACTCGGTAAAGCTGGCTGGTACAGCGTTCGATTGGCACTGTTGTCAAGCATGTTGCACTTTCGCGCGCTTAACGCTAAATTACGTTCCAGCTGATAAGAGCCATATAATTGTGGAATTGATGGACACACCCCTTGTGAGTGGGAATTATCGGCAGCGTTTAATTATCTGCGCCCCTGCGGTAATCTGTCCTACCATGGCAGCAAAAATCGATCAACTGCTGCGAGTGATAGCTGAAAGGCGGACGAAACATAGCAACAAAAAGTCACATTCGATCAAAGCCATTTCGCCGAGGGTTTGGTGACAGATTTCGCTATCTAATCGCCCATCACGCGATGACAGATCTTGCGCGGGGTCAACAAAACGTCCGTAGCTCACCGAAAAGCCCGGGTCCGATTTCGATCCCACGTAGAAGCGGGAGGCAAAAAGGGAAAGCTACTCATTTACGTCACATTCAGGGTAACTGATCGTGCGATCGCACCGTGGAGTGAAATCGCAAAACGATAGGCTATAGCAGCTGCCAAATTTTGGGAAGCCTAGGGAGAATGTTCGCTTACAGATGCCCCGAACCGGGGGACGGTATGCTGAAATGGATCCGCTTGCCTCAACGGGAAGAAAGGGACGTGTATGGAGATCGTTTCTCGAAAATCGGAACTCCAATCATGGATTAACGCCAGATACGTTGAGAAACGTGGAGCTAAAGCAATTAGAAGATTACGATCGACATGAAGTGGATCCAGTGGTTGATGGTAAGAACGAGATTGCTAACCAATTCAATGCCGAAAGGTGGAGTCCAATTAAAGAGAGATGACGCGCTGTCAGAGAGGGGGAAGGGATTAAAAATAAACACAAAGCTGCTGCGGGATTTGGGTTACTGGGTGATATTGGAATTGTACCGGCAAGATAGGAACGATCGGAATGGCATGTAGTTAAATATCGAACAAATGTTCATACGGGTATCACAAACCATCTGCTTTTAATATGGGATTAATCTACATATTTAATTCAGTTGTTAGGAATACGAATAGAAATTTGTTTGTATTTTTTTTTGTGTGTAACGTAGAACAGCATCTTTTTTCGCAGTAAACAGGCACATATAGTGGGTCGATTTTTTTCCACGGTTTTTGTCGGTTGTAATGCATTAACTCACTTAACGTGTATCACTTTCGCTTTCGCTTATCACAACTTTGTATTCAACGCGAACACTTCCACTTCGAGTGGCACTATAAATACCCTCATCCCGTTTGCCGGCTGCCACTTACTTACTTTGGTGTATTTGATCTCTTGATTAGGATTCGCCATTTTGTTCTGCTTCTCTTGTAAGCTTCTGACCGCAGACGGAGAATCTGATGGATGCACTGCTTGCTAGAACGCTTGACACCGAACTAATTCGCAGCCGGCCGATGGTCAATGCTCCAAATGCTGCTGTTCGTTTCCACCCAAGGCCAAACCTGCTGTCACGACGACCAGCGAAGCAGATGATAGCGCGGTGTAATGATCACGCTGATGTTGGAGCGTTTGGATCACCAATACACAACGTTCCGCAGTGATGCTCGCAGACAAGGCCCGCGGTGCGTGCCGCGATGCGAGAGTGTGTTTTCCGTTTTGGTGTGTTATTCTTAGCGAGTGCGAAGCGCCACACTAACTCATTCGCAGTTGGAAGCAAGCCGTTGATAAACGGCTTCTAATTTCGCACCGCACACCTTGATGATACGGCTGGGTTTGGAGCTGTGTTTGCTGTAGGGCTGTCAACACAACCGCACCTAATTGAATGCAGCACACACGGATCCAATCTAAATTGGTTTGGGTTTTGTTTGTTTACACACTGCACAGGTAGTCGCGAGTCGTACCACGCACTCTACGGGGTAGAAATATATATCCTCTTATCGAACCAAACAAACGAGAATAAAACACCTCTTCACGCACGCTAACACCATTCGGAAAGTGATTTCGGTTTTCAACGATTGTTTAATGTGAAGATTTAAAAAACAGCTACACGTTTCGCATGATTTACGTTTACGGTTCTAAAGCAAACAGGAACCGCATCGTTAAAACGTTCCACCATGCCATCGAAATCTGACGTGCATTCCAATCTGCGCATGATCCTGACCTTGACATAACTGGTGCTCTTTGACAGTCGTAAAATAAGATAATTTAAGGTGATTTTAATTGGCTACCAAATAGAAAAATTGTGCGCAGAGAATAATTTTCAAGAAGGCCATATAGTCTGTGTCGTTTTGTTGGAAGGTATGAACATTACTACAAAATCTAACAAATAGAACTAAACCATTAACCACACAGTACATGGTTGATTGCTGCTTCTATATATTCGTTTAATTGCGATATTTTAAAATCTTGAATCATTACCTACTACATTCCTATTATTAAAGACTTAAACTTTATATCCTATTTTTTATCTGTTGTAATAATTTGATTTGATTACATTACTTCGATAATTTCTCAATCGAATGCGCCAGTTCAAAGACCTAATGTGTTATGATGATCCCGGAAGTTGGATGGGTTTAATATGCGATATAAACATATGACTTTTACCTACACCCCAGGAGAAACCCTTTTTCTTTCACTTCTTTTTTCCCTTCCCTAGCTCACTTTATCTTTGCTCGTACCAATTTGGCCAAAGTTGAGCCGAGATGCAAACGAGCTTCGATGGGCAAATAAAGAAAAAAGAAGTAAAATATCCCCGAGGTGGGACCGCTTCGTTACCGACGAACGACCACAATCGCAATAAAATAGTCCACCAGCTGTCTCCCGTTTTCACTTTCAACACGTTTGTACACTGGAGCTGGAAGTTAAAAACGAAGGCAGTTCGTTTTGAATTTATGCGCGAATGTCATCCGTGTGCAACATAATTTAGTTATTTTTTTACATATTTCCCCATTGCTCGAAATCTCTTAACCGCCCCAAAAGCATACACCGACTGCCGGGGACGAGAGACAGAGGCGTGGCGAAAGATGGAGACCCAAAGAATGTCACCTCGGTACGGAGGCGACGGAGTCCCATGACAATTGCAACGGCATTCAACATTCGCGTTCAATCGTCGATGATATTTCGCCTGTCAAATGAACTTCATCCCCAGTTGCTACCCCGTTACGGCTATGAAAGCACCCGATCGCGATCGTTCTTTTGATCTGCATTCCGACCCAGACTCTCGGGGCAGCTGCTTAGGGTGGCTGCGTGATTCGTTTCATGTACGGGTTCGGGGTGATATTCAATCGATCCCCATTCCTAATGCCCGGCCACCCTTACCGTGGGACGAACGACCAACGACGACCGGGAGAAGCGTCTAATGGTAAGCGTTTTAAAAATAAATTTCATTCCAAACCGAATCAAAAGTAAATAAATCTTATCACATGCAAACGGATTCGCTAAACCGCTTGCTGCCGGTTTTAAATCGACCATCTCTTTAAAATGCTTTGATTATTGTTTGCTGGTCTGGTGGCCTTTTGGTGAAAAAGTATGTATTTCATATCAAAGTTGCCCTTTTCTACGGTATGCTCTGCGCGCCAAGCGATGTAGCATGAATGGCGGAGAGCTGGGAATCATGAAGAAGGTTTTCTGTGAACGCCAAGTGTCTTAGTGTGTGCTTCTGTGGTTGGATAAAAATAAAGAGCAAAAATGTTTATACCGAGCCCAACCACCCGGTTGCCGAGGATCTCGATAATGGTTATGTTTGCTTTCATTATGTTGCGTTGATTCTTTTCACGCTGTGTTCGTTGAGCAGCACCGTTTGGTAACGAACGGATGCTGACAATGTTGTAAAAATATTTCTCTTCTTTCATGGACTTATTAATGGTGATAATGAAGCTAATGTGAAGATATAAAGAGAGGGACATAGTTGCAAATAGTGAACATCAAACACAAAGCTGCAAAGATCTTATTCAAATTAAGTGAATATACTGAATGGAAATATTCAATTACCAATTTATTAAATTACTTCAGTAATTGAAGACGTTCTGATAAAAAAATATATAGCTTAATTCAAAAACACATGACCATAAAGTTAACCCAAAAAACAAAAACTATTTAAAATTAATGCTTTCAACACATTTATAATGGCAATTTTTTTATAACAAAATAATAAATTTTTACTAACTAAACGATACCCTTTTTTGTCTCGTTAGAGCAGGTTAAAACTAATAAACAGTCCAAAGAAATTGCAAGCCATTCTCTGTTGCAAGCAAGGTCATGGTTTCTAGAGAAATTCTTTGATAAAAATACTTTAGGTGTCGCTGAGGAATGCGCTTAAACTTTTTGCGGTAACTATGTTAGTTACCAGTGAATGTATAAACAAATTAGAAGCTGTTTATGAAATAGTTATTTTAAAATTAAAATAAATTGTCTTTTACCAACACGCTGACCATATCATTTCATGAAAATAACAATCGGATCAGTAATTTTACGAGTTGTTTTATAACAACATGTAGAAAACCCTCATGCTCAGGAATTGTATAATGCGATGCATATTAATTCACATATCAACAATACATTTTATTTAATTTTACGAAAAACCTATAAATTTACTTATTACACAAACGTAAAAATAATTATAATCCAATAAACAAAAATGCTTCCCAAAATAACATTCTGTAGGGTAAACGCACATAAGGTTAATGACCGTTTCTGCATGCAGCCGGAATTCCATTTAGCAGCCACAGCTACTGTCCCTGCAACCCATCGACCCACGTTTCCAGCTGTTTCGAATGGATTTTTGCAGGAAACGAAAAGAAAACAACGATCATGAAACCGCACGCACATTCAAAAGCAAACGCAATCTCAGGCGGAGGCGTTTACCAATAAGTACAATAACATAGCAAGATCGTACAGAATAACGCAGTACAAATAAACCCATGCAATGGCAAATTTTAGGATGCAATGAACGAGCACAAAAAGAAACGAAAATCTCCAAGATAACCACGACATACTGAAAACGAAACCGATAGTGTGTGGGGTGAAAACCGCGGCAAATATGTTACGTAAAATAAGGCACACAAAAGTATCGAAATCCACCGAAGCGATCGAATATTATACGATGGTTTCACCGGGGTTGATGCGTAAAAAGAATGCGTACAAGAGATGCATGAGTAAGTCTTTAACTTTCAAGGTTAAAAGAACCGCCCGGAATGTTTGAATTGACGGTAGAATATTTCTTTTTTATGTTAGAATGTGTGAGGAAGCTGTGCTGCCAGCTTAACATAACTGTGATTCGGTCACACTTTTTGATCAGACATATTTTTAAGCCGATAATGGGAAACTGTTTGCGCGTCGGCAGCATAATGTCTACCCTTGCTGTCGGTGTGAAACCGCCAGGAACAATGCAACCGCCTGCAACTGCCTTAACTACATGTGTGCATATTAATTGCTCTCTCTCTCTCTCTCTCGTCCTCCCCATCTCGCTCCAATAACCGCGACCGTCCATAATCTCGATCACCCTTCGACGAAAAGAAATTCCTGCTTTTCCCAGCCGCCACCTACAGTTCCCGGTAGTGATGGTGGCGGTTAGGGTAATGTTTTTGTTATGAAATAAAGTGTAATCAGGAAAAGTCACCGACTGATCGGTTTGGTCGAAAGACCAAAACCGCCCTCGGAAAGAACCATGGAAGGGCCCACGCTGAAGAAATAAATCATTTACCGATGCTATTCGTTTCCCTTTCGTTCACAGCTTTGCTCCAGTTTTTTTTTTGGTTGCTTGGTGGTAGGGACGGGTGCTGATTGAATGATCGCGGACAAGAGTAGGCTGTAATTCCAATTCCGGTCGTTCGGCTGCTGTCGTTGCTTTGTTGGTAAATTCAATTATTAATGCTTGATTATATGAGATCCCAACGACGCCAACGGGGAGGCTTTTGGACGTTTGCTTTATTCCGGACAACTGTGGGCTGCGTGTAGGTGTCCTGATCATCATTACGCGCTTGTATTTCTGTTGTGCTATTTGTTTCAGTTTCAGTTTCGTCTTCTGCTTCTGGCGGATATCAATAACTTAAAGTACGGATGGGGCTGTAACCGATGAACCGATATACAAAGTCAAAAGTGTAATTTAAAGGATCAGCGCGAATAGTATCGGCGTTGTTCTTGTGTGTTGGGTATGTTTGGGGTATGTTTCTGCCTCAGTTATTTCGGTCCCCAAGGCCAGTCTGTGCATTGGTTGACATAAAAAAACCAACAGACACGAAGCGAAGTGAAAGTAATCTTCAGAATGCTTTGATGTTCATTGCTCAATCACTGCGCTCATTCCATGCTCAGCGAATTGCATAACGAAAGGCGCATACACTTTTTAACAATTGCAGGAACGAACAGCTACCAAAAACGTCAACAGCATGCTATATTTCGGAAAACTTATCATTGTTATACACCAACGAACTAACGAAACTTTGAAACAAAACGAACTCGTGGAATTGCTATGCAAATTGGAGGACATAAACACAAAACCACGATCGAACGAAGAACAAAATCATAAGTAATCTCTACTGTACGACCCCAACCAAACAACTAATAGCGATTTGTTTAAAAACTTTTATTTGCCCTAAGATTCTGTTACAACTCTTACAATTGTCTGTGGTTGTCCATGTATGGGGTTGTTTGTTTTTTTATTGATACAATGTTTACACTCTGTTGATTCACTTATTTTATAACGTTTCTTTTCGTTTCCCTAATTTACTCCTCTCATAACCCTACCTTCTGGAAGAGCTCTCGCACACACTGTACAGAAACCATGGATCACGGTTCGATGCAGATGCTAGCACAATATAAATAAAACAGTAAGAAATATTCCTCATTTACCAGATCAGCTGCTTACTGGAGTACAGGGTGTAGTAAAATCAAATATGTTAAACAATGTCAATGTAAAACGTTTTCCTAACAAATAAAAGTACACTCTAGTATACAAACTTCTTGAGCACACTCTGTAATCCCACCGTTGATAACACTTACTATTGATTTGAGTGTTTATACGTTTAAACTTAGAATTTTCAACACGTACCTTCTATTCAATCATAACCAAATTACCCATGCTCATGTATATTGTTTGTTTTCTCGCTTCTCCTTCCATTGTTTTGTACATTGTTTTCACATTGTACACAGTGATGTACGACTTTGTAAGGGAGCGTTGTAGCGCCCACGGCCCACGGAATCATCATTTTGATACTATTTTAAAATAAAAAAAGCTCCATACTTGGTAGCACATGATTTCCCGCCATGCTATGTGAACCGTTTAATTGATTTCAATTGGTTTTTAAACATATTCATTCATTAGTTTAATTATGTACAGTGCTTTTTCTTCATTTGTTCTGGTTTGTAACCACCCGCCTACAGGAACTGGCACGGACAGCATTTCGCCGGGAACAGGAATGCAGGGCTTGGGAGGAATGGGACCGTTCTTAAGAGGATGTGTATTTAACGTTTGGCACGGTTTTAACACGAGAGCTTGCAGGGTGGCCTTTATTGTAAAAACATATTACGGTTATTACACCAACCCCCAGCGGTGGTTTATCTGATACGGCCGACTACACACACACAACGGCTCAAGCTTCAGTTTATTCAACGAAGAAATAATTTGCTGCACGGCAACACAAACGCACAAAACACCTGGGTATTTATCAATTGCATTACAAACAGGAACTTCACAATAGGGCTCACATTAATCTGAACCAAAAACAGCAAAAAAATTGGCAAAAATGATTTGACTGCTGTAGCTTTGGTTCACCCGCAGAACAATGCGTCAGAGAGTGGACGTGAGCTATACTTTTCAATTTGGATCCTTTCATCAGTTTAATTGGAATGCATTAAAAGCAATGTTTAAAGAGCAGAAGCCAGTGAAAATAAAAAAAACTCACACACATTGTATACGCGTAAATTATAATGAATGAAAATGAGGTTAAAGTTAACGAATTATTAAGCAGGATGAAGGGAGAACAGAGGCAGAACGGAACACAAATGATGTTTCAGGAGTGAAACCGAACGGAACGGAAATGATTAAGCGGCACGTTGTGCGGCTTATAGGATCAACAATCAATTGTGTGTCGGACGCGCGTATGATGTGTAAAAAAAAATAAAGTTTTGTCGCTTTGTTTTGTGCTGTTGTGCTGCCATTTTTCCTACGCATTAATTTTTCCACCGCAGAGCTCTCGTTATCGTCGGATGCAAAGGGATGGATCGGAAAGAATAATGAGCATGAAGCATAAAATTGCGGACGCTAATGAATTGACCACCAATCGAGCGGCTAACGGGTGACATGTTGCACCGTTTCGCCATCATGTTTAACAATGATGTTGTACAGTGGTGCATCGGTGGCAAATGGGAGTTAAAGAGAGAAAAAAAGACGCAATCGGAAATAATACGGGATAAATTCCCCCTCGAAAGGAATGATTAATTCTGCGCAGAGGTGAAGGTAATGGTGTGATAATGATTGAAAATAAATTAATTGATGGAAGCACACATAATGCGTTCATACGATCGGTAACAGCAAGAAACGATGGACCTAAAAGAGGGTTTGTAAGGGCCCGTACGCCATCCTATACCCTTTCGTTTGGGGTTGCAAACTGCCCCGGGAGCGTTCCCTGCCAAATCTACTAGATACGTTGCGGTATCCACCAAGCTCAATAAAATCTATTTATTGTCTCTATCATGTAATCTCGTAATTCGCCCATTCATGAGCTTGTGCGTCATCCAGGTTTGCTTAAGTCTTTTTTTCTATATCCTTTTCAGTGCACCGTTCAGGAGACGAAATTGTGCTCTTTAGTGCGATATAGCTCAATGCGCTCGGTTACCTTCGGGTAATATTACTATTACACATCCTTACTACATCTATCTTTTCTCCTAAAAGTCATGACTATCAGGTCGCTGACAGTTGTTCACAATCCCTTTTTACTGCTACAGTTCTGCAGTGTGCACAATTCCTATCACTCTAAGACTTCTGGAATGTTTAGAAGGTCTGAGTTTAAAAGAACACTACAAAAATCCTACTTATAAGTTATTCTAATACACTAAAACGGAGCAATCCCATTCTCCATTCCGCTTCGGATGGATAGCAGCGATGCACACCTACATAAGCTCCGTCACGTAATCTGGTTGTTCTGTCCCGCCTGGTTGCTGCACTTGAAACGTGGAACCACGGAATTCAAACAACTGCTGTAAAACAATAACATATGTATATGGTTTAGTCACGTACAGCGGTACTTCAAACCCAGCAGCATTCAATAGCTTACCGAAGGAGCTCGACTATTTCGCAATGTAGCGTAGTCGGCGACTTCGCTCGAGCTCGTCGCACTAGTGCTTGTAACACCGGACGAACTTAAACCACCGGCTGGGACCACCAAGGAGCTCCCTAGCACCGTACTTAGATTGTTGGTGCCGTAGTTGCGCGGTTGTATGGTAGCGTACGTGTTATCTCCTGCCTGAGACAAATCGTACGAATCCCTTCGGTGCTGTGACAGATGTGGTGGAGTCTGCTGATGCAGCTGATGGTGATGGTCTAGTCCAAGCGTTAACGAGAGCTGCGACGATGGATCCTGGGCGCTGTTGGTACTGTTCGAGTTGTTCATCGACTGCTGCTGGGACATTTCCGGTTCGGAGAATACCTGCATCGTGAGCTCCTGCTCTTCGTACAGCTTGAGTTTTCTGTGAAAACGTAACAGAAGATTACGTTATTTTTGAGCTTATTTCTGGTAAAGTGCCTGTTACTTACTGTTCAATCCACAGGGGATTTTCGGTTGTATTTAAATCTTCTATGATTTGCTTTTTGATAAGTGCATCCTTGCGTCTCGTTTCGCTGGGTATTGAGATCGACCTGCGTGGACAGTTAACCGATTATTTAAACATTATTAACGCAGAATGGGGCTTTCCGGTAGCAGAGGAGTTAACCGGCGCCGGTCTCATACGGCAGGACCGGGGTTCAAATCCCAACTGGACCGTTCCCCCGTAGTGAGGACTGACTATCCAACTACGTGGTATCAATAAGTCTAGTAAGCCAGAAATGGCAGGAATAACCGAATAGGTCGTTACGCCAAAGAAGAAGAAGATAACGCAGAATTAAAAACCGAAACTTACCAATGCTTTAAACAACAGCAAAGCACGATGAAACTCACTGCCCCAACGAATAACACGATCAAAAGTGCGATCAATGCTGCCAAAGCTAGGTCAAACTCATCCTGCGCAGTTGTAGCGTAAGCCGGTACCACATTCAGTATTGAGAATCCAGCATTGTAATCCTATCAAAGGAACATTTCTATTATATAAAGCTCAAGAATATAACCCTCACACATTCGAACATACCTGAAGAAAATCGTACTTTGAATCAATTTCTCGCAGAATTTCTTCGACAGGGACGATCATCTGCGTTGTCATATCAACCGCGTGGAAGTACATATCGCACCAGTCCATGCGAATGCGCCCAACACTATCCACGTGGTAGCGAATTTCATCTACAATAATGAGCCGCTGCGTCGCGTTGCCCAGTTCCGACACGATCTCGTCCCGATCCTGATGCACCTCGGACGGTGGACGGGACAGTATCATGCGCACCAATTGTTCCGGGTTGAAGATCCACACATGCACACGGGCCGATGCTTCTCGCTCCGGCGATTCAACCTCTTTCGCCGCGATCTCCAGAACGAAGCGATCCTGATTGTACTCCGCCATATAGTTGGCGGTCACCACACGGCCCTCCTTCGAGATGGCGAACGGGCTCGGTACGATGCTTCCGGTCGTTTTGCTCGCCCCATACTTGTACAAGTACGAGCCGCGTATGAACAGATCGAGTGTTGCATTCACGCCCAAATCCCGATCGGTTGCGTTTACGATCGTGACCAGCTCGTTGATCGAAGCCTTCGAGCTGATGCCAGCGTAATAAACGTCGCGCTTGAATACGGGCGGGTTATCGTTGATGTCGAGCACGTGCACCCACACCTTCGCCACGGTTGCGTTCCGTTCAAGCTGGTCCATCGACAGCAGAGCCCGTTCGTGCTCGCTCACGTACAAATCGGACTGCTTGCTCGCGAGCACGTACAGCACGTACATATCGTTTTCTTCCCGATCGATGGACCGATTCGTGTACAGGTCGCCGCTCGTTTTGTCCACGTAGAATGCACCATCCTCGTTGCCGAGCAGCATGTAGTAGTAAATGACCGACCCGGGACTATCCAGGAAGGCTTGTATCTTGCCGATTCGTACGTCACGCGCCCCATTTTCGGTGATGAAAAATTTGTACGGATTCGATGCGTCCGGAAACTCGGGATAGTTTTCGTTCACGTCCACCAGCAGCACGGTGAGGAAGCGCAACGTCTCGAACCAGGCCGGGGTACCTTGGTCACGGGCAACCAGTATCAGTTCGTACCGTGACTGTCGTTTCCGATCCAACTGTCGGCGGATGCGTAACTCGCCTGACATTTCGTTGATACTGAACTCCTCAGTTTCCTGCACATTCACATTGTTCACCTGATGGATAAAGATAAGCATCGCAAGCATCGTTCGTAATAAGGAATATTCCCAACGATATATACATAAGTAGAACCAACGTACCTGTAGATAGTATAGCACCTTACCGTTGGATCCGGAATCGTTATCGGTAGCTTTAACTGTCATTACCAAATAATCGGGAGTGGCAAGATTCTAAAATGGTAATGAAAACTAGCAATTACTCTGGTGATCTTACTCCACGTGAAGAGAAGTAATTTGAAATTTATTTACTTCACCAACCATTCACTAAAAATGACAAACTTATTAAATTAATCTTGGCCAGTTGCTTTCACGAATATCTTCATATAATCGAACAAGAATATCTAATAATCTTCTTCTAAAATAGCTCTGGAACTTAATCGTTACTCAAAAGTGACGATCTCACATTGAAAGGGTCGTCAATAAGGGTCTAACATATTGGATGTTATTTAATGAAATAAAATTATAATTAAACTAATTAAACTATACATATCTTTTAAACCGATTCAAAATGAGTGCAGTATGTCACTCAAGCGTTGACATTTCAAAAACTTTGAGCTTAATGAATTCAGTTCATCAGAAATGAAATTATTCTGAATTGAAATATACAATTCCGTTCGATTGGGGTTTTCCCCGGATGTTCATTCCACTGTTTGCAACATTCAATAAGCTGTCCCCGTTCGAGCACCCGCAGTCTTACCGCGCCAGCACAGTTGGTCGTTTATGGCTGCAACAGTGAAAGACTGCACAGGCTGAGCCAGCCCCAACAAGGGTGCTCTCTGCTCGAACTGAACGTTTTAATTTAAACCGCGCGATATCGACACCATGGTATGCATGTGACGCAACACGGCTGTTACGATATTACCACCTATCGGGCTAGGCTTCACACGCCCAGCGCGGTGTTTGAGTGAAAATTTCAATAGAATTTTAATGAAAAACTCAATTAAACACGGTACGATGCGGATAACGTCCACAACCGGGAGCACACAAAAAGCACGCGATACCATGCGTAGCTTGTCGGTGCGTAAATTTGGTACTCGCATTGGGGAAGATGGATGTGGATTGGATTGTTACCTCCGGAATTTCGACCGTCGCATTGTAGAGCGCCGGCATGATGAACACGGGACGATGCTGATTGATGCTCTGGATTTCGATCACTATTGTGGCTGCATCGTTGTGCGGTCCCGAACCTAATCCATCGCGCGCTTCTATATCGATGCGGTATTGACCTGCAACGGAACACACGTACACATGTATGAGCATCACACTATGGAAAGAAAGTATCACGTAAGGCGAGATGGAGCGGTAGGTGAGCTGAACATCCATTACGGCATAGGCTAATAAATTGATATAAACATGTCCACATCCATCGCAACGTCATGTCATCATCGATCGTCTCACGTACGCACCTCCAGACTCCCCCATACCTGGGAAAACCTATGACGGGAAGACCCGAGCGCCAATGCGCAAGTATTCTAATTTGCTGCCCACCTTCGCACCATTAGCTTACCACTTTTTCCAATTAAACTCGCCCCAGGATAGAGGATGCCCGAGTTAGCGTCCAGCCGGAAAATTCCTCCCACATGATCCGACAGTATGGCGTACTTAACGTCCCCGGCCGGTCCCTCGTCCGGATCCGTCGCCATTACCTGCAATTGTAGAAAGCAAACCGGAAAACATGATACCAGTATAAACCCCGGAAGGGAGAGATTTTTTTTATGCTGACTTAACGCACCTGCAAAATGGCCGCCGGTGGATGGAGTGCCGCATTCTCCGCCACCGTGGCATGGTAGATCTGCTGCGAAAAGGTTGGCCCATTGTCGTTCTCGTCCAGTATGCGTATCTGTACCGGGACGGTCGTGGACCGTCTCATGCCATCCGGTGCACGATCCGTCGCAATCGCCGTCAGGCTGACCTCCTGCTCCGTCTCCCGATCGAGTGTGGACGCGTTGTGTACCGTGATGGCACCAGTATCCGGATCGATCACGAAGTTTCCACTATGATCGCCCACGATCGCGTACGTCAGCTGGCCGTACAAACCGGCATCGGCATCGTGGGCCCGCACCACACCGACCAGCGTCCCGACCGGACTGTTTTCGCGTACCTGCAGCATGTACTCCGGCAGCTCGAACTCCGGATCGTTGTCGTTCGTGTTAACCACATCCACCGTGAACTGGGCGGTTGAGGTAAGCTGTGGCACGCCCGTATCGACGACGGACACGTTGAACTTTATCACCGGCGATGACTCGTAGTCGATGCGCGATTTGCTTCGCACCAGTCCTGCCGGGCGAGGAGTCCAAATGTTACGGGAAATGGAGTTTAGTGGTGCGTTAATTTTTCACGCCGCATAATTAGAATGTCAAATTGTGCATCACCCAACAAATGCACCCCCAAAATTGCATACGGAGCCGCACATTGCGCTACGGTACAATATGTGCGCCCGTCCGTGCAGGATGGCTGCATTTGGTCATTAACGCTTCATAACTCTCGCTTCCGACTGATACCCGGCCGGTGGAGGCAAACCCCACGTGGATAGGAAATGAAATATAATAAATTATCAGTTCGCACTGCATCACTTCCGCGCTCGAAACGGTACCGAGCTGCTCTATGAATACGAAATGGCGACATAACCGGCCAATGGAGTTGATGCCAATGGCTTCTGTATTGAATACGTACCGCACCATCGAACACCCGTTATGATGAAGTTGAAATGATAAAATAATTACACTTTTAGCATGAGTTGGCACCCCGCGCAATGGGGCGGTGGACGGTGCCGTGTTAATTCGTTGATGCCGCATCAGATTAGGTGACGATTTGGCTCCATTTGTGCACGACACAAATGGCCGGGAACAGCGAAGAATCGGGCTGAATTATTAGCCGAAGTGATGAAGCGAAACAATGCTGATGCTATATGCCAATGTTTGATCGTTCTTTGAACTGGATGAGGTGCTAAACGGCACCGGGCTGTGCGGTATTGGAAATTAATCTGCAAAATAACGGACTGTTTGACAAATGCTTTTGTGGGATTATAGATCGTCAGCAGCGCTTTTGTGTTGTCGATAAAGCAACAACGGATTAAGTTGTCCCGAGCAAACTGTTTGTACTTATTGTTTGAATGTTAATATACGATTCAGATGCATGTTTGTTTTTATCGAATTATTGTTTCATCCTCTCATTTAATTGTACTAACTGCGAATATTGAGAGTATTGCGTCAGTTCATTATTCTTTTTTTATATCATTATAAAACAGATACGAAAAACCACGTTTCCACGTAGTTTATACCTCGTAGATTGCTTCAAGGTTCTTCGAAATTATGAAGTGACAAAATAAGGACATAGATTCGTTTTATGAATACAACAAGTTCTATTGCAAAGCACTACAATCTGGCAATCCTTTATGAATAAAAAGTTAAAAATGAATTGATTACAAGTTATTACTGTTGAATTACATCTGTTCAAAACAAAAAATCGATTTTACTTGTGTGTAATCAAAATAATAACGACACTAATCAGCAACAATAATAAATTTTTTGTCATTTTGGAAAGAACATCCATGATAACATTCGAAAACATACAGTAATCTCCCCGTTTTTATTTAATTATTAATTATACTGTCGTAGTGATCACTATCCATATGTGTGTTCAACAAAATTAAACAAATTATGAGTGAAATTTCATCGTCAATACTGTATTGGTTCCCTGGGGTAGCAATTATGGCTCCCTTTTAATTGTGATCAACGATCTGTCAACGATCTTGCGGATTCGGACCAATTCTATACTGATAGCATCAAAGTCACAGATTTCATCAAACACTTACTCGTTTTATACTCTCCTTTGTCCGGACAAATTTCAAACCACAACGTTCAGTAGATCCTCAACATAACTCTTCTGCATACGTGATCTTGACGTAAAATTCCAAGAAAATTCCAAGAAATGTTTAAAAAATGTTTATGTTGGAGTACTGACATGAAGTGTGGGGCCCCCTTACGCTCCGAGTTACTTATCTTCTTGAAAGTGTGTAAAGCAGGTTTACACGGTTCGCGCTGGTAATGCTTTCGTGGACTAACCGTGTCCAGCCATTATTCTGCCTACGGAGTTGCCTGCTAACAGGCGCAAAAATAAACAAATCTACTTCTTCTTTTTCTTAGCTACACTATCTGTTTGGTCATGTCGGCCATAAACTGGCTTACTTGTTGTATTGATTCCATGTCAGCCCTTGATACTGCTGGTAGGTAAAATTGACACTCCCATACTTTGTGAGGCTATAAAGACACCAAGCTTCACCAAGGTACAATTATTTAGTTTGCTCTTAGCGTAGGACCAGCTACGGTCTAACGATCCTTTGCCGCAAATGTATCGGGAGTTAATGTTGTTACAGACATGTATGATTCTGATTTGTCTGCGTCAGTCTTTAAAGAGCATCTTCGACTCCATTTTGTTTAGTTTATAAGCATGTTTTAAAGATTTTGTATAGACCGTTTAGGTTCGACAAAAGAAAATAATAGTTGACAATAAACACTGTGAAATATTTTCAGTTTTCATAAAATAGTCTAAAATATTGCTAACGCAATTGGAATATCGATAATGTGCAAATCATTAAGCTCATCCATGGCGTTCAATGATTTAATTGAGCGCTAATTCATAGCCACTTATTGCCATGCACTGGTTTACTAACTTATGTAAAGCTAGCTAAATTAGCTTCCCAGCATCGAAGCCATAGAAACAAATGCTCTTAAGATAGAACGACACATTTACACCGTCAGTTTCACACCGAACAGCATGATGCGTGCAATGAACAACCGGAACTAATTAAACCGATTAACTAACCACGTTTTGCATTGACGCTCCGCCGGGAAACCATTTGGTGACATTATACACATTGTTAATTTATTGATTCAGTTAGGATTTTGTCAGAAGCTCTTCCGAACACGGTCTTTGCTGTGGCAGTCGCGCGGCAGGAAACATACGCACATTCATATGACAATTAAGGAAGTAAAATTTACGATATGCCTATACCTGGTGGTTGTGGTGATAAGACGAAGTGCCGCACACTGCACTGGATGACATGGATGCCGCTGCAATACTGCATGTGCATCGGAGTGCGAACACATCGTGGCAGTATTTAATAAATAATCGATAAATGGTCAACGGACCCGGGCAGGACTATCCCACAGCCGAACCAAGCGTTAAGTCACGCAGAATGATTTTCTTATCTTATCACTGGCCTGTTAATAGTTGCTGTCCAACAGTGATAGTGTCTGCGGTTGGCCATTGTATCCAGGTGATTGCAAAGACATGGTAAACTTTGTCAAGAATCAATATACCGGAATAAAGCCCTGTAGCGACCCGAGTCCTGTCGTTCACGGTTTGTTCGGGCTGTATCAGTCGTTGCCATCAGTCGCTTTGTCTCGTTGAGTATTCAGGAAACAAGGACACTTAGCTAAACACATCCTCAGGTCAATCGGCTCTTACCTGTGGTGTTGTGAATCTCGAAAAAGCTGTTTTCCGTCATCCGGTATTCGGCAATCGTTGAGTCGGCATCTGTTGCTTGAACCGTCGTCAGGATGGTGCCGATTGGCTGCTCTTCAACTACCTGGTAGTGGTAGTGGGGGTTCTCCGGTGTCCACGGTGGTGCAAAGAGCTAGTCGGTCGGTGATCATGAAACGAGACGATCGAAAGGCAAGAAAGGGATTAGACTTTCATGCAAGCATTGCACTGAAGATGGATTGACAAATGGTTGAAACGAAGCCGTCACCTTAAGTAATATAATAAATTTTCACACAAATTTATGCATGCATGCACGCCTCATTTACCGACACTCGGTTTCACTCCACTCGGTGGTTGGCACTGTGTGGAAGAATACCTGATACCAGACGGGTTGGCTTTTAGCTGCCCGTACTCGGATGTGTGCTCATCCGACACGAGTGTCCCTAGCTACGATACCGGGTGGGGAAAGAAGTAGTTGCTATCGATTCGGGGGAATACTTGCGCACAGAAACCACCACACGATCGTTGTCATCATTGTGCCTCTGCTGACAGCAATAAACTGTGAATAATGGCCTGGAAAAGCCATCAAGCAGACTGTGACGGAATGGCAAGAAATATGCGGTACCATAACAGGCGCAACGAGTCTGTCGCCCAAGACATGCCCCGGAAGGTACCGGCCAGCACGGTACTGGTGATGGAAGAAAAAGTTCCTCCTTCGGTCGATAGCGGCGCCGTTGGTGCGGGAGGATATCACAAATAAACGAGCACAGACGGTGGCATAAATCAAGGAACTACCCGTACCATTCAGTGGTCTAGTTGACTGGTTGCATTGTAAACCTCAGCAAAGTGTATGCAGCATTGGTTTGAACGCCGGGGAGTGGTCGTGAAATGTGTCTTACGATTATGTTTTATTATTTGTTTTTTTTTTCCCCCATTTCATCATGAACAAAGTACAGGCTGCTTACGTTGTAACACCTGCATGTAAAATTGTTTTCTAGTATTTTGTTATCACAATTGACGCGATTGGAAAAAAGCACAAATATTTCCAATCATACTCTTAACATTTTACTTCAGTTGTCAAACATTCTTCCTCATCGTTGTGACGTTATTGTGTCGTTGTGATTATGTTGCAGTCAAACCCAACAAACCAAACCCATAAGTCAACCTGATATTGCATACGGAATGCAAACATAGCCATTGACACATTACTGCCACAACAATTTTAGATGGGTTAACCTGTTTCGTCACTTTCCAGAATCGTAATGGTGCATCGTATTGACAAAGAACTGGTTCAAACCGGACGCTCAGAATAAAGTACACACACCAAGCTATTCTTCGTAGCGTCAAAAACATTGTTCTCTTCAATGTTATCGTCAACCCGTCAGTTGCGATGGTTCATGAAGCTCAGGACGACATGTTACCGGGAATAGCTCCCAAGCAATGCTGGGAAACCCCCTTCCCCTGGAGGGTTTCACAATTCATCACCGGTACCGTTATTGGCGGGACGGTAGGCTGTCCGGGGACTGGTCGTTTGACACGCTGGAAACAACCAATCGCTACTGGATGCAACCAAAAGGCTGAGTGTTTGCCTTTCGTTTTCCTTTATGTTTTCCATTCTCGACGCTCCAGTTTTCCATAACGGCAAACATACGAAGGAACAGTACGAAGTGCTGCACACAATCATTTTGAAAAGGCACTACCGTTGTTGCATACAGCGAAGCTGGAGCCCAGCCCCAGCCCTAGATGGATAAGAATAGCAACGGTACTGAGAAAACACGTTTCATTTTCGGGCAACGACAGTTTTGTTTTTCCCGGACGGAATTGACAGCATTGTGATTTGCATTTGCAGCGGAAGTAAATCATCGAAACGATTTGTCGAAATGGGTTTTTTGCCGAAATGGGATCGGATACGAATATATATTTACTTTTTCCATCTCGTTCCGATTTGGCGATCTGGTGAGTAATATCATAACATGGTGGGGTTTGTATTTGAATAAATAGTGTATTGAGTGCCCGACATGTTTGGTTTGATGGTTTTGAAATGAAAGATTTATGAGAAAACAAATATTGTTACAAAAAAGTATATAAACGTGCGGCTGATATTCATGTACCAAATCTGTACGCCACTTCAACAAAATGTTTTTAATCTCCTTAGAATCCTTTTCTGCGTCAATGAATAGAAAAAAAAAAATATATAAATATGGTAAAAGTGGATATCAACATTGAGGATAATCATACATTAAGTTAGACTGTATTACACCGGAGGATTTGTTGGGATATTCTTGAAATGTTTAATCCTCAGTTATGATAAACGGACGTTACATTCTTGTTTCTATAAGTTTTTCTATGATAATTTCACGTAAAATGCCATTTTTGTAATTAAACAAAATGCTTTATCGTTTGCTATAATCGTTCATTAAAAAGTTTAACTTAATTGATGAAATCTGAAAAACATGGCCTAACCTAACATTTATCGAGCAGCTGATTGAAACTCTTCTGGGAATATAATCTAAACTTGAAAGCACATGCTTATTTGAATAAACGATTTATCAAGAAAGATGTTTCTGTAGAAAACTAACATCAGATTAACCTCCAAAAATTCCTAAGCCTGTCCTGTAATCAATAATGCTGATTAGATAAACAAACAATAACCCCATAACTTGTATGTATTCAAAAAACCATAATAGTAATGGAGGCGCCTAGTCTTTTTCACTTTTTAACTTGAAACGTCTTTTAAAAAAACTACTTTGTTTTAGAAAGCGTTTCAGTTGCATCAACTTTTAGCAGTAGTATAAATCTGATGAAAGAACTTTAAACATACCAGCACTTTGCTGTAGTTCGGATTCAGCCAAACCGTACCGAAGCGAACTTAAATTTAAGCTTGAACTAATGCCCGCTTCTTCCTCATTCGGTGACTACAAGCAAACTACAAGCATAGTCACTGCTGCTCAGAGACCCCATCCTACCAAAACGCTGTTAAACACTGATAATTGCCTTATCATTTATGCAAATGATACACTCGATAGTCAGATGAAGCAGACACGCACGCTCTGTGAAATATATTAACTCGCTTATTGCCAAAAATGCCACCAGTAGCACTACGGCAAGCTCCGTAGATACCGAATCCGGCCGCACTGCTGGACGTGCCTCGCGGACGGAAACAGTTGTCGTAACGCCCGAACCAGAATTGACGACTTGGGCTTTTTTGTACCGGCATTTCAAAGTAGGATTTGATCGGATTTGGGACATGGTTTCGTCCCAGCGCGTACCAAGGAACGATACCACCGGGGTTTTGCATGACCCGGCACGCTTGACACAGTAAAGTAGTTTTGCAGAAAGGGACAACAAATTAGATCCCAGCATCCATACTTCCCTTGAGTGCCAATCGATAGAATTGTCGTCTCGTGGGAAAGTGTGCCGGTGTCGTGTGGGACCTGGTGTCACCGTATAAAGTTGGCTGGTGGCTTTAGTCTAACTTTAAACCGACTGGCTAATGAATAGCAGCGAGACACGGAGTTTTATGAGCGTGTATGTTTGGCTTTTATCGCTGCTAATTTTAAGTGGATTAGCTACAGAGCTACAGAGATGATTCCATAACTATTAATGTGGTGCTTTGATGGGCATGTGGCGAACGTATTCCTTGATGGATGCAGCGGAACTATATTTCGCACAAGAAGAAACACGATTGAATTGAAGGGAAACCCACACTGCGAGATGGCAATTAAAAGTGACACGCGGTGAATCGAGCAGTTTGAGCTAAATGAAAGCAGAACCCACCCCGCTGCGTACGATCGGTATGCGTTTCGCACATCGTTACACACATGATACTGAGCCGTTTCCGACTTACAACCCAGTGATGTGGGTTGTGGTAGCGATGAACGATGGATAAAGATGGGTTCTTAAGCAAATTCCATTATTTGTACTGATTGTACCGGAGCAAATCATGCTAGCGGTTGTCGAGCACTCCCATATTCTTGCACCGTGTGGTAGAGGTTGTGAACGAGAACATTAATTATTCACCATTGAATGATTCTGACGGACACCATGCACACATTTGTATGAGCAAACATGTACAAACATAGGATCGATTGAAATTTTACCCATAGCTCAGGGATCGTTCTAATATCCTGGCAGATTCCAAAAAAAAAACTCTCCATACACGGGTACGGGTTGTTTCATGTCCGATTTCAAAACCCAACGAGCCTCACCAGTGGGTAAAGCCCATAATCGTATTATAATTAAAATGCCCTCATCTTACTGCTTTTGTGCTTGGTCACGACAGGTTAGGTTTTCACCATACTGCACGCCATCCCGGCTCTTCTACACCCCCTAGAAAGCGGTGGCTTTTGGAAATGTAGCAGCCATTCCTTCGGTGATAACCCGCTTCCGGTAGCAGACAGACAGAATTGAAGCGACCTTAGCCCTCGAACATTTAGCAACCACAAACCGGGCGCATTACTCAACCTTTCCCTGGATGGGTGCAGGCGTTAGGGGATTTTGGATATATTTTTACTCCCAAAGGTACAACCTACGCCATTAGGTTACCATGCATGAATGCTGGCATACAAATGTGCCCACCGAAGCCGGCAGGACGGGCACTTGGTTGAGCATCTCGAGAGAGTTTTGTTTGAATTAATTACAGAACGTCGATGAAAGAGTCTTCATCTGGTACGAGCTGTGCCGGAATGGTTGTGCTTGGTTCGTTTCACTAGGAGGAAGATTATTGCTTGCAGGAAAGGATTCGATTTTTCCGATTGTGATGAAAATTTATCCCACCCCACGATTGTGAGTAGTGGTAGTTGAAAGAAGGCTAGTGTGAATACAATGTTCTACAAATCCTGATTCTCTAACGTATTCCATTCCAAAATGGAACGAATTCAACATCACGTCTTCTAATGCTAGAGAGGAATAAATGAAAACGAGACATCCCTCTGGTTTCGTCGGTTATTCCCTAGTTGCATAGAACCATTTGCTTCAAGCAGACTGTGTGTTCACTCAAAACTTTCCCCGTCGAAAAGAAGTAAAATCCCCATGATACCCTTCAACGTGCCGATGGTACCACGGCATACGTATTGTGCCTTATCACGCCGAGAGATCAGAGTGGCTCCAGTAGTTTCTGATCAAATGTGCAGGTATAGTTGTGCAATGCGAAACCTTTAACTCCAGCCTCAGCGTAGATTGCATCACTGCACATATGTTTCGATCCTTCGCGGAGACACTTCAGCATATTAACACCACCGTCGTTCTCCACGGCATCGCATAACAAACGGAGGATTAGACTGCCCCAACCATCTCGTCTACCCAACCCACAATGAGTCGTTTCACCTGTGTCATAACACTGCCGCAGTTGCTAGCACAATCTTCATGCGTCTGCCGAGAGCAAACGTTACCGCCCCTGCCGCTCCTTCACCATACATTCGAATAGGAGTATTTGTCGGGCTTAACGCGACTACGCCATTTACGTGGGCGACCTTACCATCCACTCGCCGTGCACTCTCACCATCAGTAACCTCTGACCGGAACAGTAATTAACGGAAGTGGTGTGAAGTAACCTCGGTTACGGATATTCTCAAGAGTCCCTCTCGATGTCATTGGTTTAATTTAGCTCATCTGGAATAACGAAAAACGAACGATGCAACCGAGGTCCCCGTGGCCTCGAAAGGTGCCAGTGTTTGTTCAAAGTGTGAAAAGTCGGCAAAGCGACAGAGGGAGAAAAAATACACGCAGACATTCTGACTTCTTACGCCGGTATCATCTTAGCGTTTGTAGTCAGGCGACGGACAAATCCTTTCCGTAAATGGAGAACCTTGTGCGCTATCACGTTCCACTTTAATGGGTTCGCTACATCGTGGCAGGGTCGTGTGCGGGCAAGCTAGCTTTTCTTGCATAGCAGCTCCTTTGCTGGTTTGCTTTTTCATTTCCATCCGCTGAAGATGACAGCCCACCGGGCCCGAGGTGAAACGGAACGAGAAGATCGCGGTGATTGGAGGGACGCGATTTGTCTTGATACAGTCTTAATAGAGCACGCAAGAACGAGCACGGGCGGATGTTTTTAAAACCATGCAACGTAAACCCTACTCACCACCACTCCTGCATGGAGTGCTTCATATGGATCAAGCATTCCTTTTCTTCAACATGAAAAAAAAACAAATGCATCACCGAAGCGTGTACTATCAGGTTTGAGACAGTGAGACCCGACGCGATGGGCAGCAGAAGGCACGGCGTTGGAACATTTTCTCATAATTCGTCGGGATGGCGAAAAATCCGCTGCTGCGAAGAGTTCATCATTGCCACCACGTTGCGATACACACAGCAGGAAAACGATGCTCGGTCCGCCGAGAGTATGGTGCGATGAAAGAAAGCGAAAAGTGATGCAATGTTTCTTCCCACTGGAATGTCCATGCTGGTCGGTATCGTTTCCCCACCCAAACGATGCTGGTGAAATGAGAAATGGTGAGTAACGGAATGTTCCGCTTCTCTGATGGTGAGTGGCAACAAGAAGGAAGTAAACCACTGCGTCCGGAATAAATTGCTTCATTATATGGTGCCTGGTTGTGCTCTGTGTCGTTCTTTTTATTTGTTACACAGAAACTTGCATTGGACTGCATGTCCATTTCACCAATGCTTTTGTGCGACGGCGGGCAGAAGAAAACGGATAAAACTTCCAGAGCTTCCGTACATTAAAACATTTCGCGCGAACTTACGCGGACTTCATTTGGTATTGTTGGAGCAGTGACGGGAAGAACTCATGCACATCCCAGCTGCAACTGCAAGTGATGCATTAAAATGTGTTAAAGGCTTTTTTTATAACGACTTACCAAGCGTTTCATAAGACAGGATCGTTATCAAATCTTAAATGCCTAAATCCTATCAAAGTAAACCAGAAGTGGAAATTTAAGATTTTCGGATATTGTAGTCCACAGAAGAATAATCGAATAACAAACATCTTCTATTTAATATCAAGGGAAGTATTGCAGCTGACATATCAACAAAAAAAATATCTGCATTTTCTAAAAGTTCAATTTCTCTTACATATTGTTGTCATCAAATATCAATAACACCGACTAAAAACCAAGTTACACCGGTGGATCGATTCTCTTGGGTTATTCAATTGTTAAGAACAAGTCAAGAAAGCGTTAGAAGCGTTAGAATATTTCTAATATATTCAATAATCGAACCATAAGATAATTCAAATTGGAAACTATTAAAAACTTTGCTCTAAATGAAGTATACCGGGATTATTCTCAATAAACGAGAGTTGCAAACTCCTTTTTTAGAGCTTTAGAGAGACAATGCTATCGCTAGAAATGTACATTTTGTTATCAATAATATTAAAATGATGAATGAAATTGCAAGAAATTACATCATAGGTACAAAATTGAAACCAAAGTAATTACGTAGCAACAATTTTTTAAGCAAAAATGAGCGAACTCAAAACCTTCTAACAATGTTACAAACTCGACACAGCACAAATCAAAGCATGATTACCCAGAATGCTCAATACATGCTCAAGCTCAATATAATGCTCAAGCTCAATACAACGCATCACGTTTAATATTTTATCTAAATTGGGCGAAACGAAACGACTGCGCATCACCAATGTTTGTAATATCTTTTCAAACATGATATTTTGTAATTGTACAAAAATTCGTGAAAAGTATCTATGAGGTCCTGGAATATATGTATATGTAGCAATGAAAATCATAAAACATCATACATTTTGAGGGTACATTTTGTGAATTCGTACCAAGTCCGTGTGATAGCATATGGAAACCCACAGTTCCAGTATTTTCAGGCTTAGATATGAGAAGCAGTTAAAAAAACTATCACATCCCTGCCCATTATACAACGTTAAAGTGATCCATTTTCCTGCAATGCCTTATTCCACTATCCCGTTTCGTCTGCAGCGCACCATTCAATCCGTCCCGGGCGCTCGCTAACTTTTATGTGACGCATCATACCCGCGGGAACGGAAAGCACTAATGCCAATCGAGTGTGAAAATTATATGCATCCCATTGCACAGCACGCTAACGAACTTTATTCCTTCGGAAAGTAGCAACCAAGCATTAAGTGCTATAGGCAGCGCGACTATTTATAAAGCGCCCGGATACGAAAGCTACGTACACGGGGAAGCGATTCTAAACGAGTTCCTTCAAAGTGGTAGCGAGCAAATAGGCACGCAGAAAATATCGTTCTGCAATTTGCAAATCAATCGATCATATTTTGCCTCGACGAGGGAGTTTCACTCTACGATATTTTACTGCCAAGCAGCAGCCATTGCTAGCACAATTCATTTGCAATTCTCTTTTCCCGAGCTGTAGTGAACATGGAGCTCACTACTACACATGGTGCTTTCCCCGTTGAAAGACCTCATGTTTTGTCCCGTGATGATGGAAAATGCTAGGAGTTTGTTTTTGTTTCATACAAACAGTACCAAAATTTGCATGCACATTTTAAATGTACATGTACATTTGCATGCACTTACCGGTGGCTCTTCGTTGACGTCCGTAATCGTGATAATGAGTAATCCTTCACCCTGCTGTATCGATGGAGCCGTCGTATCCGTTACGAGCACCGTGATCCGAATGACCTGGAATTTTCGAGCAACAGTCGGATGACACGATCGAGGGTTAGAATTAGCAACCGAGGTTTAGCAGCAGAAGAACAGAACTACTTACCGCAAAGCTATCCCGCAGCAAACGCCTATTAACGAACACTTTGCCCGAACGATCGATCATAAACATATCTTTGAAGTCTTCCATCTCGCCCACCTCCTTGCCGTTCTTGTCCACCGCCGTAATCGGTTCGGTTGCCGCATAATCGAGCGACTCGCTCGACGCCACGTCCGGATCGACGGCCACGAGCGTGTGCACGAGCGTCCCAACCGGGGCATCCTCACTTACCTCGGCCCGTTGGGTGGTCGGCGTGAAGTACGGTGCCTTATCGTTGCTGTTAATAATGCTCACCGTCAGCATGGTCGTACCGGACAGGCTCGGTGTGCCGGAGTCCGAGGCCACGATCGCCATCTGGTACGTGTTGCGCCGATCGTAGTCCAGCTTGCGGGCGATGCTCACCACACCGGTCGCATTGTTGATGGTAAAGTCGTCAAAGCTGCCCTGCTGGATGCGGTATCTGTTTGGCGGCAAAACGAGAGGGTCACGCAAATTAACCACACCCCAATCAAAGCAAATAAACGAACAGAACGGGTCTAAAAATGCTAGACCAGACCGACGCGTTGGTAACATTTTCCACGTTTTACCTTTTTGCTTCACCACATCACATCGAACCGGTTTCGGGGTTGGAAAATCTTACCCGCGGTACAAAATTACCGATCTCACCTTTATTACGTTAACGAATGCAATTAGACTAAAGGAGCGTCGGCAAATTGAAAGTGAGTAGCGAATTTCAAATCGACTTGTGCCGAAATCGTTTGCATATTTAATGAGGATTTTGCCGTGCTGCTGGTCTAATTAAAATTCAACAGAATGTGCCGCCGCTCCGGCGGCGATGGCAGGGCAAACAAAACAGCCATGCCGAAAGGGAGCAAAAACAAAGGCCCGGAACCAAAATCAAACTAAGAAAACTGATCTAATTAATGATCTGAGGTTGCAGCACGAAAAGAATATTATTCAACGTGGAGTTGAGCCGAGATTTTTCCCTTCATTCTTATTTTTTTGCTTCCAGTCACCCAATCGACTGTAAATCGAAAGCAACCGGACGCGTTATGTTTCACACCGGGCACGGATTTAGCTTCACAAATTCACTGCAAAACTCGCTCCGCACAAAAGCTTCTGCAGCAACCAAACTCCATTTTCATAACTAAAAGCATGCAGCTGCTGTTGATGTAACCCTTCCCGGGAATGTAGCTATAAAAAAGTTTAACATCTTCCCTTATGCCCACCCACTGGACTGCACGGTACGTTCATCAAATTTCATCAAACTGTCCATCAGCGCAACGCATAGCCAGCCAGCTACAAGTTCCTCCATTAAATGATATTATCTAAAGCCCCAGTAAAGTGGGCCGGGGGGAAGCTTTCAAGCTTTCCGTGGTAATCAAAACGTGCACACAAATTAGGTCGCCGGTCAAGGATCGGAAACTGTAGCGGTGTGGGTGAACTTGCCGTTACCAAATGCCCAGTTCGCAACCCCGCTTCCCCGTTTGGCTTTAATCTTATTTAACCCGGTAATTTTACGGCGACCATCCCGCGCTTTATCAACCCCCTGCCAAGATTTATCCCTGCTTTATGATCGGTGTTTTTCGGAACTTGCCCCTCGTTCGCACGAAAAATCCTTTCGTGGACGTTCAATTTGTTCCATTTCTCGTAAATCTAAACAAGAATTTGATTAAAATTTAACGTAATTTATGCGAATAAACCCACCGCGGGAGCGCGATGTAGACGAGAGCGCATGGTTGGAAATGGCTACCGATATACCTGGCAAGCGATGCTGTGAGCTGTACTCATGTCGCATTCGCTATGTACATAGTTGGCTCTGGCGGCTCTCCGCGCGGGCTTGATTTGACCCACTCAATTATGTGGAGGCTTGGTGCATCTATAGTAGCTGTATTTTTTTCACTCTCTCTATCTCACTCTCTTTTGTTTCCGTTTCACCGCACACTGCGTTCGAACATCGAACATTTGTTTCCTTGTTTTCATAGTTCGAGTGATTGTACATTTTTTATTGTTTTCAGCTCACCATCCCTTCCGTTCTAGGTTGGGTGTGTTTTTTTCTGCTCTTTTTTGACAATTTTCCACCGGTAATACCTTTGCGTGTGTTTGCATCAGCTACGGGTAGAATTACGAACTTTTATGCACGCTTTCCACTGGGTATTGATTTCGCAACAACTGCAACATCGAATTCGATGCTCGAACTTCGGTATACTGGTAGCCCGGCCGCCACTGGTGTCCGTTTGCCTGGGACCGATGTACACCGAAAACCGTGTTGTCGCTTGTACCAGCTTCCGGATTGCATCCGGTTAGCAAATAGTCCAAACATGTTGCAATGGGTACATGGGTAAACTTGTATGGAACGAAATAATTACCAAATGGTTGCATGATTTCGACCGTTACACACGTTACTGGGACGAGCGTGTTTGTAATTATGAATATTTCATGCAATGGGACATGGTTTATTTGACAGGGGAAAATTATTTTAGATGCACTTATTTCGTTTAAATAACGTCGCATTAACGTAATATAACGATAAAAACAATTTACCAAATAGGCGATGTACATCGTGGATCATAGAGTAATAAATGATTTATTTTCTCAACCTGCTATCGGATTCCCCGCACACGATTTTGTTAACTAGTATTTAAGTTCGCTCTAAATAAAGGTTTAAAAAAACGGATTACAGACAACCGTATTGAAATGTAACAAATTCAGTTTGTTAAGCGCGTGCAATAGCAAAGTAATGTTCATGTTTGAGTTCGAAACTTAATTCAAATATTGTACGTACCAAGCAGTATAATCGGTTATTAGTGGAAATCGATTAACCACGAAACGCCTGGTTCGGGTTGTCCGGATAATTCTGCATATGCACCACGTAATTTTTTTTCATAAAAAAACAACTCATCGGCCTAACAAGCATTTCGGTGTGGCGTATGGTGACCAGATTACATGTAACCCGATGATTATTCGTAATTTAGCGGGAAAATGCAATACAACCAGACCATATTTCGTAAAAAATTCGTCCCATCAACGTTCTGAGCAGATTGGTATATTTCCTAAGGCGCTTTTCCATGAATATTGACAATCATACCCCATACTCAATTCAATTTTTAAATGTTTCAATAATTTGCATTCGAAAAACAATCGATGATGAAGACAACGAGATCATTTAACCGATTTTACCACTATGGGGATACCAGAAACCTTCAATAATCCAACACCAATATTTAGCGAGAAATTGCTACAATTCCACCCGAAATAGTTAAAAACTGTGATGGAAAATGCTGCAAACAGGCACAATTTGTGTATGGTATCCGTATGTGACCGACAGTCCAACGCCACTACTGAAAAAATAGACTTTATAAAAAATCAAACTGTAACTAGATGTGAAGGAATTATTTTCCAATTGGACAATATATTTCCTGATTTTCAATATAATTTGTAAAGAAATTATCATACACCTGTTTCTGAATGACCCTGTATTTTCTAGTTTATCCAACATACTCATTATGCCATGCAAAGAATAACTCGATTTAAAGTTTGAACACATAATAGCAATTTCCAGCATCCTTACTGGCCACAGCTAATTAAGCGGAGATTAAGACAATGCTTGAGAATTAGAAACGTCTTCGAGAGCGTGAAAATGTTGTTGAACTGAACCGCATAAAACCGATGAACGACCGGAATGAGTATTTAACGGATGTTTCAAACAATTTTCTTGATTTTTTTCTTTCTCGGTGTAATCAATACCATGAACTTTCCCATTTGCAATAAACACCATCATCTTCATCATCATAACCATCATCATGGCTGTCGTTCGCCCGACCCAGCCTCTGGGTTGTGTCGTGGTTTGGTGATGTGGCGCTTAGGGCAAACCTGAGCCAAAGCTCGCCTTCCCGTAGAGCAGCAGAGTGGCGGAAACGGAAGCGAATAAAATGGACATTGATGTCGTTTTGTAAACCCAACCCAGCAGCGGTAGTGCAAGCTACGGTAGAAGCTACGGATGGGCGGAGAAATTGAAAAGCATCGATGAAATAGCATCGATGGTAGCGATGGTTTCCTTCGTGTGTAGTAGCAGTATGAATAAATAAAGGTAAAACAAGGAAAGGTTTAGGTCATATATTCGCATTTACAGCATAACCTTTTGCCGTGCCCGCTCCCCGTCAGTGATTGGATCGCTTCCGTTCATGATCGAACGATTTCACTCCCAGTGTACCATCCGGCGGCTGCCAGCCAGATTTCCTTCTACCGGAACATGAAACCACCAGTTCTCAATCCGTTTCTTCATTTCTGCCGGTGGTACGAGCAGTCAGTGGAAACGGTGGAAAAAGGGTTCGAAAACACGGGTAAAGCAGGATAAAATAATCAAGTTATTCTAAAAATTTATTTTTATAGCTTTCGAACCAGTGCTCAACGACAGGCCCGGTTACGGTCGGGCCGGGCGGTACAATCGATCGAAAATTGGTTATAGGTCTTTTCGGATAGGTCGTACGGATCGATTCCGGTTGTGCCAGGGAAACAAAAACCACCCCTTTCACAAAGAAGGATGCGGTTCTGGAAGCGTGGTGTAAACGAAGTTTAAAATTTACCTGATCTCCGCATTTATTCCGGTATCCAGATCGATGGCATGTAGGCGCTCCACTATGGTTCCTGGAAAATTGATTGAAAAGCAACGAATATAGCAAAACAGAAGAATAAAATCAATTATTTGATTTACCTTGGCTAGAATGGAAGAGGCTAATAAGGGATGAAATGGGAATGGATACACAACGGCAGATTTTATGTTAACATATAAAAATATCAAATAAACTTGGGAGAAGAGTAGTGAAAGTGCAGGGTAAAATAGAACCTTTTTCAACGTAACATAAATGTTGTTTGTAACCAGTAAAACGAGTTCGAAAAATATTATGAACATCCTGCTAGCGCTAGTAACTGCTAAATGGTATTGGGCTCTTGCCGAGCTAACAGAAAATACGATACGCATCCGTTGATCAGCCATAATATCGGTAAAACGTTGATGTTAAGTAAACTTGATTTTACTTTTAGCATCAAAACCTAGCACCACCGGGCAGGACAGCGAAGGACGAAATTGATTCGTGCGCCGGTAGAGATAATGCTCGATCGATACCTGCGGCCAGAATCTCGACAGCAGGCAAGCAACAGACGAACCACAGCCATCCAATAACGTTCGATAGGATTAATATGTTTTGACGAGTTCTTTGATGAGTAAAGTCCAATAACTTTGGACGGTGACGCGACAGGGGAATGGGACGAACATGTCGATAAACTTAAGTTGTTTACAAATTCATATGGTAATGGTTCGAATGTAAACTGCCAATTTCATGCACCGTATGGTGGGACGACCATAATCGATATATTGATAGGTAAGCTAAAATTTCCTTCATTTCGGTCTTGCTTCCACAGTAAAGACCGCTAAGCTCACAAACCATTCTATTGTCGTGCCTTTCCAATATACGGTTCACAGCTGGCTGCAAACTTTAAAATTCTCCCGATGACGATAGAATAAGCACTACCGGGGAAAACTTTACCGAATGACAAACAACAGACAGTGAACTTAAATACTTTGACCGAGAGACCGCTTGTTCCAAACCGCCCGAGTAACTTCACTTTGTTGTCCCATCACTGGTACCATTATTATATACGCCATTACAACCGCCTTTGTGGCAACCGTACCTCCGCCGTTATGTCCTTACGTACTGGAAGAAGCTAGAAAGACCAAGTCGAGCGAAACAACTTACCGATTGGAAAGTTTTCCTCGATCGAGGTGAGATAGTTTTCCCGTGCAAACTGCGGCGCGTGGTTATTAACGTCTCGAATGGTGATGTTCACGTTGCAGAGCGTCGTGTATAGCCCGTCGGTAGCCTGGCGCAGGAATGATTGGAAATACAGCACTAGGTTAGAAAATAGTTCAATTCGATCCGAAACATGCAAAGGTATTATTGAGTTTTTGCCACCGAACCGTTCAATGTCGGTACCGGTTTCGTTCGCACGCATAACTAGTGCAACGGGTCGGTTATGTTCAAACGACCGTGCAGAAAATGTTAATCAAGAGGAATTTCTAATTAGATATAGTAATGACCCGGTGGGGACTGCGAGCGTGCACTCGTGACCGTATGCCGTACGGTAACGGCACCTGCAGCGGAGAGGGCAAAATAGACTCACCTCAACACCAAAGAACACATTTTCCGACTTCAGATGGTTCACGTCGAGCGCAACCGTTTTCGATATCGTCAGCTGACCGGTGCGTTTATCGATTTCGAAATGTCGTGTGACCGCCTCGTTTCCGATGATGCTGCGAACAGGGTGTCAGAAGGAACCGATTCGAATAAATAGATTGAATCGATGTATTCGATTTCGCAGCCCGGAACGAAGTCGGGCGGGAGTACTTACCGGTAGTTGATTTCGGAAACGACGTCCGGATCCCGTGCCTTAATGATGAGCGGTGGTTCGAACACTGCCGCACCTTCATCGACCGACGCCCGGTACAGTGGGCTTTCGCACACGGGCGGAGAATCGTTTGCATCGAGCAAACTGATCCGTACCGATACGACGGATGTTTGTCCACGGCCTTCGTCATCGGTGGCCCGGTAGGAAAGGTAGTACACCGATTGGGTTTCGTAGTCCAAACAGGGCGCTTTGCCGGGTCCAACCGGTTGCCGGGGGTGTTGTATGTCGTTCGTGTGCAAAGGCTCGATACGGACCGTGGTCGGTAGATCCGTCTCCCGCTCATCCACTGTCGTCGTTTCGTAGCTATCGTACAGTGTCGATATGGTCGGCGGTGCGATTACGTTGACGTCGTGAAATTCGTTCGATTCGCCACTGTTGACAATGCGGTACGTCATGTACTCGACGCCCCGGGCCGACGCGTTCGTATGATGATTCCGGTCCGGATACTCGCGCCGCAGGTCGGACAGGGTCGGTATCTGGCGACGTCGTCGCACCACCTGCCCATCCACCGGTAGCGTTCCGGCCACTGGCAACGGGCATTCGGCCACCGAGATGGCACCCGTAATGGCGTCCACGTAGAACAACTCCGAACCCGTACCGGACAGTGAGTACCGAATGCCCTGATCGCCGTACAGACCCGAATCAAGATCTTTCGCCGTGATCGTTGTTATCAGATGGCCTGGATGGGCTGTTTCCGATACGGTCGTGGAGTAGGAATCCTGCTCGAACACCGGCCTATTATCGTTCGCATCCGTTATTGACACGGTCAGTGTGGCCGTCGACGATAGCTTCGGGTGCGTTTTGGTCTCTTCCGCCACCAGCAGCACAATGAACTTGCGCTGGTTCGGGTTCTCGTAGTCAAGTGTGCCATTAGCGACGCGGATGCTTATCTGAGACGAACCGGTGACCATCTTCGGTTCCACATCGAACACGTTCGAGACGTCGTTGAGGCGTAGCGAAAATTCCGCATTCTCACCCACATCCGGATCGCGCACACTTATCTCGAGCGGTAACGGCGTACCCGGGGCCGTGTTTTCCGACAACGACACGAAGTACTCGGTTTTGTTGAACATGGGCGGCGAATCGTTCACGTCGCGGATCGTAATGGATGCTTGCGTGGTGGCGACCGTCAGATTATCGTTGCCCGGCACACCGTCTACGACTTCCCGGGCTTTTACCGTAAGTATGATTAGACCGGTATCGTCCGGTAATGCCTCCTTGTCCAGCGGTTTCGCTGTACGCAACTCGCCGGTGTGTTTGTCCAGCAGAAAGTAATCCATCGGATTAGTTACCAGTTCGTACACTATCTTTCTGGGCTGACCGCGATCACCATCCCGTGCCTGTATCACCATCACAAGCGTCCCTATCGGACTGTCCTCGTTGATCACCGCCGCCAGTGAGCCCTGGAACACGGGCGGTGCGTTCTGGACGTCGCGCACATGAATCTCCAGCCCGGCGGAAGCATTGTACAGCCCATCGCTAGCATCCAGCAGCACCTGGTAGATCATCCGATCGTTGTAGTCGAGCGGTTCCTTCAGCACAACTGCCGCCGTCAACCGATCCTGCTGACTCTCCGTCACCTCGATGGCAAACTTTTCACAAGCGTCCGGATTCTGTGGCTGCGGGATGCAAGAGACATCCAGGTTTTCCCCAACCGTGTCCCGGTCGGTTACGAGAATGCCATCAAATATGGTCGTTCCCGGTAGAGCATTTTCCAGCACTTCCGTTTCGTACGGTACCTACACCAGATGGCATTGCGGGGGAAGATGTAGAAAGGAAAACAAAACATGAAAAACGAACATCCAGTGGGATTACAATCTTTTCCATTAAAATTACATTTCAATTCGCCCAGCCCGTTGCGCTTAATTGCTGACCCTCATTACCCATCCCGGCTGACCAAAGCATTGCTGGGACAAAGTAAACCAACCAAAACCCCAACGGAAAACCACAGCTGCTGGACACTAGGATGTCGAGCAGATAGCAACGAACCGGAAGGTCCAATCGAACGAACTGACCGTTCTCCCCCGGTGGAGTGTAAAATGTTTGCATTCCAAAGTTTAAATTAGTTCGAAATACCGAAACGGGTTACAATCTTCTCGGACGCTTCCCGTTCGGTCCCCGGATATTTGCTTCTGTTTCTAGCCAAGCAAAGCACTATCGGACCGTCCTCAGTACGAGGACTGAGGTCGAAAAAAGAGATTAATCATCCCGAGCATATAATACACCCCGTACCAGCGAGGCGTCACTCTATGTAGTGTTCCTTGCGTTCGCTCGCTACGTGGAAACGAGGGAAAATATCACCACACTTTGGGTTATAGGACGCACCAGCAGCACACAACACGGCGAACAGGAACAAAATAGTTACGAAGGATGAAAACGAGAAAAAAACCATCGTACGTCCGCCAGATCGGGTGAGTTTATTGAAATTGTTTAAAATGGGAAACTTTTCCTATTTATTATTGCACAACACGAAACTAATTTCACTTCAATGAGTTCATCGTCACAGTTGGTGTCGTGCCGGTATTCGTCAACCGACAGATTCCTGGCACTGCCAGCATGAACGCACCGTACGTTCACTGTGCGGGCGTGTGCTTCTGCCCCAGAGGGAATCTTCACTGCGTCCGACGTAAGCTGCCCGGCAGCCGTATCTGTGGTTAGCTTCACGAACTAACGAGTTACCAGGAAAGCTGTTTTTATCACACCCACTAACCAAAGCTAACGCGAAAGTTACGATGGAAATGTGGGAGAGAAAGAAATGGGTAAGTGATAGATGAGTAACAGCAAACCGCGGTATAGAGAGGAAGAAATATATAAATCTCCTTGACAAAATAGCACGAGTAATGAGAAAATTTTCCGATTCAAAGTTTCGGTGAACTGTACGGTGAAAAGTACATGACACATAGAACCTTCTTTGATGAAACATTTTTAATGGAACATTCGGCTACTACAGCTTACACAGGTTTGTAGGGGTTCTTTATTTTCCAGAGAATGTACTTTCGACAGTGGCAACCTGGCCGTACTGCTGGTGATTAATTGAACTTGTTCTTTTCAAATTTTACTGGTACTGGACGAGAGTATTTCTCAAATTGGATTCCTCTTACGATACAGCCAAAAATTCTGGAAAATTTTCTGTCGAAACTCTTTTGTATTCACTTTAATTGTACGTCATTTTATCAATTCATCGCTATTCAATGCCTAGATGAAGGTATATCTTTTCATAGTATTTTCAATAATCGATAACCGATAAAAAAGGAATGAACATTACATACTGCAAATTCGTTTGTTTGAACAACATTCCAAATATCCGGTTTGTAAAAAAAAAAGTTTTATCATGAGAATGTACTGATGAACGTGTATGCTTCTCTCGTGAAAATACTCGAAATCAAATATTTGTGGTACTTTATCGTTGTAAGTGATCAATCAAATAATTTTTTTTCCGAGATTCTGCATGTTAACCTATCACTATTACTTTTTTCACATCAATTTATGAATTTTTACTAATTTTTGTTCTTGTGTTCATTATAACAAATGATTATGATTTCTTTTTATTATGATTAAATCTAGCATTGAAGAAGGTTCTTGGTTATATCATGAACGTTTCCTGTAAACACTCTTCGTACAATTTGCTAATGACGTTTTGGTTAATTTTATGTTTTCGAAGTTCATTTCTTGTAAGCGGCAGAATCGATTCTGAAAGCAGATAGAATTTGACCCAAGTAACGAAAAATCAAAAATATTTTAAAGTTCAAATTTAAAGAAACGATATCGTTTAATCACCAGTTGCTTGAGTTTAATAACACTCCTAGAGCCCAATTCCTTTTCTTTTTATCAATCTATTTTATTACACACGATTCTATTGTACTGCTATGATAAAGGCGGAATGTCATTCTTAGTATGGAAGAAAAAAGATAGGAGTCAATAGCAATACTTACGTTCTGAAACTCCGGTGGGTTATCATTTTCGTCCAACACGATGATAGTGATCGGTACGTTAACGATATTGTCATTCTCTGACTCGATGCCGGTCGTGCTAACTCGATCCCGAATCGAAACGGCGAACGATAGCGTATCCTGAGCCTGCAGTAAACAAGAAAGAAAGCACGAAAGGGTTAGACAAACAAACTAACGGAATGAAAAAGAAGTAGCTTCTAATAGTTGGACCATTGTCAGGTTGACTTCTACCTTCTAGGTTGAGATCTGCAGCTCAACTGTAGTGCAATGGAATGTATAGTGTCTGAGCTCTGAGTTGCAACTTCACTTTCATTAATTCACGAAATAGTCATCCCCTTGCATTATTGCTTTTCGATTGCTTACGTTCCAGTATTCTTGTTTCACTTTATGGTGAAAATTTGAGCAATGATCGAACGCTTCGGACGACTTGTGCAAAGTTTTGTGTGTGTGTGTGTGTGTGTGTGTGTGTGTGTGTGTGTGTGTGTTGTTTGTGCCTGAAACGGATATTGTTTTTACTTCCGTTTGATGTGATGTGTTTGTCGATTGAGTATTTATTTATGTTCGTTCACCGACGAATTTCGATGTGTGGCGCATTTTTTTTCTCGCTCGTTCTGCCTCCCGGCATTCGTCAACGGTGGAGCGGGGCCGTTCCCCATTGACCTTCCATTAAATCGAAGCAGACCAGGTAGAATTGTATGGAAATCGACACAGACAAAAAGCTTCTCCACGCGAAAACGCGACCCAATCAATCGGCTTCGGAAAGCAAATGGTAAGAAAAATAATCGTGGAGGGAGCTAAAAAATGGCAAGGCACACAAATGTTTGATTTTTTCCAAAAAAAACAAACCCCCAACAATCTATCCTTGGAAATATGCAAACAGAATGAATAATTTCATTTGTGCAGACTGTGTATATATTTTGATGGTGAAATTTTAAAACCAAAAATGCGTTTCGTATGCCATCGGTAAATAGCGGCCAACCGGTGCTGGGCACCAGTACCCCCCGTCACGAACGCTTTTGCTTCATAATCTGTCCACGGTGCGATTGTGTTATGATATTTGCCTTTACCAATATTTATATCGCTCACTCCAATCAGCAGATGCGCTGCATAGCAAATGGAAAGTGTATCATTATGGCACCGCATCAGACCGGCCGGTGTGAGCCGTAGCAAAACATTTTGAAACGGCCCGTGATCAAAAGCCAACCATCGATACTGGCAGTGCTAAATTCTATCAATGTCTCTCCGGCGAAGCTACAAGCGCACACGCGTACACAACAAGCATCAAAACAAGGCAGACAAAATAATCATATCGTATGCATCGAACGGGGTTGGCAAAACAAAAAATGGAAATTAAAAAGAAAGGAAGGAAATTTCATCTAGGAAATGGAATAGATGCAAACGCCACTGCACGCTTTGATACTGCTTCGGGCGCAATACATCTGCAAAGTGCAATTGAATTTTGGGTGTGCAACAACTGGTGAGGAACACCAACAACTCGCATCGTATATTGCAATCTGCATTTTTTGGGCTTGGCCTTATTAAGTTTTTGCGTGCATGTTTACTTTCACGACAGATTCGGTTTTACCGGCAGTACGTTTGCTATCCTATCATTGTGACAGTAGCGGCAAGAATGAACAGAAAAAACGCACACAACATAACATAGATGACGCGCAATGCTTCATCGCGTATGTTCGAGTGCATGAATGGCAAAGCATGAAGTAGCAGTAGTAGCAGCAGCAGCAGCATCTCCATCATCATCATCATATGGAACTAGAAAACTCGTTCACTGGAAGGCCAAAATGGGTAGTAGCAAACACAAAAAACACAAAAAAAAACAAAATCCCATTCATAACATTCGTTCACCATTGATCTGGCGTGGTTGGTGAAATGTGTGCTTTTTTCCCTTTACTTTGATTCTGGCAGAGGATAACACAGTCGTGTGCTAATATCTCTGAAAGGTGTCTACACCGTGACAAGCAGCCGGGTTCGTACCGGCTGGCGAACCATACAAACACCCGAACCGAACGATCTGAAGGAGCGTCAGCATCGCAATGAAGTTAAATAAATTTATCTATCCAATATTGAATTTTCACTTTACGTCCGCTGTGCTGTCAGTCCTATTGACCTCCGGAGCAAACATTAGCGTTAGGTGATGTCGAGTCGGTCCGACAAAAAACAAGATGTGGCAAGACTTCATCTCGACGACTTTCTCCCATTTTATCGTCTACCATGAGAAAAATTATCCCATCGTTGGAAATTTCGACAAAAAAGGCAACAACCAAATTGACATTTCTGTACATTTTTCATTGTGTATGGATTAACAGAACGGCAACGAAGTTGTCTGCCATAACTTAATTACCTGCGTGCCCAATCACTCGATTATGTTCATACTTGCCAGGCAAAATGACGAATAAAGAAGAAAAAAAAAGAGTAAGACCAAATGACAATGGATTCGGTCCCGAGCGCGTGTCCCAACATCCGATCAACTCGCTCAACAGCACGAAACCATCCATCCACCCATTTAATCAATTTTATAAACCTACATCACACGATGTGAAGTTCAACGTCTCGCCGTACGAAATTGGCCATCGGAAACAAGTCTTGTCGGTGCCATCGGACCGAAGGACATCGAAGGGCAGATGCGCGAAGCAGTACCGACCGACCTGGCACGAGCAATCCTTTTTACCCTTCTCGACAGACGTATCGTCTCAACACAGAAAAAAATTACTACACAAAAAAGTAAGAAAAAGTAAGAACATGTGAAGATATTTTTCGATGCCACCGGATACCAGCAGGTTTGGGCAAACCGGGCACCAGAACATTTGTCTGCGTCGTGGGAACTGGCGAGCGAAAATGTATCGCATGTTCGCAACCTTTTTTTTCTGCCGTGCCGTGCTACTGTTGAGTTGTCGATATTAATTTTATTTTCCAATTTATTGATCCTTTTTTCCCCTTTTGCAAAGCACCTACCAATATCGAATTCGTCCACGCCACTGGAACTGTTTTCGTTGTGTGCATCGTGTGGATCTGGGCAGCGTTTGCTGTTTTGATCCGCTGGAGGAGGGTTTTTCTCTTTTCCCTTTCACTGCCAACCTCATCTAACCTAACCGGAAGGGCTTGCTCTATACCAAGATTATAGACGAATGTAGCTAAGATACAGAGCCCACGCCAAAGTGCTTAACGGGTAGAGCTTTTTATTTCTCCAGTTCCCCCAGTGAAGCAGTTCAAACATCCACCCAGACGATACAAAACGGAGCCTCTGGTAAGAATGGTTTTGCTAGGGGTCAGATACAATTTCTGGGTAAGTCGAGAAGGATCGAAATAGCATTCAATGCCAGCCGGTCGGAAGAAGCATTACCACGTAAATCTCATGCTCATCCTGCTTTGGATGCTAGCTTACGGAAGCACCACATTCACTGGATCAACGCTTGATTTTATTTGTGTTTCGGTTTTTTTTCGCCTACCAACACATGGATACGAATGGATGGATACATGTTGGTATTGTTTCTTCTAAAAATGAAAATACCCGGAAGTCATTTATATTAAACCTAATCCAAAAGCGTTCGGATTAGCTTGGAGAGGAGGAATATAAAGCCCGGAAAGGAAAAATCCTAATGACAAACAAAATAGTTTCAAGAATTTTCTAATTCTAATATTTGTAATACTTAACACATAATCCATTCAACATATTCTTCATTTCAACAACACAATTACATTCTACATATGAAAGGATATTTCTTGAATTATATATCCAACCTGAACATTCATATACAAAAGCATATCAAATCCGTGCTCTTGCCATGATTGATGATGCATAACTCCGTTGCTCGGTGTTTAAATTCGTTACATTCCCATCTCTGCCAAGCATACATTCCCGATGTTCACGTGCACGTTCAACAGGAACCACTGCGCATTCTATGCCGATTACTGGAATCCCGTAAAGCAAAGCGAATCCGACCAGAATTCTATTCCCCTCGCCGAAGCCGGTAATGGACCACCGCTTTATCCTCAGCATCTTTCCCGAACGACGCTTCCTGGCCGGTGCTCCGGCGTATTTTGGCATATTCCCATCCCGGAAGATGGCATTCCATTCCCGGTGGACAAGAATTCGCTTGTGCTGTGTTGTGGCAAACCTTCCAAATGGGTTTCCCTTTCTTCACTGTTTGCCATTCCTGTTTCATTGTTTTCCATCGCCAGGCCGCCCCTTCGTTCGGATCTTGCCCATTCCATTGGTATTGTTTCTCGGAAGCACCCACAAGGGCCGATACCATTGGTAGGGGAGTTTTGCTTCACTGGCGGTGCAGTTGCTCGGCATTGGGCCAACACGCCAGGCATCGCCGCGCGTAAAAAGTGCACTTCACGAAGATTATCGCCAAGAGGGGGAGTTTGGGCTCTGAGCAGTCTGAAATCCCGGCCCGGATGTTCCCACCGAGGCCTTCGAAACAAAGTAAAACGTTCAATAAACGAACTGAACGCTCGCTTTCCATCAGAATGTTTCACCATTTTGAAGCTTTTATTCGCCATTGTTTTCGCCAGGATGCGTAGCTCGTTGCCCAGAGCCGTGAGAGCGCCGAGAGAAAAATGCAACCCAACAAGAAGGAAAATTGTTCTTAGCACAAGCACAAAATGGTTCACTCCATTAGGGAATCAAACAGAACAGTACCAACATAGCGCAAGGGAACGGATCGTGGAAGTACTGGATAGCAATTATTTAGGGCTGATCCGTGTCACTCCGTGCCAGGGCCGGGTTTGAGCAATGCAGGAGTACGTCTGGTTGCGAGATAGCTTTGAGCGGTGGCCAATCGAATGGTGAGAATCCGTGTACAGGATTGAAGGATTAGCTCCATGCAGGAATGGTTTGGTGCTCGTTAAATGGTTATCCTGCTTGTTATTCGTGGTAAAGCAATTAGACGGGATGGTCGTTGGATCAGCGTTAAGGAAACAGCTAATACATTGAGTGAGAGCTGTTGCGTCGCTTCTTATGTGCATAGTGGAAAAAAGATTTAAAATGATGATTTTGTTACGCAATATATATACAAACCAAACATTCTATAAATACTTTTTTATTGGGTAAAATAAATTAATATAATACAACCATAAATCAATCTGTTATGATTTATGATCATTAGGAATAAGTCTTTAACGAGTCATTCACTCAAAAGAGATTCGTACATATTTTGAGCACGCGACATATGACATAAAATTCCCCGAACAAAACAATACTTAAAATATTGCATCAAAACAACAATAGTTGGATATTGCCAAATTTAAAATTTTGAAAACATTTTCAAACCACATCCACGAAAAGCATAAACCCGAGTTCCGATTCTCTCACAGCTACTCTTTGAAGGCTTCCCAGCACTACGATCAAGAAAACACTTCCGCCTTCGGATCGTGCGGTTGGCCACGGAATCCGCAATCCTTCTACGGAAAACTTTCCAATCCTCTTGTCCCTGTGAGCACTCTCGGAGCTTCCAACAGGCCATATAGCCCACTTCAATGGATTTCTAATTTGCACCCCGGGTTATCCTGCTAGGCTTTGCTGTGAAAAGACACATCGGCACCGCACCCAATGGCATACGACCTACTATTTGCTCCCGGATACCCTTTTCCGAGAAATGTTGCTTACATCACCAACGCTAGCACGTACCGATGCGCCCTATGCGTACCGTGCCGAAGAGAAAAGAGCCGAAAATTAGCATATAGATCAAGCGTCAAACGAAACTGGTAAATGCACTTCCGTTTCTCATTTTCTCTTGTGCCGGTTTGCTGGGCCGGATTTCCAGCGGTTACGGTTCGTCGGATGGTCGTTTCACACGCCGCAACCGTAACGGACGTACACTCGAACGATTGAGGTAAGCATTGGGTGAATTTAAATCATCCTTGCTGGAAGGTATCGGCACACACCGGGATGGAATGGACCGCAGAAAGTGCCGCCCCAACTTCAGCATCCTTCCGGTTCAATCAAACGTTCAAACTTCAACTACAATTGAATTTTCTTGATACTCCGTGGGATAAATGTTTGGCAATGTGATGTGTGCCGCTTAACGCCTCTGGATGTGTAGGTGTGCGGTACCCACGTTTTGCAGCTGTATAGTTCGATTTATGGTTATTTCGAGCGACCTTCATGGGTGTATAGAGCGCTTGAACGAGGTAGATTGATCGGAAAAATGTGCTAGTAGCAAAATACGACTGCATGGACATTAAATGGCTATTTATAATTCGAAGAACCAATGTTTACTAAAGTACATGCAGATCTTCTGGAAAAAAACATCTCCCAAGGTTAAATTTCTTACAAATCCAGTATCTCGTTTGAACTATGGTACCGGATTTTACGAACCCATGTTTATACACCTGAGTCATGTGCATCGTCTAATTGCTGCCATTCATGTGTACGTTGCACGAAGAGCTAACCGACATCTTCCACCTAACGAGCGCATATCATCATCTTGCTGTAAGCGCAGCAATTTATTATGAATATTTCATGCATTACTGTTTGCGCTTCGTATGCAGCAGTAAGGCATCCGGACGCATTATGCATATTCCTAAAATCTTGCCCATGCTATTATTTTAGCACTGCTATTGCAACTTGCTGAATGTGTACATACCCAAGTCGCATAACTAAGCGCACGAACAAAATGTCTGTATCGTTTAATGAAGATGCCAATAGTAGGATGCGGTCCGATTGCTCGTACAATCTCTCCTTCTCTCAAGCGACCCCTTTCCTGAAAAGATAGGTTCTACAGAACTGTGGCGTGCTGTGGCACTTAGTGGAGCAGTTGGAGTGACGTTTGCATGGGAGCAGCAATGTTATGTCGGCCTTCTGCAATATTATACGCCCGAGACACCAGCAAACAAGACATTCGACATAAATGGCTGCTAGAGGTACTTATACGTTGGATGTTCTCAGAATTATAACAAGGCTGCACAATGGTCACCAACTGGGCAATACCATTACCACAGCTGGATATGTACGAAGGCACGCGAGAGAAAATACTAGACATATCAAATGATCAACTTTCATTTTGATCACTACCAGGTAAAATTCCAAGTGTAAAATGCCAAGAATTGCCCATAATTGTGTCCAATAAAATCAAACTGACCATCGAACAGAAGTACAAGAACACAATTATTTCTCGTACGCCAGCGCATCAAACCATACATAAAATGGTTTACGATCTTCGAACCAAAAAAAATCAGCTTCCTACACACGCCTAAATCCGATTTGATCACTCTATAGCCAATCTATCCGGGCAATGAGGCGTTGGGTGGTTTTGGTAAGCACTTTGTATTTAGCAGCAGAAAAAAAATACGACCAAGCCCAAGATTGGGTTTTTCCGTAAGACCGGGTGCGCTACAACGCACGCTGCTGACTGGAATTGGAGTGTACAGTCTTGGCGTGTGGCTTCCATAAGGATTACAGTTTATTGTCAATCTGATAGCTCTTATCGCCTGCCATCCTGCCAAGCCGTTTGCCAAACGGCAATGAGACCTCACGGTGGCCAAGAACGGGAAGGCTACCGATTTGTTTGAAGTCGGCAAAGGATTCACATTGTCTGCTTTAACCCGAGGCGTAATTAATGAACCATTTTGAATTCATAAAATATCCTACAGCCGATGGCAATGCCAAACGTTCCGCTCTCGTAACTTCTTGCTCTAGCGTGCGACTGGGACTCCCTTCGCCTGGAATTAGTTCTTTTCCCTGTTTGTGTGACTGTGCCGAAGAAGGCGTGAGTGCACTGGACACAAAATAGCGCGCTAAAGAGAGAAAAGCTTCGGAAGGATTCGTTCCACTCAACAGGGCACAATTGAATCGTAAATTACGTTCCACCTGCGTTCCTGCCCGTGGTCCGTGTAGATGGGCGCTTGCTCAAATCCTTCCATGCCAGAGGGTCGTTTGGTTGCTACCGTTCGTTACCCGCCCTGACATCCAACGGAATGCGCCCGGTATTCGATGGAAGATTTTCCCGAAGTGACTTTTCTTACGCCCTTCTCCAGTTCTTGGCCTTCTGGCTGTTGCTCTTTGTTAGGTCAGCCTCTTACGGTTGGTTGCCACAATGGCGCAGCTAAAGGAGCGCCTCCAACGCATCGGTATCGGATGTGTGTAAGCCCATGTACGTGTACACGTACTAGCAACAATACCGGAAGAACGTTAAGGCTTCCAATGGGACGGGAAGACGCACGTACACACATACGCAAACAAAATGGCCCCGGTAGATATGCGAGCAGGGTCTGGCAGCATAATCTCCACTAGTCGCACATGAAACCCTTTCCGATTGTGCTTTGGTGACTGCTAGCAGGACGCATTCGAGCATGCAGTGCGTAGGTTTCCACAATATAATTACCATTATCATTGTTATCTCACTGACAGTCTCATGTGAACAGGGTTGATGTGTTTGCAAATGAAATTTGTACCGAAAGATGAAAACCAGTTACCAGTTACTGCTTACTGGTTGGGTGATTGCGAGCGAGAGCATTCGCATGGTGACGTCGAGTTTGTTATGGCGAAGATGATTATTTCGTTATAATTATAATGACATAAAAGCAAACAAAACTATCAAAAATTATTTAACAAGTTTAGAGTTGTTTTAAAATACAACGGCCCTTGAGGCAAACAATAAAGAATAAATGATATTATATTTGAAAAAAATAATTACTGTACAAGTCATTGTATCATTGTTAAAAGTTTCAACGTTCGTATGCAATCTCATCCCATTCCTTTTAATTGTTCATGTTTACTGAATAAGTTCCATTCCTCCGCATTATCTTTCATATCCCACATGTTAAACAATAGTTATAAACAATGTACTCTTAATGCTCCATTAATTCTCACAATGTGTTGATTACTATTTGAGCGTAATGCATCGCCCATCCTTCAATACATCATTCGCAAACAAGCCACGATGAAACCAAGCAACGCTTCTCTTATCACCATTGACAAACGACAGGCGCAAAGGCGCCCCGAATGTATTTCCCTCTCGCATAGTTCCAGACAAAACCAACCACTCATATTGTTATCATACGGTGAGACCGATCCAGAGGCAGGAAAGCGAGCATTTGGCCTGACATATGTTTGCATCATTCTCATCGCAAACGTTCCTCGGCAGCCGCCGGTGCAAGGGCAACAGGGGTGAAGTGAACCGGCTGTTTTGGCCGGGCTGTGGGAAGTTGTGCAAGATTTATGTCTTTTGCCATTAGCTAACCGGCGTCGTTGTCATTTTTGCCATCGATAACGCTTGCATACTGCACCATCACCTTCTGAATTCCGGTGCGTTTCTTGCCAGAACACGTGCAAAGTAACGAAGTTGCACGGCTTCAACTCCAGGGTGTTTTCGTGGGATCCACGATTCATCGCTAGTGGTGCTGGTTTCTGCTGACTTACCTCACGGTCGAGTTCCTTGATCACCTGCACATCGCCCGAGATGGGATCGGCGATGAAGTTATCCGATCCGATCAAACCGAACGAAACGTTACCGCCCTCGGGGTCGTAACCTTCGAGCTTGTACACGACCGTCCCGACCGGTGTCTGCTCGGAGAGGGCGAGGTTGTTCATGTCCTGGGTGAACACCGGTGGCAAGTTGCAGTGGCCTGTGAAGAGGAGAACGGAAACGGAAGAGCGTCATTGATCAGCTGGGAGGAATTAACACGTGTTTTATATGCCATTCTGTTTTTAAACGATTTATAGCACGAGCAGGAGCGAACTTTCTTGTGCCATCGTAATTCATACATGAAGATAATGCATCGCTTAGCAATTTAGTAGAGGTATGATATGAGGTACAAAAGCATAAGTCGCTATTAATCATTTTTCAAAACTTTCGCATTTGATAGCACTAATATAGTTGACAATAGATATTTTACGTATAACTATAAAATTCACAGCATTATATAAACTGTGATAATGCAATATAATTGTTATAATAAAACTATCCCCAAGATTGTGAAACAAACTACCAATATTGTGAATGAAATATGCATTAAAAACTCCACAAAACTGTCGTCGCCAAAATATCCATACATTTTTTTCTATAACCCACTGCAACTTACCCTCGAAAAGTGTGCGGTAAAAACTTTCGTTTTATGTTGCATCATTCTTTTTTGGCCATTCGATAGAAAATGCTTTTTCATCATTAGGCCCTGCTCATATGTGAGAAAACAATTTTACTTCCATTGCTTCATTTTAACGCTGCCGCGAGTATAGCCGCAACGCTTCGTAAAACCGGGTACTTCATGGTTTTTGTTGCTTTATCGGCATGTAATGGAAAAATAAATTGAAAAACTAAAACTTTTATGCAGAACACTGTTACCGAAGTTACCCAAGCATTTGGACGCCCCGGCTAAGGAACTGGGCGACAGACGGTCATAATGCGACAGGCAGCAAATGTTGCTGCGCCCAGCGACCCGGGGTGCGCGGGTGATGAAATGTTCGTGGAAGGAAGGAAAATTTGCCTGCGATTCGCTTTCCTTCTACCTTATCCGCGAACACACCGAGGCAAATGTTTTTATAACGGCAATTTTTGTCCAGATGCTCTTCGCTGCTTTGGAATTTGGTGTGTTTGTGTGTGCTTCGTACTAGCTGCTAGTCTGATAAACCTCGAATGCAGCGTTAAGATGGTGTTTCATGCTCAATGCAGATACCATAACACCAATCCACCGGCACGCAGTGATAAAGGAATCGAAAGAAAAGTCTGTATCCAACCTCCGTGCAAGAAAGCAGTCAGACTCATACGCGGAAAAGGTAGAATGCGAATAGTGGAAACAAACGTGTCCGGATAAAAGCAAAAAAAAACAACATTTCCGTAGCAAAGCGATAGTCACCGAGTAAAGAGAAACTTTTCCCAAAGTCTTGCAAGTTTTTCATATTACCCCAAAGGTATCTTGTTGGAAATGCGGTCTAAAAAGGGCGACGATTGGACACAGTCAAAGGTAACTAAGGTCGTCTAGTACGTGGGCGTTCGTTCATTAGAATGAAGCCGAACCGTAGCTCCACCTGGACCTAGTCGTTAGTACCAGAAGCCATAATTTTGCACTGCTCGAATCTCTACTCACAAACCCAGCTGAGCTGCTGCACCGTATCTTGTACTTAGCTGCTGGTCAAAAGGTGAAGAAACTGAGCACTGTGAATGGTTGTTTGTGTAACGTTTACTGAAAAAGCGATGAGGTAGTGCTGTCCCTGTCACGATTGATAACAAGCTCCCCCAGGTCTGCTACAAAATAGCTTCCTTTGAATCTTCGTTTCTGCGAATTGCCATACCAACGGTCTGGGTGGCTTTGAAGTGATTGGAACATGTCACAGCATTGGTTTTAACTCAAAAACAAGCATCATGTCCTTCGATCGATTTCATTTTTGATAAAAAAAAAATATTGCCAATATTACATGTTTACTTTGTGCATGCATGTTTAATACTGGTCGAAACTTTAAATGAAAAAAAAAAATCATAATAAAGATTCGGTGCGTTACGAAACCTATCAACAGGGATGAATCAATAACTTTACTCAAATTTTTGAGAATAAATTTCTCCCGTCCTACAAATTCAATGTGTGAAGACTATTTTTAATATTTTTAAACGTTATGAATTGAATTATAAAAATCATAAATCGTTTGCAACCTATACATCAACTACAGTAATTATACATCAGCAAAAATGTATTACAAGCGTTAGATCGTTACGCCATTCGGTGTTTTTACTAACAACTTATTAGCATAATGAAGGTGTGTGTAGCAAAAACTATCTTAGGTAATTTAAATTGTCTCGAAAAAGGCAATTGAAAAATCGTATAATCTGGCTTTTTTACGATATCCCTTTAGCTATGTTCGAAAAACAGCAGCTGTTGCCCTTGACTTGAGAATAGCGAGCAACCATCGGATTTGGACTTTCCTTTTGGGTGAGCAAACACAGAAAAAGGGATGATTTAACATCAGATTTACACGATCAGATTTTTTTCGTCATTATCTGCCCGCTGCCATTAATCTACCATTTTTTATCCTTTAAGCTAGGTTTTTCAGCTTTTCACTGAATACCTCAATATAAAGGCGATAATGGGCACCATTTAACGTATTGGTTTGAATATCCTTTTAGGTGGTTCTACAAATATGTTAATACCTTTCCCTCAATTATATGTTTTCAGAAACGAATTCGCAATTTATTCAAATTGTCACGTCGGAGTTTACATGTTTAAAAACATGTAAATTTAAGATGTTTTTGTTACGAATCACTACAACGCATAAATGGAAAACTAGCAACAGTCCAACTATTCATTCTGAAATAAAAATATCAATGTATTGCATTCTTCAGACTTTCACGATAAATCTACTCCATATTACACGCATCGGCTAGGACCGTATCTGAGATTGTGTGTTTTATTTATTGCCTCGCCTCCAGCAATACAATCTTATTGATTGGCTGTTTGCTTTTATGGAGCGCAGTGTAAACATTCTCCATACATCCGATTGGTTTGCATTTGCCTAAACCAATGCAAAAGGGACGCATTGCAAGCAAGTAACATATTATACTTCCCAAGATTCAATGTCATTCTCTCTCTGCATGCAAAGTGTGCAGCTACACGCCGAAACTTACCCCCTTTGTCACAAAACCATTAGGAGCAAACAAAACAAAATAGTACCCAAAAAAAGGACCGCCCATCCCCAAAACCCTGCAAAGAAAGTAGTGTGTGGAAGAGGAATGAAATAAAAATAAATGTGGTTTGAAATCACTAGAACGTTGCGACCTTTGTGATCCTTCCGCCCAGCATGTTTTCAGTTATTTCCATATAGATTCCGTACCGTGCCCAGCACGGTGGCAACTCACACGCTGGAATCTCACCCTAGCTTCGGACGGCTAAAGGAACCCGGAGCCTGTGCTGTTCTCCGGAGCTCGGTGCCGTTCTTGTAGCTATTCACGCCGGCAGCACACAAAACCCAAGAGTTGGCTCCATTCTTTGGCAATGGCTTGGGCGGAAAGGAAGAACTATGGGATTCGCACACAACAGCGCATGTATGGGGATGGGGTATGGAAAAGTACCTTTCGGTGGGGCTTCGGCACTGATTGTGTGTTCGATAGGAGCCACATTACGATAACGCCAAGGCGGCAAGGTTAGTTCGGTGCCAATTATTATTATCGTATTATTATTACCTTATATGGCTCCGGTGCTGAAATTGGCTGCAGAGCAATCGTGTGCAGCAAGAAAGAGAAAAAAACCAGTGGGGTCCCAGAAAAAAAAACGTTGCCAAACCTGCAGAAAGCGGGACACGAACAAGCCTTGATGATGACGATGATGATGTTGATGACGATAATGTCGAAAGTGAGGCCAAAAACATATGAATGGCACGGGCATATCTACGGTACGTTAGGGCTACCGTTCCCAGTCTCTGGAGGTGGGATCCATGGGAAGGAATTAATTTCAGCCAAATTATGACAGATGGTTATTGCAGTTTTGGCTTCCGTTCGAACCGGGGCTCGTTTCCAAACATGAATAAAATGGGAAAGGGTCGAGTTGAAATGAAGGTTTTGTGCCTGTTTTTTTCTCTCTACATATCTGTTTCTACCTTCGTGGGATGGCTGACTGCTATTCGGGCAAAGGCAATTGGAATTTGATTTACACGACCTCCGCTCCGTACGCAAACACCGAAAGCATATGCGAAGAGGTGTTAGTCTGGTAGCGTTTTAGAATGCCGAATGCTGTAAACTTCCCCTGCGGTTCGGCAAAACAAACGAAAAATGCTTAAACACACACATAGCTCCAGCAAGCACATCCGGTTGCGCATAGGGATCAAACAAGGGTAAAAACAATGTTCAATTTGTATGTGACACGTGCACACTCTCGAGCGACATAACGATATTAGAATCGGTAGCACGGGCGCCATAGAAAGGCGCGAAACGCAGAGCGGTAATGTGATAAAAATTGGGTGTAACTTTGGAGTCGTTATAGGCCATAAACGGCAGCTGCTTATGGCGTAGAGTGTAATGAAAGCATTGTGCAAATAATAAAAAAAACACACTCACATACAAAAACTTCAACACACATGGCTGCGCCGCAAATCTGGCCCCGGAAAATCTAACACGTGCTGCACGAATGAATGAGCATAGCACATAAGGTGCCGCCACCGGATGATGAGCATCGTGTGATGTAAGAAAATCTTATCTTACTGAAATCACACACATTACATCCTTATGCTTCGATCATATTTTTTTCACCCTGCACATTAATTTGATCTTTTCTACACAGGCCGCGTTAACAAGCGATTCGAGCCGAAAAGACATAGCAGTAGGACAGCAAGAGGAGAAAAAAAACACACACATTCATGCCAGACGCGCACGGAAGACTCATTGCCGAAATCAATTCACAAGCCAGCGAGACATTTCCGACAGCAGCGGTGGAGCATCATAAATCTTCCACTCATCGGCATGCCCCGGTGGGCTAATGGTTCGGTTTAGCGTTCGCATTCATCCGGTGGCCAATGATTTTTCTGTTTCGATCGCATCGGTGCTTCGGTATGGAGTAAGATGCATGCTCCCAGGTAGGGATAGATCGGTCCGTAGCCGATTTTTCCACAGCTTAACGCTCATGAATCAATCCAAGCATAAACCTCACGATGAACGTAAAGCCTACGCTGCGTGTCTTACGGCTGTCATGTGATGGCACAGGCATCACTGTGAAAGTGGTAAGCCACGGCTGTACTAAATCAAAGCCGAGCTCATTTGTAAACGTCACAACCGTTTTCCTGCGATGACCCTTGCCTGCTGTGGGCTGTAACTATTGCAATATGTTGTGCACGATGTCATCCCATCCAGAACACCGTGTGAAATTCAGCATACCATGCAGTGACTAGAAGTATTTGGGTTAAATTAAAATAAAATTTCATTATGTGTACTTTCAACTCTAATAATACAATAATATAGTTTTTTATGGCTGAAAAGGCCCTGTTTATGATACACGGGAGAAATATTTATCTTAAAACCATAAGTTGAGTTTAAAAAAAAATATAAACCTAAATATATTCTTGGGACAGAAATCTTCTCTACTGTACTCTGCCATTGAATTTGTGTGTGAAGCGTCTCATTGTCCAGTCTGTTTTTTGAGCTGATTTTGATTTTTGAACAATAAAACTCCTTGATCAATAGAAGCAAAAAAGCAAAACTAAAAAATCTTTAATTTGGAATTTTCAACCATAACACTGGAAATATATCCACCAATTACTAAAACTGGATTTCGTATGAATAAGCTTTTAAAACAATTATTGTCGAGATCGCATAATAATTATTCAGTATGAATGCAACTCTTGTTAATCAGAAAAAACTTGACAAACACTGACCTAATTAATTGTGTGCAAATTATTTAAAAATACAACTATAAATTAAAATATTTCTCAAAATGATAGATCTTTCTGCTTTATTGTAATAAAATCGAGATTAAAATATCTACAGTTAAAATTCGGCAAATATGAATCCTATTTGCTACCAAAAAACACATAATAAAACAATATTGATTTATTTCATGAATTCAAATGTACTTCTCTTTAACCACTCAGCCTTTTAACAGTACCATTTTCCAGAACACCCATCTGTTTTATTTACCTGCTCCCAGAATATGGAGTCTGTACTGGAAACATTTTATTCCCTGCAGCGAAATATGTCCACTTTCAGAAAACGTTCTAAAACACCCCCGATTTTCATAATTCAGCAACGCAGAAGAGCAACGGTACATCAAATTGAAAGCCTATTAATTGGTTGTATGCTTGAAATGTCGCGACCAAAGCATTTCTACTGCCAGAAATGTACTACAATAAATCACATTGCACTGCACTGCCATCCAGATAATCGTTTTGTTCTTCGTGAAAAACGAGTGAATAATGTACGAACGAAATTATTAATTTCTTTCCATCCTGCGCCATAACAACGGTGCACCAGCCTTAACTCTGCTTTGCACGTCCAACATTTCAGCACACTACGGATGTTCGGTCTCGGAAATATCCACTCGCAGACAATATTCTGAGTGAATTTCTGTGCTTTAGCTGCTGGAACGTACGGTGAACGGACAAAAGTGTCGAAGAACAAAAAAGAAACGCTCCCATCACAAACATCTGCACCTACGGACGAGGCTACGGCTTTCTTTATTCTCAATTTTATTTGATTTTTTTGTTCAAGAATTAAACTCCTGCTGGCAACGCGGTTGCATGAGCGCTGGCACCCGAATAGTGTACTTGGCACAAAAAAATGAAACATATCCCTGGAAGACATCATATTTCGCTAAACGAACCTAAACTATAAGTGTATTTCGAATGAATGCTTGCTATAGTGTGGCGGTACAGCACGCTATTACCACGGCAACGGCCACGGGACATAAGAAACAGGAACACTTTTCTGGCCACACACTCGTTACCGACATGTTCGAGAGTGAAATAAGAACAGTGAAGTGCATTTTTTTCCTAACCCAAACTCTTTTAGTGAGTTCGGTGCAAAATACCCGCAAAAAAAAAAGAACGCGCCCCCACACATATGCACCGAAAATGTTCACCAAACTACCCGCTACCAGGCGTCTCCATCACCAACAGTGTGCACGGTTGGTGTGAACTGGAACAGCGCGTGTGGTGTGTGGAATCTGCTTTTTTATTATCTCTTGCTTGTATATATCCAAGTGTTTGTGTATTTGTGCACATAAAAATATGTGTAATTTTTTTATATCACTTCCGAGGCAAGTTCTTCAAATGCCCGGAACGTGTGTTTTAGCACATTATGTCTTGTGATTTTATTCCACTTGTTTGCACTTGCGCTCGCACAAGTGCTGGTTGAAATGTAGTAAATTATGTGCTTATACTTTCGTTTATCACTTTCTATGCAGCTTATTCTAGCGTCACTTAACTACAGGTGGTACTTACGGTTTACAACGAAACCATTCGTCTGATTTATTTACCAATTTTTTGTTTCTATGATGGCCACCATCGGTAGCATGTGAGAAGGGCCTTTCAACTACTTTTCAATTTTGAATATATCTTAAACTCTGTCTAGAATTGACATAAAACTGTGACTCTAACATACGACCACGTCTTAATAATAAATGCGTGTAAGCATTTTAGCGACCCTCGAAGTATTTGAAAAAAAATCTCTGATTCATCTCAAGCGTAAATCATTTTAGCTTCCCATTAAGATTTTCCGCTAAAAATTTACATAAGTTGACAAAAAATCTTACATGAAAATGAACCAGAAAAAATTAGTTGGATGTTTTACAGAAACTTAAAAATGTTCTTCGGCTTAAAAAATGTCATTTTTTATCCATCTCTCGCAAAACGAACTCCAAGGATTCATAGGTAAAATAAGACGACTCAAGCAGGAGTTTGTTCGAGAGAGTGACATCCTCGAATGTGCGTTGAGGCAAACAATTAGCCCTCATACACGAACCCTCCACGATACGCAAATATAAGCCCGTGTCTGCAGGTATGTGTTCCTATATGTGCGCGTAAGTGGCACGAGGCAACGATGACGGTCCGAAATGGAAAAGGTCACCGTAGCGAGCGGAAGGTAATTTGCAAGCAAGCGTAATATTTTTTGCATAACTTTGATCCCATGTAAATGATTCCTTTTCCATCGTGTGCTCCTATTCCACATTCCCATCACTGAAACTGGAAGAAAAATGTTCGTGTAACAGCACTTCACCTCTACGGCAGCTTATGGCACTACAGCAGGAGACTGCTGCTTCTGCTGCCACTGCTGCCACCACCGTCTTGAGTGTACCCATTACTGACACACACGTGCTAGAAAAGAGGCGAGCAAAAAAAATGGCGGAACGAAGACGGCGATATTTCGCATACCGTACAATTTATGTGAAGGAATTTTTCACTTCCGTGACTGGTCGGTTCGTCGCGGTGTTGCCGGCACAAGCAGTGGAAACGTATTACCTTTGACCCGAAAAATACGGCTTGTTCAGCAACTTCTTGCTGCTTTCCCAGTCGTAAGACCTCCACCTTTATGCGGCGCTTTCTTTTCCGTCGCTAGCTTTAGCAACGCGTGCTGCCTCTTGCTGCGCGTAAGAAACATTTTTATGTTACAAAATACGCTAAACGGTAAATTGAACGCCAAACTTTCCATTTAAAGAGCTTTGATGATGTATACATATTTTGTTCCTCCCATACCGGCGTTGCGGTTCCCTCGCCGTCCACTGCGTTTCCGCTTGAAAGTTCGATGAAACAGCAAAACTTCAACCAACTCAAAACTTACATTGAAAAGTAAGGCAAGCCAATCAGTCGGAAACAGTGTGCGCAGACTTAAAAAAAAAAAACAGATATACACACAACAAAAACAGCACAGAATACACACCGAAAGCAAAAATTCGAGTTCAAAGCCAACGAAGCAAGAGCTTTTCCGCTGGCATGCTCAAGCTACGCTTCGCTCGTATTTTAACTCTAAACGTCCTAAGCCTACCCCGAATAAAATAAACCACCTATTCGACCGCACTTGGAATCCAACAGGCGTGGAAAAGTTTTCCCCTTGCATTCCCGGCAATTGCCGCCCGGCCCGGACTGAGTTTTAATGAGAAAAACTTTGGCAACTTCTCATGTTACCTTTCCCGCTGGTTTCGATGTGATGTGCGCCAGAAAATTGACCTTATCTGATGGTAAGGTGGATGTTCAAATCTTGATTGTTTGATGTGAACCTCCTTACTTTTCGCCTCTGTTCCGTCGTAATAAGCAGAAGCATATTTGTCAGTCCCGTTGGTTTGGTTCATTTGCATGCAATACATTGTCATTTACATAGGTTTTATCAATCACATACCATTCGTTTGTCTAAGTTGTTTGAAAGAAATCGCATATTGCCACAAGTTTGAATAATATAAATTTTCACCATGTGTTAAGGATTGAGCTAGCATCGCTGAAGCAGTCAATTAGAAAGGATAAACGCCATTCACGAGCGATCCCGAGTGCGTTTCGGATTAAGAATAGAAGTAAGATAGAAGATAAGAATAAATTAGTATTGTAAAAGAAACGAAACCTAACGATCGCCAATTTTAATTCCTCGCCTACTTTTCGCTAACATA
>KB663832.1:1161200-1193960 GCA_000349025.1 Anopheles minimus
AAACGAGCCAGCGCTCTTGAGCTAGCTCACGGCTAGGAAAATGAGCGCTCGCTCAGCTCATGTAATTGAGCGCATTGACACATCACTACGTACGACCATAATTTAGTTCATTATATCCAGTCCAAAAAAAAACACAATATTCAAAAATAAAGCAACATTTACTATTCCCAAAAACTATTTCCTCATCGAGGTTAAGGCATACGTTGATTCATGGAATCGCATCTTGAACATGCATCGAGCAATACTGCCCACTGCAAGATCAACTTTTACGCAAAAGCTGTCATAATAACTATTAACCAGCAGTAATGTCCCTAATAAAGAAAACATCCGTTCATGAAAGCTCTCAGACACCTGTGCCATTCGTCGTATGTTAACAAATTTACGACACTAACGAAATGGAAGAACCAGATAAAAAAGCGACCCCCAACAACCCATGCGCCGATGCGCCGTGTGGGGTTGCTTTCCTCCTGCCTGCCAATGTGAGATGGTTGCGACTCGATTTAATGGCTAAAGTTTACTGCCAAAAGTTCCATGTGCGATCGGCGACAGATTGCCGGCATGCTGGTGACATTATTTGACATTAGCCACGGTTTCGAACCTTCCGATTCCATTGCTGAAGAATGGGAGCAGAAAGAACAACACGATACCGTTCCCCGGTAACTCCTGCCTCCCCCGTTTGCTACGCTCCCTTTCCAACCATGTGCAAATCGAACGTCAAAGATCGTCTTGGGAAAAGTGTTATTATTTTCCGTGGATAAACTCCACGAAATCATGACCATAACTTTACACAACCAACCCCCGATGTGCTGTAGATGCTCATCGATCTGAAAAACCAATCATTCTGTCGGTTCACTTCGGTTCACCGAAAAACTAAGCGCTGGATGGAGGTGCAGCCATAGGCGAGGTTTGCTGTTGCCGCTGGTGCGTGCAGAGGCAAACAGCAAAAAACAGGTGCCGCTTCCGGTCCGTGCAACAGAAAGGATGCTCAGAATTTATTGCTCTTTCCGCTGTGCGCCACGTTGTCGCACGGAGGCATTCGCGCCGTCGTAAAAACAAAACGTCGCACCAATTTACGGCTTGGGTGATAATTGAATGCGAACCGGTGCCAGCGTTCGGCAGCGATACTCGTGAACGACGATGGGAAGGTGCAAAAGTTCAATCGACTTACGTTACACCTTGTGCTGCTTTTAGCTGATTAATCTGAACTTCTGACTGGTAGTATTGGCGCCTGACCGGGAGCACCAACAGTTCACGTCCATTCATACAGGTACGAGAATGAATAGCACGGAAGGACAGCATCATTAAAACTGCTTAAACAGCACATTTAATTTCAGAAACGTCTTCAAGAATTCTCTCGATATCACATATTCTTAGATTAAACACAGTTAGGAATTCCGTACATTATTGTCACGAACAACACCACTACACCGAAGTCAATCAAACATTGTAATACCTTCCTCGGCTGTCAGATTTTGTTTGAGGAACAGCCACTGGAAAAAAAAACTCCCCAATCTTTTACACGCTTGAGTTCTATTTCTACCATTTATAGGGATTTATCATCCTTCTGCACAAACTCCTCCCTGTGTAAAGACGGGGAGTGGCAAAAGGAATCCGAGCAGAAAACAACAAAGATCAATCCAAGCGCACAGTCCGTTCCGTGACAACATTGCGTCGTACGCTGATTGGAACACTGGGAAAACATTTTCCAATTCACTTGAATGATGTGCGTTTCCCACCTTTCCATACGTCTTCTGTCGACTGCTACACCTCCTTCCTCCCCTCTTCTATCATCTCATTCCTTCCAACTCATCTATTGTTTTGGAGATTGCCCAAAGCACCCCAAGTGGAATGTGTGATGTTTCAGCCACCGGGCTTTGTTTGCTTTCCGACTGCGTTTGAGAGCCATTTAACAGTCCGGGCGAAGCCATTAGTAAAAGAAGGGGCACCGTAGAAGAAGAAATAGAAAAAACAAGCTGCGCAGAATCCTATACACCCTATTCTGGACGACGAATGTTACACATTGTTTGCCTTTTGATCGTGCTAATGATGTGTTTTACTTTCTACTTTTCTACTCGCTATTGTACAAATTTTCTCGATTGCTACGAACTTCTGTACAAAGTCTTCAACAGGCATAAAGAAGCGTGAAAAAAAAGCTTGATTGGGGATTGATGGGTGCCTGACAACCTTTTTTATGTTTTTTTTCTTCTTTCTGTTCGATATTGCAAGACGAAATAGAAGATACACTGAATTAATGAGACCGGAATCAGCGGAATGGTTGAATGGGCTCGATCGATTCACATGTGGAAATGAGATATTGCTGCAAATTCGTTCATAGCCACGCACGACATCGATAACAGCGGCCGTGATAGTGTGCGAAGAACGTTTGATTCATTCGGTGCTGATTCAATGAATATTGATGAAGATTTTTACCGATTTCATACGCTGAGCGAGCTATGAATTGTAAATAATCGGCTAACAACACGTAAAACTGATAAGATGAAAAGTGCCTCGATCTTACATACATATACCAGTTTTTTTACGATTAAACCAAAGAAGCCCAATTTTGAAATAAATTTGAAACTAAAGAAATGATAAAAAAAAATCGTATGAGTTTTTTCCATAACATATTGTACATCCTGTTTCGCTAACAGTTAAGATATTCTCCTCAAAATACCCGACCAAGATCACATTCCATCAAACCCTCAGACACAGCATCGAGAAATCCAGAACACAACACACCCATTCTAGATACCATCAATACCTTTCACCAGCAAACTTTCTCGAACAGCAAAGTTCAAAGAATTGATCCGTCCTCCTCTCCACGGCGATGAGACCACGACTTCGCATCTGCGATGGAAAGGCAGGAAATTAGAATCTGAATATTTGCCTTCTGTTTGCTCTCGCCCACTCGGATTGCAATGCCAGTGACCGGCACTTAGGGGAAACTTCACTGCAGCTTTCACATGCACAGAGCGTCAATCGCCGGAAGTGAGGCCGAACCGAACCTACGAACCAAGGCTCCGGAAGGAAGAAAGAGAAATAAATAAAACTCTAACTTTCAACCGTTTCGAACCGATGCTGCATTTGTATGCTCGGTTGCACACGGTCACGCGTATTCCCATGAAGTACGGCTAAAACGGAACGCAAATACTGGGTAAAGTTGGGCCCATTTCGCAGCGGGCATGAAACTATTGCGGAAGCGGAAACTATATTCTACACCAGAAAGTTGGACGACATTTTTTCTTGGGTTTACTTTTAACACCAGCAAAATCTAACAGGTCATGGAAGGTCATTTGGTTCGAGAAGTGGATTTACGAATTGTATTGTGCTTGTTTTGTTCAAGAAAAAAGAAGAACTCATAATGCTGGGTGGATAGAAATAAGTAAGCTCATTTGAGAAAAGTTCGTTCAATCATGCTTTTACCTAACTAGTTTTCATATGACAGAACCGAGATCAATATCTATCCGGTCCGTTTCTTCACAGCAAAGTCTGGCTCCCACGATCTGATGCTAACAAGCAAAGTATATTTTTATTTATGGCTGGTGAATTATTAGTTGTGAGGCCAAAATAGAACGGGTACAGCAGAGTATCTTATTTCTCATTGGATAGTGCTTTTCTTTTTTTCATATTTCATTTCATTTATGTCTTTCAGCTACCCAGCTAATGTAAGCTTACATAACAATACATTTCAAATTGAATAAAATTATTACACAATTACACAATTAACAGGCCAAGCATAAATATAATATCGCCAATCTAAAGTAAGCTATTGAGAAAGGTCTTTATGTTATCTAAGCTTATTAGAGGTTCATTTGGGCCGAAGTGTTTTGCCCTGAAATTAGTGTTTAGAAATGTTCTGGGCCTCATTATCCTATAAAGAGTCTAGAAATTTATCTTTTCTAGAATGGACGGGACGTCAATAAAACCACTTAGTAGTTAGTTTTAGAATAAACACTGTGTCGTTTGGAGTAGTGCAACCTAAAACTTACTATAGTCATTAAGAAATGTATCAAAGCCATTAGAGACAGGTGGGACAGAGTATCCTGTATTAAGTGATGACGTCTGGTAATCAGTAAACAATAAGTCTAACGGCAAAATTGAAAGCATTTTATACAATAAAATATGTATTTCTAAAAATGTCCATGCCATTATGCATATCAGATTTCCTATTCAGATACGATCGTGGTTCTTACACATAGAAACGTCGCGTTGTCCCTAACAGCAGAGTATCTATTACGATAACTGCAACGACAACAGATGAATAAGTACTCTGGACATGGCTCAATATTCATGTCGAATATTCATGACGAGAAAAGCTTATGATATAAACATGAATCATTTGGTAGGACCAGCTAATTTTTTTTTATTATGAGCTGCTATTTCTGAACAATTTCTGCTACAGATCTATGTTAAGTAATTAAAGCCTCTAGACTAGGTATTGTTGGAAGAACGGCCGTTGAATAATAAAGCTTTCTCGTATAGTGCGAAAGCGAAAAAAGCCGGATAACGCTCAATACAAACGTTTCTATATTTCTCATTTAATTCAGAAATCCGATCCCTTCGTTATGACGAAATATGTATTACAAATATATACGCATACGCACAAATTGAATAACAGATTTTAATATGATATTGCCAATATGCTTCAATTATACATTCTGTTATTCACTATTCCCACAGTCGCCGAAATACAGTGTAGTTTCATTAGCCTTCTCAATAGCCTGTTCCATTATCAAACAACGACACCGAAAAACCAACCAACTCTGGCCAACTATCACTGTGGGTGGCGGCATAATAGTGAACCATTTTTACCGCCACCATTGCAACCCCGGGGTAGATAAAACGCTGTTTTCTATCGGATGCCTCACCACTTTCGTTCGCCTATTGCAGTTCGCTGAACGGACCCAGCACAAAGAAAAACCCCTTGCTTGCCGCGCTCCGGCGCGCCGGGTGAGTCAAGTATTTCATTTCGTTTCATTACCAAACTCAACCCGACATTCCAACCCGAGTGGCGTTATGTCGGGTCAAAGTGAAGCGCTAAAAACTAAAGTGTTACAGACTACGTTACCCACATGCACCAGCGGTCAGTGATGCGGCACCGGAAGAGGAGAGGGGAAAATAGGGGGCAGGCGTAGTGGTGCGGGCGTTTCCCAAGCAGAAAATGCATCAGTGCCTTGGAATACTATATTATTTTGGGGTGCATCTGGCTACGGAAAACGTTTTGGTACCAGCACCGTCAACCGCCGAATGCGATGGTCATGGTCGGTATGATGTAGTGTTGTTGTTCATAAAGCTAGCTCGCATTTCCAATGCACAATGTAAACGGGGAAGGGTCGAGGGTGATGTCGCATGGGTGCATCTGTTGCAGGTGGTTGACGGAAGTTGTGGGTTTTAATTAAATTTAATTCTGCAATTTGTGTCACTTTTATTGTTTGCTTTGCTGCACCAAAAGTGCGACTGGTTCATGGGTGCAGTTAAATATCATCGTGACATATGGGGTTTCTTGAGATTATTGTGCCACATATCATAACGGCTTTTGTTGGTTAAATAGATGAAAGCGAAATTAATTTCATATAAGGTTTGTTGTGTATTGCTTAGTGGAATCATTGCACAAACTTAACTGCAATTGAAGTTATAAAAAAGCACAAATGAAAAACAAATTTTAAGTGAAACAAAACTCATACTTTTCAAATGAAAACCAAAGTTTAAATGAAACAAAACTCAAACTGGTCAATTATTTAAAAAAAGAAGTTATATTCATACTGTACCTTACAATGGTACAGGGGAAATTATAATGTTCTGCTGGAATATCATGAAACGCGACAAACTTTAAAGCTTTAACAGTAAAATACGTAACATACGAATGGTCGCATGCGAGTGGAGCGGTAAATTATCTCGACATATTTATAAAGAATCATGTTCCATGCTGTACTCGTTGCTGTCGTCCAACTGCTCGTAAACTCGTGTATGAAGAATGTGTGCAAACAAACGACACTGCCCGTAAGGTACGATCGGGTATGTTGAAATAAAACTAGAACAAAAAAAAACACAGTAAAGCTATCCCTGATGACCCATCCGGACCACTGTACTTGTGGATGGTGGTTATCACCGTCATCATCATTTTCATCGTCACCACACATGATGATGGTTTTTGTTGGTACCTTCACATCCTGCCAGGGCACAGTTTCGAATAGTGGCCGATGCGTGGCAGTATCTGTAACTGTAGCCTGATGTCTCTTGAGAAAAAAAAAACACCAAATGTGTGTGGTACATGGAAGAGGATGATTGTTGTACGTGATAAAAATTAAGTGTCTACAAATATCTAATAAGCACATTGTTCGGACACAGTTGAGAACGAGAGAAGCGCCTCGTTTTGGCCGTTGTTTTGGCACCTCGTGTGTAAAGTTTACCATTAGTCAAAACTAACCATTGTGATTAGCCAATTATTTTGTATTAAGACGAAACAACTTATTATGAATAGTAATAAAAATTATCGGCTTTGAAAAATATGGAAGTTGAATTGTTCATAATTGAAGATGTCATAATCAACAAATAACAATTTACAATTCTCCACCTCCTTCTTGTTACAATCTCAAATTCGATTGTGACATGGAAAACCACCAGCAAGCGGTTTAGTTCATTGTGTATTCAAACCATATATTATGTAAACTGCTGACAAGTAACTTCAAATGTCTTACATAACGATAGTCAAACATCCGAGAAAAACTTTCAATCCACTGGAATCAACATGCATGAAAACATGCAACAAAGTTTCAGCAATCTTGTTCGGTAACTCCATCAAACGAACGAATTAATCTGACTTGACAGCTGTAAGTGACCGCTGGCAGATAAAATGAAATGCCCCGATGCTTTGCGTCATACCCGTTCGGATTCTCGGTAACAAGGAATACATTTTTCCCAAATTAAACCTTGTCTGCGCCGAGTATTAATTCCGAAGAATGAAGGTAAACTTAATTTGCGAAATTCAAGCAGAACCCAGGCTGCACAATTTACCGACACATAACTTTCCACTGAATATGAAATTGTTCCAACCGAAACGAACCTACCCAAGTGGAATCATCAAATTTATGCTGCATACACTTGGAAAAGACATCTATCCACACGGCAGGGTTGGTCATATAAGATCGACACCGGTGCTCACGCACACGAAGCTTCTGGAAATGGTGGCGTCAAGGATCAGTAATAGCACTGTATCCAACCAGCCCTCTATCTCTTACCCTCACGCTCCCCCTCCGACACATCCAATGCTACTGTCAGCTGATTTTGTTTCTTTTCTCCAGAACAAAATCAACGAATCGCCCGGTGGCTTTCGCATCGTGCCAATGTAATCCGTCACCTTCTCAAGGGATTGCTAGCCGGGTGGCTCGCACGGGCGGTTGGAGAACTTTTTCCACAAATTGGATTTGCCAACCAGCCGACAAACGATGCCGACTTCACGGGGTCGAAAAGCACAATAAGCGCCACCTTATGATTTCCTACAGATCCTGCGACACCTGGAAAATCGTTTGGCCCGGCACTACCATCCCACGGCAACCGAAACGATGGTTTTGCTTATTTATTTTTAACGTAAGTTTTATTCGCGACAATAGAATGCTTCGCCACCGGCGGTGCTGCAATCTTTCTAGGCCTTCGCGCAAACATTCTTGTGGAGGTGAAAATTTATGTAAAATTTTATTATCCACCATCAACTGACGGCACCTGTGAAGGAAAAATAATCCATAGTGATAAAGGTGGGGCTGCAGTAAGATTGTATTCTTACATTTATGTACATAGTTTCACAATCACTTTGGAATAAAAATACCACCGAACAAGAACTAGCACAAATTGTTACGGAGTGTGCTGTTTGGAGCAAAACAATAAAGAAAATCGATTTAGTGTAACCACGAGTACCTACGAGTACGAGTATCTATCTATTTGCGAAACATATACATATTCTTTAGTACATTATCTTCACCATACATAATTATTTATATTATTCATCCAAATACGTTATTCTTACTAATAAAACGATCAACAAAATAATTATACCTATCCTAAAAATTATATCTAGCGTACAGAATTAAAAAAAAAACGTTTAAAACATCATATTGAAGAACAGAAGTCAACATGTTCATAAAAAAGCTGGTTAAAGTTTCGCAAATGTACGACACAGTTTCTGGTCGTTCTGCTGTGTACCACGTTTCGCTTTGGCTGTCATGAATGGCGATAAATTGTTCTCGTATCATACACACAACGGATCCTCTTGTTAACCCTCAGGCAAAATCCCAAAATACTGCGCACTCTTTATCATTCTGCAAAACGAATAAACGCAAAATCACTTCAACTAATCACATTGTGTACACCTCAGTGTCTGTCCATTTTTTTTGTTTTTCATTAAACGATGGGAATGTTAGAAGTGAAGAAAAGCTTTGCCAAAAACGCAGCACCAATAGCTGCTGCTTCAAAGGTTCCAGGTAACCAGGGTAAACAACAACCCATCTTTTTCCCGCTCCTTGAGTTGCCGCAAGCGCACCCTTAGGAGGTGACATCTCTCAGATTCGCAGGACAACTGTCTGTCCCTCGTTCAAAGAGTACAAGTTATCACACCGAACCAGCCATACGATCGGTACCATCAGCTTGGGGGAGAAAAAAGGCGAATCAAACGATCACGAATTGCGGTGGGTAAGTGGTACGAAGCCAAAGTAAATAATTCAGGAACGAGAACGACATGCACCTATTCCCTGGCCGTCGCTCGGAAGGCCATCCGATCCAGCGAGTACGTCTGGTGAGTGCGGCCCGTTCCAAGCAGCTGGCAGGGTCACGACTCCTTGTCCGGTGGGCCTTATGTAGCTATAGCAACTGCAGACCGACCAGAAGCAACGCGGGTGCGGCGTATGAATGAAATGAAACCGCAACGAAATAACTTCCCATTTCATGGTTTCCCACTGCCACCTCGTCGTCTAACCGACGTTTGACTTCCGTAAAGCATAACAAATAAACACTAACATTGCCACGCCGGAGCTGGTTGCCAACCGCAGCTACGAGCAGACACACCATGTCAGTTCCGGTGTTGCCGTGTACCCAACGTCTACTTGACACGTCGCGCATTTCGGCAGCCCCCAACTGCCGGTAAGATTGATCTGTCTCTCGTCGTCCACAAGCTCGACACCACTTGTCAACGAAATGTTAAGCCCCGGAAACATACGCAACGTCTCCCGGCGAGAACCGGGACACACAATATGCAACAATGGCAATAATAAACCTGTCACTTTATTTGCCAACAACTATGTTACCTCTGCTACGTTCGGCCGCAAGTACAACCGTGGTTTCAACGATGAGCTTTACCACGATGGTGGTTTTGTTACTTGACACATGCTGTCGACCAACTAGATTTGGGCTGGGGGTTATTTTCCCTTCTTTTTTTGCTTCCCCCCCCCCCCCAACTTTAATCAAACAGTTGTCCACCTTCCGAACAAGCTCGAGGTGCTTAACCAACATCTTGAAGGTTAAGCAGCTTGACAGCAGAAAATGACCCAAACCAAAACTTATGTAATTTCGCTAGAATGTATGTAAACGATAGCGCTAGCTGTGGCAGCAAACGAAGAGAACAATTTATTACTTACATGGTACGAGCAGCACACCAATCGTAACGAGCAATACGAAGACTTTCCATCGGGGTAACATCGTTCCCCGTGCGACCCGTTCGCCCGGACAATAGGACGGAATTTCCTGCGGAGAAAGAATGGGGAAAAAACGAGAACGAATTAGTATGTGTTCATTCGGTTCGGTGAGTACCGTTTTTCCTACTTCGAACCATTCCGTCCACTTGCTACGGACATTGAGCGACTGTAACGAATGATGTACACGTTTATCCGACATTTCCGGACACGAACCACTCCAAGCTCATATATTGCGCTACCCTGTGTGTATGTGTGTAGTAGTGTGATTGTGTCTGTTAGTCAGTAGCGTCAAGCTTGTTGCCAGTGGCAACCAATCCAAATATCACCGGTGCCGGTGCCGAAGTGATAGAAGCATGCTGAAGAAAAAAGTTTTTCAATATTTATACTAATTTTATTGCAGTGAAAACATTTGCACGTGCGAAGCTAACCGTAATGTGAGCTTTAACTTTAACAACAAAGTTTGTTGTAAAAAGTTGCCTGCTGTCTACATAAAATGAAACAAAATGGTCGAAAGCATTCACACCAATTTATTATTAATCGTTTTTTTATCATTTCGTCTTTCACACATCACATTCATATAACCTGTGAAACTGTGAGATTATACAGAAAACCCTTTCTTTGATCATAGACTCTAGTTATTAAAAAAAGTATTCGACTTTAGTTTTCCACTTTTCTAACGAATTAACAATTAGAAGGATTCTAATACGCCCAGGCCGTTATACAATAACAAAAAAAATAAATAAGAATAAGAAAAAATAAATAAGAAGGAAAATATTGGTCCCTAAAACGGTTGAATCTTTAAAAGCTCTTCCAACTTAACTGCAAAATAATCAGCTAGAAAATATTTACACTTATCCCAATCTCAAGAGACCAACAATTGAGACTTAAATTCAATCCAGCGCTGTTCTCCTTTCGAATAACCTACAGCTAGCATTAAGTTGGAAAATTTTATAGCTAAATCCTTGTCGATTGCGTTTTCTATGTATAATGCTTTGAATAAAGAAAAAAACACACACAAGACCAAAACTGATGAGGGTAAATAAGAAGGTTCTTCCCGAAGTTAACGCAGCGATAAGCTTCTAGGGTCGACACCGAAATTGCTTCGAAGTAGTACTGCGCTGCGAATCGACGGTACACACAGGGCTAAAGTAGCGTGTACGGCCATAAACGAAACGGTCGCAAAGCGATCCATAAAAAGGGTTGTTCATTGTGGGCACGTGCTAACCCAAGATCGGTAACGAATCGAATGTACTGCGGGCGGGATATATCGGACACCAGCTCTCGTTAATGCTGCCAAAAGCTCGACCGGGCTGTACGAACCAACCATAGCGCTACTCTGGTGCGCGTTTTCAATCGTAAAATCGTTCGATCGATTATGGCAACGCGTGTTACTGGAGTGCCAGCTGTTTTTCCTTTTTTACAAACGGTATGAAGTAGAAAATTTTAATACTCAATGTGTGGTGAAAATATGCTGGACACATAGTGGATAGAGGGAAAAAAAAACACACACACACAGAACTTCACCAGCCTGTCAATGGCTCTATCAACGCCGTAAAGTATGCAAATCAATTGATCACGCAGGCGGCGGAACCCGACCGTAGGACCTTCGCAAAGATCAAAACCCTCTTTTGAGCGTAAGTGGTGCTTCTTGATTGCATATCGAACACCGGTTATGGTGCTTCGCTAGTCTTTTTAAAACGAGCGAACGAAACACGGTGCCATAGCATTAAAAGAAAATAGAATAAAGGAAAAAGAGAGACAGAGAGTGGGAAAAAACCATCATGCCTTAAAAGAGGCATAAAAGCAAAGCCACCGCTATAGCGTTGCTGCCGCTTCCTGTCGTTGTAAAAACTGTCAGCGAGGGAAATAAAATCTCAAACCAGAAAGAAAATTGGTCCACCATTTTCGGTAGCATTTGTGTGGCGGTGTGCCATCAAAGGACGTACCGTCGTAAAGGAAAGCTGCTGGAAAGTCTTATATCTTTCATGGAAAGCAGCTCATATATTTCGTCCCGTCAATCGAACCCGTTCCTTAGTGTTTCTGTGGATGTGTGAGTTTGACTCTTCTTTAGACTACATACAAAAGAAAAAAAAACGAGAGCAGCGGGGAAAATCAAAAATCCATTGTCGTCATTTTCGAAAGAGAGTATTCGTTCTCTGATTTCGTGAACTCAACCTCCACCGTTCTGTCGACCGACAGCCAATAGCTTTCGGGCCTGGGAACGCTTTCAAACGTATCTTGAACCATGCCAATAAAGGGAAGACAGAACAATTCCAGATACGTGCATCATAACTTTAAACCCGTACCGAAATGATCTCTTCCTATGGAAACTGATCCTATTATATGGAAGAGAAAAGAATGGTACACAATATTGGAAATTCATAAAATGATTTTCATTTCCTTTTAATGGTCCCGGTCCCGGGTACGATTGTATGCAGGTAGCACTTGCGACAAATCGTTCAATTGCCATGCCATATTTTCGACGGTAATAGAGCATAGCTTTCCTACTAACGGAATGTTGAACGTTGATATGCTTTATATAAGAGAAACCTTATCTAGTGCAGGTTGGGATATGTTTCAACATTTTCCATCAAGCCAGTCTGTCACCACATGCAGCTCAGAACAAGTTTCTGTTCTCTATTGAAATTCCACTCAACGCAACTTTGTATGTGTATAGCTCTTCAGAAATGTTTTTCAAGCTGTTAAAGGTGATCAATAACTCGTCTTTTAAAATTATCATACACGCTTTGTCACATCGAAACCCGATTCAATGAAGCTGGGGGTTTCCAATACTTTCATTGTACACACGTGGTCAATAAAAGCACTGCTTGTCTTTACGCCATATGCCATTATAGCTGCTTCTTGGTACACTGGTGGTAGGTGGTTCTTCGGCTGATGCTGAATGTATCTTATATTGCCATTGGCCATTCCTTCCTGCTCTCTGTTAGTTTTTCCCTTTTTTTCAGTATGATCGTTTGCATATCGACAGAAGCATTCGTACTGACTACTGACAACGTGCTACTGCTCAGTTCTTCAAACCGAAACCGAACCGATTGCCAACGTAAGCCAAACGAAACATAACCAACCGACGGACAAGGTTAGTTTGCGTTTACTTGCACCGTTCGCTCCAACAATCGTCGGTTTCAACAGCTAGGGTTGCAGAAAGCTTCACTACACAACAGACGCTGGTTCACTGTTTCGGAAGCGGTGGCGAGAAAAAAATCCTACGTTTTCTTACGCTCGGTATGCGCCATACAGAATCAACGGCGAGAAGCAATGGATGATAATAGGATTTCTTTTTATTTGCATTAAACCGTGCGCTTCGAAAGTGGGGAAAGATGAAGATGAGTCGATTGATTTCAATGCATCACGTCGCTGGATCTGTTTTCGGAAGCTCGTGTCATGCTTGTTTCTTTTTTTTGCCCAAGAATGGTTTCTATTGAAAGGTTCAGCCATGGCGGGAGGGTTCGGCAGGAAATATCACGGTTTCAAGCCATGAAAAGAATGCAAGCGTACGGAGCAAAACCGGCTGAAAAGCTGCCGTACTGGAACCGGGGTGAATATTCAAGCGAAACTTCAAGCGTAAAGCAAAATAGAAGCTGATCATCAACAGACGAGTAAATATTGACAAATGAGATTAAAAATGAATTTCGATCCGCGCGTGAAATTGATCAAACGATTGATTCTTTGCGGTTTTTTGCCGGATGGGAAATGGAGACGCCTGGTGCTTCGTGCATGATGCGAAGCAATGGAAAATAATTCATCACCGATAGTAGCGTTTGATTAGCCCGGGCAAAGTGGGAATACAGTGAATAAATTCATATACATAATAAAAAATGGTTTTAAAATATAACTTTGTTTACGCCGACGATGCGTGGGTGCTTTATGAAGCTTTTCTCGATTCGAGTTTGTATTTTACTATTTTTGGAATTTAATATTTTATACTGCAAAGTCTTAATATGTCTTAATTGTTCGTATGATTTTAAATATCACTTTTCGCTGGTAGAAGAACGTTTTACTTTGTTGGGCTGACCTGATAAACCATGTATATCTAGAAAAACAATAATAACCGACCAAGACCTCTGGAAATTGTAACAATTGAGGTTGCAGTAGATGAGTAATATTGTTGTTTTTCTAAAGGATAAATAAAGTCAATAATAAGACAATAGATACTGTATTTTACAAGTCATTGATTGCTTCACGCTGTAGAATTGCTGGAATATTCATCGGTACAAATCACACCTATTGTTTGTATCGCGTCGAACGAGGAAATCGGTTGAGAAAACAGCAGGAAGATGCATGGTAAATTTCATGTTTATGATCCGTTTGGAAACAACTGTAACTGTATTGTTCCCAAACACATTCATCCCTTTGTAATACATTGAGCATAATATATTTGTGACCTTTTGAAATCGTGGTCATTATCACGACACTTGCACGATACCGTATAATCTCGATTCAATCTCTTTAAATGCACCTTACTTTAAGATTCCTCAGTAACGACCCGGGACACCACAAAAGCGTTCTATTGTTTGTGTACTTTGATGCTATCTACAGGTCACAAAATCGATTGATTTATTAGCTTCTTCTAACTAACTGGCAGAAGTAAAACAGAAGAAGCTACCCACACCCGAAGCATCGTAACACACTTCCCTAACAGCAACCGGCCATCCGGTGTATTGGGTTTGGTCCCGTTTTTCACGCTAGGCCATATTTCACTTTTTTAATTTTATTAAATTTTTCGATAATTTATGACCCACGATTTGGACGGCTCTCCACCACGCTTCTGGTGAAGCGGATCTCCTTGCAAGGAGATGGAGCATACAGTTTTTTTTTGCAAACGCTAGTGTCCTTCACCCCGTTGCCCAGCTCGACCGCCTGAAGGAAATGGAATGTGAAATAACTGGTCAACGGTTGAGCTGAGTGAAAAACGAAACCGTAAACGGAAAAATATCAATCTTCCACCGACGGTAAGCAGAGAAAACGGACCTCCACAAACACAGGACACAGTTGTTTTCTTTTTTGTTTTCTTGATACCACCCCTCCTCGAACAGGAACATATTTTGTTCAGTTTCGCTCACGTAACCATTTTCTTTTTCACTACTTTGCCCACTTTATTGCTTTCGCACGTTTCCGACCCTGCGTGTGTGCTGGTTCGTTTACCATGGAGCGCTAGTGGCGGTTATTATGTTCCAAAGCTTGCTACTTACCAGCGCTCCACTATCCAATGAAGGAATAACAAGGGATAAAGATATCCATGGAGCAGGAATGAAGTAAAAAAAAAACAGGCTCCGTGACCACGCCGAACAATATGATGAGGTGGCACAACGGCGAGATTTATGAGTAGTGACGATGGAAATTTGTTGCCATTGCTATTCCGGCCGGTACCGGAGCGAATAGTGGAAGCCCAGTTCCTGTCGACGTTTTCCTGCGGATAACGAAACGTTTCACGTGTTCCCTGTATCGTATGCCGTTTTATGAGCAATTTCTTTCCCACTCGGCACCTAAACTGGGTGCCAGGCGACGTGTGGCCTCTTGGCGCCCGTACACAAAACACAGAAATTACCCAAAGGGTATCCAACCGGCAGCTAAATCCCATTTAAGAAATCAACCCTCGAAACGGAATTGAATGTGACAGCAATCACGGCGGCAAACAAAACTAAATACGAAAATGGGCGCCAAACGAATGTGCTCATCGACTCGGTTTTTATTGAAATTCCATTCTGTCGCAGTAAATCATTTTCACTCCGTTTCCGGCACTCATCAATCAAGCATAGGGCTAGCAGCGCGCCGATGGGGGAGAGTGGCGGGAAATGGGAAACAACGGGAGCAAGTTTTTCGTACGTATGTGTTTGTGGGTAGTTGCGTGTGCGCAGGCAGGAAATTCATACCATCGGTGAACGGTGAAAGGATGCATTGAAGCAGGCAGACATCGAGAATGTAGTTCAACCCGTGCCTAAGGATCGCTGGTTTGCGCACCGCAAATGCCTCAACCATGCCACGCTGAAATATCCGTGCATATATATTTATTAAAAATTTATTATTACATGAACTGGCAGCAATAAGGAAATATTACGCGCCATCGAATGATTTATTCGTTTATTTTGACATTCAACGTTGCAACCGCTCGTTAACGTTCTCCTGGGAGATGGTGTTTGGGGCGTTGTGATGCCTCCGGTTAGGGTGGATTACGTATGTGTGCCTCTGGTAGTAGTAGTAGTAGTGGTAGCAGTAGTAATAGTGAATGAAACCGCGTACCGTACATCATTTGCTGCTGACACGAAGTATGAGTTGCGATAAGCCCGTCAAGAGTTGAAAGTTTCTCGTTTGGGGACGGATTTTGCTTACGGCGAGATATGCACTCAGAAGTTTGAAAAATTGACATTTTTTAAATTGTTTCAATGAATAAGTATCTAACACATTGTAAAACAATTTCCCTATACGAGCGAAACCCACATATTCAAAATCATATGAAACTAAATTGTGAAACCACAACAAATACGGGTTTGCAAATGTAAGTGTGATGAAAAGAAAAATTCATCCGCAGTTTCAGCTAACGATATCCAACAGTAAATATGAATTGATTGAAATTTTTTTATTATTTACAAAAAAATCTGGACGATTAATGCTTAAAATACGATAATGAATTAAATCTTCACAATTATTTAACTCTATGAAAATATGATAAATAAATTAAATCGCAAGAAGAACTGACAAATTTTGAAAAAAAAAATGAAGTTAAAGCTCCCTACAACGCCTGACAATGTGAACTTTCCGGAGAATTATAGAAGTCTTTACAAGTTTACATAATAGCTAGAATAAAGCTATGCACAACAAAACAATAAATGGTAGTAGCACAAAAATTTGTTTGTTAATGCAATGTTAATTGAACGTTCCTCACAATTTTACAGCATATACCAAACTGCAGAGTGTAAATAGAAAATTTGAAGCAATTTACTTTAATATTACCACCCATAGTAGGACATGTAAAAACTATTCCGAGAAATAATACTTTCTCCACACAGCTAGCCCGAAACTTTACATCCTTTCGCCAAACGGTGACATTTTTGTGATTTCAAGCTGGAAAAACACTAACATACTCCCGTAAACATACATTGCTTTTGTTCGAAGGTACGCTTTGCCAAAGACCACCCACCAGATTCCCGTTCGTCCCAAACAATCACTAGCGGGAACCAAAACATCAACCGAGCGATGGTACCAGCACGATACGGCCGTTAAGCTACCAGGGTAAGTTTTTCCAACCCCGGGCCCGGAGTATTCACCCCCGCAGCCAGCTGTTTGTGTATCTGTGGCAAAAGTGATTTGGAGGGAAAAGTTTTTCTTTGTCCCAACTTCTACAAGACACACCGAAAACCGGACGGTTATCGCGCGAGTCGGGAAACCGATTTCCGACCAATCAGCTTTCCGACGGCTGCAAACGGGAAGCAAACAGAGGGGGACAGCGGAATTGTTTTTCTTCTCGCGTGCGATGGATGTTGCGCTTCCTGCTTACGAGCTTTCCCGCAGGATGGGCTGCTCAGGGTAGAATGTGTGGATAAAGGGAGGTTTTCTTCGTATGGGTGCTTTTTTTTAGTGATTTGTTTCCGCACGCGGGAATGCTTTTTCATTTGAGTATGAATTTGCTATCCATTCTGGCATAGCATATGTTTCTGAACGAACTGATAGGTAAGGGTAAGTTCGTAGGATGTAAATGAACCAACATTGGAAAATTTACTATCAGAAATGGAAAGCACTAAACGCACATATGAATTGGGTAGGAAATTTAAATGGCTAAATCAAAAAGTTACAATTATTTGTCAAATAAAACTAATTGCAACATTTTCTATTTGAAATTTTGATAATAAATATCAATCAATAAAATCGATTTGTTAATTGTAATTATTGTCTAATTATTTCTTATTTTCATTATTTTGCCAAAGTTGTTTGCATTTTATTATTGTTTTCTCATGCTTGACTTTCCCTTACAAACAACTACCCAAATATGGCAGTATTGTTGCTCATTTAACCAAATAACAACGCAGATGCAAATACAGATAAATCGCTCACTTTTTTTTCTAGCCACACCAAAAACATTCCATTCTAATTGAAACGGCACTGATTAAAATGAGTTACACGCTCGTTGCCAGCACCGTTGGAACTTGTTTATCACACTCACACAGCATTACGTAGCACGGGTGTTGCGAAACACCAGGGATGAAATGAGTCAACGAAACGGAAGAAAGATGGAGCTTCTGTACTGAATTATTCATACCGGTCATTGCTGGTAACCCACTAGCAGTTGCAAAACGAGCACTACACCCGGTTACCGTCTACGGTGGCATGTTTATGCTTTTTGACTTATCGATACAAATGGTGAGTGAGCGTGGTTCGCGAGAGAAAAAAAAGGAACATAATTAACTTTCCATGCTCTCATGAATAATGTAGCGCGGAAGCTCTGGGATTAGCATCAACTTGGGCAATGGCACGGTTTAAAGCCACTGTTGGATTTGTTTCCAGTTGCTTCTGCAAACTCTGAAAATCTTGCCCAAACCGTTTACCAACACCAGCAGCACTCCTCGCTGGGTGGGACACAAAGCGGGCCAAAAGCGGATGATTTTGTGTTCTCCTTTAAGCTATGCTTGAAGACGCACCAGAACCCAATCGGTGTCAATTGAAACCAGCACGGTCCGGGGAGCATTGCGATCGAAGTGGTATCATTTTCCAATTAACTTTATAATACGCCATTGCTTGTTCTTCGCACTGAGCTCTATTGCTTTGCGCGACACCCGCAGGCGAATACCGGGCACCAAACACTGGTGTTCTGATGCTTACCGTGAGCATTTTTCATCAACACTACACCCCACCTTGTTCAGAAGGTCGATGTTTCATTCGCTTTTCCCTATCCAAATTCCTATTCCTGCTTTATCGACCAACGGGCTAAAGGAACGATTCCGATTAGAATGATACAGCATCGTAGCATATCAGCATTCCAGTACTCTTGCTCCACTAGTTGTCACTTTTCCACTTCCTTTTCTTTTCTATCGTTTGTCCCGCGCGTTCCTATGTCCCGAACAATGGTTTCGACCCATTTTCGGGCGTACAACTGAACGGTCGATGAAATCTTAATTAATGAAATAAATTACTATCATCAACTGCACTTCAACTCACTTATTTCTCACTCAAACTACTTCTCCTATGTACGTTAAGAAAGCAAAATAGACACCCACCCACACACACATACATACACTGCAAACACACATACCAAATCCGAAATGGGACGTTGCTCTTCGCCACGGTTCCTGATCCCGGTACAGACGCGAAATCATCGAATGAGGGGGAGGTGATAGAAGGGAGCAATACGAAGCGAAGCGGGAAAATTGATATGTATCGAAGACTAACGTCGATCCCGTGACCCGACTTCATTTCGTGCCAAATTGGCATGGCATACAGAATGGAGAAAGCGATACGGCACACACGATATCGGGCGCCCTCCACCATCATGCCATGGGCATGCTTTCGTACCGGTGGGTAAGACGATACCGGCAAACGCTCCTAACCACCAACACCGCCAGTAAGTTTGAAAGCAGTGCTGGCGAAGCTATTTGCTTGTTAATGAGATTTTGCTGTGCTTTGTGCATTTAAACGTAGGCGTACACTGTACGTACCTAGCCATTTCCATTGTTACAGGAAGAAGCACGAGAGACAGAGGAAAAAAAAACTATCCCCAACCAAGTTCTGGCCAGCGGAATTCCCATTATTCGCACATAGAGGGTGCACACGCTACGTGTACGATGTGGTGCGTCATGTGTCCGGTTCCGGGATAAACTGGACAGCCCCCGACCCAACCGTGCACCATTATCTGGCTCCGATCCTGGGCAATATTCCGGATGGAGCGATCTATCCACCGAAACCGATAGTGAGACGCCCAGGAAAAACACATTAATTTCATTCCACCGAAAGGCATTACCGGGAAAGCATTGCAGCTAAGGGAGCGTTGGGCAAGATTTTTATCCTCATACCATCCAATTTTAGCAACGTTACAAATGGTCAGCTTTGGGGGTTGTATAGTTATCGATAACCGAACTAATACACCGATGATTCCACCGAATGGCGGTAATATATTACACTTACACAGTCGGGATGTGGTGATGGTAGATAAGAACAAAGCTCCTGAGTGCGTTTGAAATACTCGCCTAATCAGTAGATAATTTGGACCCAAGATACGTGATTCATCTTCCGAAATTCTTTAGTTTGTACTAGCGAACATTCTACTGCTATTTGGCGGTCTCTACCGCTCGGTAACGTTGTACATAACAAATTCAATTATTCTCACGCAAAATATCGCTATTACGGCCATTGCTAAACCTCACACTACTACGCGGCACACCAGCCTAATATTTAACTGGCAAACTACCACCCGCCAATAATCGTATTCCCGTCGTGAAACCTCGAATCAATAGAGCAAAACGATGGATATTTTAAAATCCCCTTTCTAATCGTACTACCAACCCGACGTACCGTAGCGCGAGATCGGTTCCTTCTTGCAAACGGTCCATGTGGCGTGGAAAAGCGAACAGAAAATCCCATGATAAAGCCATCCAGATCAACCGTTGCCGTCCCGGCGAAACCGATCTCGGTGCAAATGCCAGCAGCTATTTTCTACATTCTACTAGCAAAAATACGACGGCGTCTCCCTACCAAAGGGGCAAGGCACAAACGATACGGTGAAGCGGAAGAGAACCCAGGAGCGTCTTCTCCCGGATCCGGTCACATTCAATATTCACTAATCCACCCGCACCCAGTGTGAAGATTATCGGATTACGAATTATGCTCCTTCATATTCTGCGCCGTGTTTCCTCCGCACCGGTTCGCTTCCATTTGCTGTTTGCCACCGTGTGGACTTAGCAACTGTGTCACTTGTGCGGGTGCCGTCGCGTTTTCAACATTTCATATTGCCGCACACACAACACAAAACAACCAATGCCGGCAAACGTACAATAATTCGCCCACTTGGCATTGGCTGGCGGCCGGCCGGTAGAAGATTTTGGGGTGAAATATTTTTCCATCCACGACAGCATCCGCTTATCGAGGTTTCAAAGCCGTGCCGGCTTCGTGTCACACCCAGGATCCGAACACCGCAGTCCGGGAGGGGCGGGGGAACGTTTTTGCATCATTCCGTTTTCAAGCTGATCCGATTTTTCCGAAGCGATGGCAAGAAGTGTCCTCTAAGCAACAGACTAACCGGAGCCTAACACTCACAACAGCGTGGACGAAGATGGTGGTGGAAGGATAGCTATGTCACAGATGAACGTAGAAAAGTGATGGCAAACGAAACGACACCGGAACGGCCTCCCGGAGAAGGAGGAGAAGGCGAGCACAACACTCAGCCAAACACGACACGTCGTTTCCATCGGTATGAACGGTGAAAACGTGGGAATCGTTCCCTTTTTGCGGACTTCTGGTTGGCGTCCCACGTACAGCACCTTCTTCAAACTGCTTCCAATTGGACCATCAAGAAGCAGATTAGCGCGTACTGCAGCCAAGGCGCCCGAAGGCCGTTGTGGAGTTCGCCGTATATTCGGCCTCCGACCAAAAGACGGGAAGATGTTGGATGCTCGGAAGATCTTGTTTAAAACATCCACCTCCCCCGCTCCCTTTACGCGAAAATCGGACGACATTTTGGTACGCCCGTATACCTCCCTCAAGGAAGACGGGATCCATTTCATTGTTTATACGTGTGTGCCAGGGTGAATTTGTTACTATTGTTCTAAGGGATTTACACGACGGCATACTGGTTCTGGTCGGAAATCGTCCGGATGCGCACCACGCAAAGTGAGGGGAAGGTCTTGCTTTTGAATATCTGATTCTTGGACATCCGTACCCAGACAAAGCAGCCCGGACGCTTTAAACCCCGACCGGCAAAACAATGGAACGGTACAGTACGGAGATTCTTAGTGCGGGGCGGATATTTTGATAAGGGTTTCACTTTCCGCTTCAATACCGGTACGCATGGGACAGAAGACAGACGTACCGAGCAGGGCCCAGGAGATACACCAAAACTGTCTCGGACTTTTTTTTGCCACCAGTTCGGACAGGTACAAGGATTCCAGCAGCCAGCCAGCGTGATAAATGAGCCCATCAAGTGTTTCGGTAGTCGGGATGGTCAGAAGGTTGGAGTATTTTTTCCATGTTAAACGTTAGCTTCCGAGATTGCTGAGAGCGTGTGTATGAGTGTGTGGGCATGTGGAACAGAACGAAGCATTTGGGGGTAGGGTATAACATGGTATAGCAGTTGCCTCACGTCAATGAATAATGGTATCCCATCATGAAGTATTTTATTACATCGGCAGTAGAACGAATAGCAACAAAGCGTATAACAACGTTTTGTAGAGCTTGCTCTTGGTTTACTCACAATTGTTAGAATTGTTTTACTCACAATACTAGAAATAATAGAAGAAAATATGTAATGACAGTCCGTAACTTCAAGATCATTTGTTATTTTTTTGAAGAATGACAGAATGTAAACTATATGAAAAAATGGGTTTTTTGCAAAATTACAGAGAATTTGTTTTACATTTTTACACTCACTTTTGCATAATCTTTTGAAGGGTTAAGCATTGATTCATGCAACATAACTCAGAGGCCACTTATGAAGAACCGTATTTTTGATGCAAACAAGCATATACATTACTTAAAAATTTGTTTAATTTACTGGTAACGCCGTGCAGGTGGGTCCGTTCTTCACCTTCAGTAATTCTAAAAATTTGATCTATTGCAATGTTACACACTGTATAATATATAAGGATTATGTCCACTTTCGTGTAATCATGGCAGTGTAATAACAGGTACATACATTGTTTCAATTCCGGATTCACCAATTCACCACTTTAACGATACGGCCTGGCCGTTCTTTATGATTGAGAATATCAAATACTGATCACTTAGTTCAAAAAGAATAATAATAACCATTGCCGCATGTTAGATGGTCAAATTTGTTCCCAACATGTCGCAACGATTCGTTCGATCATGCCTGGCATAACTGGCTTGCTATACATATTTATACCATGTAGCACGTTCTTAATTGGAACGGCCTAGGTGCAATTTTAATACCGGTGTTTTCGTTTCGAAGAAATCTGCCATACTTACAAAACCAGTGAATCATCCAGATGGTAATCAGGGCATTCTTCTACTATCAAGAATCTTCGCCAGCGAGATCAGTAAACGTGTGATCTTCGGGAACACGTAGATGAAAACTACGAGGTTCTACCATGTTCTATAAGTTGCGTTGATATAAGTCACATACACTTCTCAAACATGGGCTCTACCTAAAGCTGATGAAGGATTTTTAGACCCGCAAGCGTGAGCCTCTGTAAGTTATAGGATGAACTAACTATAGCATAACGAAATAGACTCGACTGGCTCAGATGGAAATCAAGAAGAACATTGATGGCATAGACAACGTAGGCGAAGGAAAATCTCGTTGGAACCACTACCACGTCCTTTTAGGCGGCCCACATTGACAGAGGCGTGGTAGGTCCTAAGTAAGGTGGAGCGATGGCGTTGATGCGTCCGCCACGAAGGCCGAACTTCCGGTTGCAGAAGTCCGGTTCCGCCACGAAGGCCGGTTGAGAGGACTTCTACAACAGGTCAAGACCGCGATCATACTTTTGATATTTTCTTCAAAAGTTGGAGACAATATTGATATTGAGAATATCAATATCAATCGTAAAACGAAATAGACTCACCAGGCTTCGAAAGACTGGTCATGTCGTTGCACTGACACCGAACGACCCAACCCGTAGAGTTCTTTTACGTCATCATAACGAACTTCTGCTGTACAAGTATATACGTAAATTATTTACCTCATTCATTGTTATAGTTCGCTCATATGATTCATTTTACAACATGCGCAACATTTCACCAAAAATGATAGCCTGCAAGGGAATGTGTCAAATTCCATGCTGTTGCAACCGTGCCAAAATTTTCATTGCGCTAATGAATTGTGCTTTCGCTTTTTATTTTGCCTTGCTCTTATCATACAGCTCGCATTTAAGGTCAACTGACAGTACAGGACAGATCTTGTAACGAATGCACTCTTAATTCGATTTAGTAGCAAAGAGGATTATACACTGCCCTTCCTACACTGGAACAAATTTGTAGGTTAACAAACCCTTTGCAATGTAAGAAATACGACCTTAAACATTCCCGGTACGTCGTGTGTAGTTAAAAATGAAAATCCACGTACGTTCCCCTTCCAAACCCTAGGTGCAAACGGCACAATTTGATTCTCTTGTTGAAGGGCAGGTATGAAGATTGAACCAATGTATACGATTCATTCCTAAAACACAGTCACAAAAGCACTACCGACATACTACACACATCCGAACCCAGAATGGAAAACCGGGCTCATCTTCCATACAGAACACGCTTCGAATTGGTGTAAGAAAAATTAAATTTTCAAATAGAAAAGATATTCCATTGTACATATTAAACATGAAATATCTTTACTCCCTCGAATATGGCAAACAAATGATACCTGTATACATGTTATCGTCTATGTACGAAACACAAATTAGCATACATATTTTAGTGGAGAAAATCAAACACACCAACCAAACAAGAGCAAATGAAAGGTGAGTGGAGCGTTTGCTATCCACTTTACCTTCGCTCGAATATTCCTAATGGATGTCTGGAACCATCTAACCCTTGTCGAACCTGCTCGACTTCTCAGCTCATAACACCGGCACATGGGGCATCTTCCGTTTCGGGAGATGTAACATGGAGAATGGAGTTCTTCTCATGTAGCATGCATAATCGATAAGCCTTTTTACATGTTCAATTTGTACATCTGGAGCCATGTTTGTTTGCACCGTTACAGGACAGAATTGTTCAAAATATGGGCAGGGTAGCAAAATGTGTAAAAGAACAAAAGCTACCCTTCTGTTGCTGTTCTCCAAATTACCATCCACCACAAGACTTAGCGCTGGGATTTTTTTTTTGCAACCATATAGCTTAAAAATTCCATGTTTATTTTTCGAACTACATTATTTTCAAATTTGGAAGTTATTTACGCTACAATAGCAATTCCAGTGCCATGGCGAATGTTTATTTCCGTTTTTTATGCAGATAGAACATGGTTTTCCTTTAGTTTACAGCACTGCAATCTGCATTGTCACATTTGTCGACTGTCGCTACAATGCAAAATGGGAAAAGTTAGCATACAGAAGTTGGCGTTCCTCCCAGCTACGGTAATACAGTGTTATGAAAGTTTCTGCTTTACGACCCATAGTAAGAATTTATTGGAAAATGTGTTTTTTTGTGTTTTTTTTTTTTGCAAATTGAGCCCCAAACAAAGCCATGTTTATTATAAATGTTAAATGGATATACTAATAGAATGTAACTATTAACGACTTACACATTTTCCAATGCATCTCTTAAAATGTGTTGCCCAAAATAAACCTGTTTCAAAATATTTGCTCATTTTGCGTTCCACTATTTCCGCAAACAGTCTAGGGATAAATGCTGTAGCTAAGCCACTTACAAAACCGTTGCACATTGAAAGCGAAAAACCACAGGCACATGCCACAGAGCGGATCAATTGATTGCCAGAGCAAATACATTCTAATGCCTGGCATCCGGTAGTGAAACAATGCGCGAAAACCGCACGAAAAAACAAAAGAAAGATGGTTACGAGCGGTAGCATTCCACGCTTTCACCGTGCGATGGGAAAGCAAGAAAACATTAGCGCACAAAAGGAAAGCTGTAAAGTTGTGAACAAGCACCATATATCTTTCTTTGGTTTTTACACAACCATACCACTTTTCACCGGTCGGTACGGTACATATCTTTTTCGCTTTTTGTTTCTTTTGCCTCGATTTGTTCAACCAGCAGCGGGATGCAGTTGAATGTTTGCGAAAAGGATCGTACTTAAGGTTCTTTTGTTTTGGTTTGGTTAGGACGGGGTTTCTTTAAACTGTTTGCTGATAAAACACACATTGCTATACGCGTAACAAATGCTAAATTTGCAGTAATCGTTTTACCGGCCGTGTTCCTGCAGCAAACAACGTGTACAATGAGGCAGAAGACGTATTCTAATACGTGCTGTATTTCATGACGTAGCGCTCCCATCGCCTGTACTTGTATCCCTGTTTCAATGCATCCACTACTACGACCGAAAGGCTAACCAATCACACGGTCCAACCTTTTCGATGTTTCACGTTATCTGTGAAGCCTTTCGAGAAATCGAGAAAGAAGTGCTTCAATGCATTGAATGCACCGACCGACCGAACCCGTTTGCATTTGCTCGGGTGCAATCGATGCAAACGTGCTTGGGCCGATTGGAATTGAAGTATGCACCGTCTACGACCAAATTGCCTAGCAGTTCCGCAAAGTAAGGGACGGTGAGGGTGATCTGATACGAACGATTCATCGACGACGTATATTGCATGAACGACACCGCCCTCACTGCAAGAAGCTTTTAAAAGAAATCGGGTTAAATGTTCTCGTTTCAATGATCATTCTGAATTGCAGCACATGCCATCCCATAACAGCTGCATTTGTTTCGAAAGCTTTGTTTCCTATACACGTACGGGAATATTCTTCAATCGCACTGATGCATTAAAATAGGTAATCCTTAGGTTATAAAATAAACAAAAAACAAACAAATCATAACATACAATTTCCCAACCCTATTCATAATCGGGCGGTCCGATGGCGAGAGGAGATAAGCGGCACCGGTCTCATACGCCTGGACCGGGGTTCAAATCCCATCCATCCCCAAGAAGAAGAAAAATAATAATGATAATTGTTGAAACAAAATCATACAGCTCAATGGAGACTAAACAGAACAGTGAATAAATCAGTTTTACGTATAAAAAAACCAAACAACAACAAAATATCTTAGCGTCAAAAAAACTAACCAATAATCAATCTAATGAAGTGGGAAAATATAAAACTCACCTATAGAAAACTAGCAACATTAAAACACTAAGTTGATCATACCATATCATATCATATTAGCCAATACAATTTTAACTCCACATACTTCATGTCATATGATTACTATTCATCGAAAAATGAAACAATTGAACTTTTTGGCATTATCTAATTTTCAGAAAAATTAATGCTATTTGAAAAGCATGGGGTTTACTATGCGCCTACAATCTGCTTAATGAGACACGAGTTCATTGTTGAAACATTCAAATTCATTAGGGATTAATTATTCACTATTGCTCGATTTATTGGGCCTTCTTCATCACCGCAATAGACCCATGCCGATTTTGCTCATTAAAATTTTATTCGTCCCAATGGATAGTTAAAAATCGCGAATAAAAAAACCTCCCACCCATACATACATAAACCCCAACCACTTTCAAACTGATGGCAAAGTTGCATTTCATATCGGGGTGGAATAATAGCACGGGGTGGAACAAACGATTACGAGTACGAATCGGCAATACAACCGAAAATATTGTTGTTTACGCTGTTTCCTGTCATAATTGCGACGGACTACAGCACAGCTCAATGGCATTTATCGACATGTTAAATGCACCATTCGCGGAAGGCACGAAATTAAAAAAAAAATGCACAGATGTGCATATGCGTATGCGTTTCAGTTAGTGGGTGATGTAACTACAAAAGAATCCTACCAAACGGGAACCAAACGGGCCATATTTTGTGCAGTTTTCAAGTGCAAATATGAATCATAAAAATAGTCTCAACAAAGTAATATGATCTTTTTCTATAGCGTAGAACAGTGGAATTGATTTTTTGCAACGGTTTTTTCATTCACGTATCATTCATGCATTAATTTTATGAAGTATCAACGCAACGCCTACAAATAAACGAGCTGTAAAACATTTCCATTCCATCAAGCTTGGTTGGCGTACAATTTTCATCGTGGTCGCATCCTTTTTTCACCGCTTCAATTAACTGCCACGATATTTGGAGAAGGAAACTCATGGTAACTCATATCAAATTTCAACAGTTTGCAAACCGTTTTAATTTTATTGGAAACGATGGTTACACATTGCAAAGTATTCCAGTTCCTGTAAAAATGTTTTTGCTCCATTTCCGATTGAATTTCATGTAAGGGCAGTACATGTCGATGTGTCCCAATTTATGCATTGCATGCACAGCAGAAAAATTCGTATACAAGCAATCAACTCCAGGATGCAAAAGCTCGAGATAAGCGAAAAGATTTTATTAAATATTCCACTGCAACTTGAAAGGCATTTAGAAACAATTCCATTATTTATCACTTGATCTCCAGCTATAAATTATTTCAAAAGTTAGAATTTGACTGCAATTTTTATAGCACGAGAGATATTAATTATTTTGGACGTAGAACATAACTCAATGCAATTTATGGCTCCCAAAGAAACTATATGTTGTTAAATAGTATGGCTAAATATGAGAATATTAATGTAAAAAGCTCACTTAAAAGAGTACAATCCATGCGAAATATGCACTATCTACATCTGCGAATGAATCACCAAAACATCAAAAAGCATCGAAGGTGTTGAAAATTTGTTTTTCACACCATGTTCAAAAACAACGATCGGACGCGCTCATCCGTGTAAATGGTAAACTTTCCAACCAGTTAGATAGTCTGATCAGTTTGGGCAGAACCGTTCCATTCTCATCACCTGCCGAAGCACTAAACAACTTCCGATCGGAAGGGTACGGTACCCGTTTTTACCGACCGACCGGTTTTGCAAAAGTTTATTAATTAAGTTACACCGCTCAATCGACGTTCGAGAAACTAGACGCTTCACCAACCAACCGGACCAGGTTTAAGTTGGATGAATGGATAACAAAAAATCTTAACACATGCCTGCCCTCCCATCCCTGTAGACAGACACTCTCGACGGACATCAACGGACCACGTTCGTAAAGCCTTTGTATGTCCTGCCACGGCACACTCCGTCCAATAGTATGTAGCTGCTCCCATGTTACGGGAAACAGGGTACGAAAATAAAACAAGAAACCCATCACTTTCAAACAAAGCCGCAAAGCCTGCGTATTGAGGCACCCACACTCTCAATTTTCTCCGGCACGAACCCGAAACCGGTGAACCGGTTGCAAGGAAAATTTCGTGCCTGCAAACTCTACCTGCCTTTGATCCGGGCCACTCGGGACGGGCCCCCTGACGATAATGGACGGGATCGGCCGTCGGTTGAAAACATACCGTTGGCAGTTTTCACATTCTCTGCTAAATTGACTGCAAATGATTTCAATCCTTTCATCGAGCCACTCACCATCCGCTGTGGGCATGATTTTAAGGTGTTTGAATTTGTGGGCCATTCTCCCAGCGTGATAACGAAGCACAACGGTGCTTGGAGGTAGTGTCATTCCCGAGTAAACTTTCCACCAAACTCTCCCGCTCCGACAGGCTGCGTAGGGTGACTTTACCTCAAACACTCACCAGATATGTTGAAGCTAATTCGTTTGTGCCGTTTTACTGCAGTGCCAGTTATGTTGGGTTGCGAACAATCTGCCACATACCTTCACAGCGGGCTGGGGCACAAAATCGGAGCATTTCCGTGCACAGGTCTCAGGAACCGGTGCAGTTCTTAAGCCAAGAGCTCTTGCCTATTCTTAGATCCTGGCTAATGATTCAACCGAGGGCACTTGAACGTGACATCACATATCTCATCGACCACGAGCTGCGGTAGTCCTGTGAATGACACTGAACCGTTGGCGTCCATACCGTGCGGTCTCTTGCACACACCCAACTCACACCATCAGACGTTAGGCACATGCGTCCGGTGCCGGATGCTGCACCCAACATCCTCCAACAGGCTGTCGTTCCGATTGTCACTTCTCAGTCTCGCACCGCATGACAGCTGCTGGGAAACTGTTCACACTTTGCCTAGACAAATGAATCACCGTCCGGCCCTTCGGTTACCGAGCATCAGTAATTGTGCACGGGAGCATGCTGATACTACTGCTTCTGCTGGTGCTGCGACGGCACGAACTAAAGCGTAGGACATGCCACATCATAGTCAGATTTTATGAAGTATTTCCTTTTTCCACTCAACGATTGCCTCCACATAATACACTAAAGCTGCTGGATAAAAGCAGGCAGAACCACATGTGCGAATACACCGGGCGAATAGTCCGGGCCGTTTGAATTCCGCCAGTATGAAGAGATAACACCACTGCTAATTTATTCCATCGTCGTTTCTGCTAAAACCTCGCATCCCGAGTCCATATACTGCCAACGCTAATTCTATGCTAGTGGGTGAGATAATGGCTGAATCTGAGAAGCAGTCACACGCACACGTGTAAAAGTGTGCGATCCTACATATGCACAAGGAGCGATAGCTCGCTGCAATAAAACTTTTAGTCTGTCCCATACTTTACGACCAGCAAGGTTCGTTCACCACAGTTTAAGAAACTTTCCTCTCGAACGGTACGTAACTAATGTTCGTACAATACAAATTCTCAACCCATCCGGGATATTTCCACAAACAATCCTGCTCATCTAGGAATTCTGGTTAGATGTGAGGAGTAACTCCAGTTGAAGTTCTTCTCGCCTTCGATCGTTTACTCACCAGTAGGTATTACTGCCTTTAGGGTATCTAGAAAGAAATGCAAGAATAGAATATTCGATTAGAACGATGTCGATCAAAATAGATCGTTCTAGTTAATTGTAGTTAAGCACTATTATGCAATTATCTTAATTGAGGATAATGCAAAAGCGCAACGAATGCAAGAAATGCTTAATTTTCTCCAAGAAAAAAGAGTACGTTGGATGGATTCCGTTTCAGGACGCAAAAATACTAACACGCATTATTGTATAAAGTATTATGTAAACTTAACAGCATAATCTGGATAATGTTTTAATTATCATGGAAAGGCGCCTCCACTGTTTTAAACCACCCCGCCAACCATAACTCTTTTATTGTATCCATCCGGTAAACGAAACCATGTCTGTATTGACGACTGCAATTTAATATATGATATTTCCTCTGCCGGCGTTGATATCAGGCTCGCATCGCAAAATCACTGCCACGCCAACACAAACACCGAAGCAGTAAGATTAGCTTAGACTCGTGTCAACACGCTTCAGCACAGGATGGCGAAAGTTAAACTCAACCGGCACGCGATATGATCTCGCATCGCTCACTAAAATCTGCACTTCTGCAGATTAACTTACTCGCATTCTCGAGTACCACTTGCCAGCTATTTGTTCATTTTCAGTCCTCGGCAAACACATTACTTGAAAGCTTTCGGCTGTTTCGGTTCGGTTGCCCGGTTCAGCACATCGTACGCCCGTATCGCCGGCCCGCAACTTTCCCATTTTCCCAAACTAAGCCACTTAACGCTGATGCATTCACCAGTGGGACACTGGAAATAGACAGCCGCTGGAAACTGGTAGAGCATTAAATATTAATTTCCACTTCCTTTCTTTGGCTGGTTCTACTCGCACGGAAGCTACGGCAACTCGTCATACTGCTGCACGGTCGATGCAGACCACTTCGTGTATATAAGTGTGTTTATGTGTATTTTTGTGCTCCGGCTCGGGGAAAAGCGATAAAGAAGTATATCTTCAGCTTCAACAGCGCGCTCCGTCGGTTAATGCAGCCGTAAAGTGGATCTTACCAGCCAGAAGTTTGCAGGCTTTGAAGGCACTAGTAAACCTGCTCGCAGGCATCGGTCCATGCTAGAGGATAGACCGAATGTCCCGCGTTCGCTCACACTTCCGCGCACGTATTGCACGGGAGCGAAAGTGCAGCTCGGCTTTCGTTAAGGGTTTGTCTTTACGATGATGATTCATATTTAATGTTTAATAAACGAAAGTTTATCCCAAGGACCGTATGCAAGATTTCAACGATGTCGACATGGTGGTAAGCATAATTCTACGGGCAGAATGTTTCAAGCGCCCTAGGTACGACCTGCCAATAGCGTACCTGACTCGCAAGCCACTCTTTATTTTGTACCACAACGTTTGTCCCGTCAATACAGTGTCTGTCCACCAGTTATGAATAAAAAAGGAAACTATTTTTTCCACTTCGCCTTCGGGATTGACCTTTTCCTGGCGACTAGATCCATTTAAAAGCTTAATTTAAAAGATAGTGAGAAACGGAATAGACAATGGATGCTGTGGATAGAGATATCGTTGTTAGCTGTCCGCGTCTCTTCATTTTCTAAATTTGCAATTATGGTCAAGAAAACGTACTCACATATTAAGAGTCATTGCTGCCATATGAACACTTTTATACATAAAAAAAAACATTTCTTATCTCAGAACAATTCTAACAGTGTTCTGACTATTTTTAAGAAGCAGTATTATACTTAAAAAACAGCTAACATTTATTCCAAATAAAATTGCGTTGCTTGCAGCTCTTTAATTTGTCAACCACTAAACAAGGCAGAATTAGCAGTTTTTTTTATTACAAAATATTGCCTGGCTTTGGCTTCACAATAGTTAATCTTAACTTTCTGCTAACCATTGGGATAGTGTGAGGCGGAAGATGGGAGCGAAAATTGTTAAGGGGGACTGCTAAGGACCTCATATGGCGGTCTAAAGCTTTGGAATTGTGGAGGTTTCTTAAAGGTGGTCCGGTGGCAGGACATTTTCGTCAAACCTCATCCGGATCGTTCTTCCATATCGAGGACTGACTATCCAACTACGTCTATCATTAAGTCTAGTACGTCATTATATGGCCGGCATAACCAAACAAGGTCGTCAAAAAGAAAAAGAGCTTCGAAAAATCTTCAAAAAACTGTTGGGTATCTCATACACTAAACGGTGTCCAAAGAAAGTTCGATTTTGTTAATAATACAAATATCAATTACAATATCAACAAGTCTCATCACAATCGTGATTAGTGTTGGGTAGTGAGCGAAAGAGCTACCTCAGACGCTCAGCTCACCTCACTGAGCGCGCTCGCTCTCGCTCAGCTGAAAATAGAAGTAGCTCTTTGATGAGCGAAATGTGTTGATAAAAAAATAATCGGATTACATAATTTAATTGATCTAATATCGAAAGAATCTAAAAATAATGTTGGAACAATTGTTTTATGAGAAACATGGAACATGAACAGATAAAAATGGCGCTTCCGACTCCGAA
>KB663832.1:1208980-1219499 GCA_000349025.1 Anopheles minimus
ACCGGTTCGTGTTCTAAGAGGCCGAATGCGCATCATTCGGCCCTATTTATGCTGTTCGCATCCTCGTCGCCATCGCAACGGCTATTACAAACATGGTGGGCACTGTCCCTCCATCGTCCTGTCTTTGCCCTACAACAGCGGTACTGTTGTAGAGTTCTACCGCTCGAGTAAACAAATCGCGTTGTGATCACAATTTACAACAGATTCATTTCAATTCGATGTGACAGAGACCGCAGGAAAACACACAACCACAATGTACGGCCTATCGATGTGAGCTGCATTTATCCCATTCAATGTATTACTGTTACGGTGTCTGCGATTGTCTGGAAAAGCGGGCAACCCACACCACAAGGTTTTATTTGTCGCTCAACAGAGCACTCGGATGTCACATAAAGTAGACTTTTTTGTGTGTTTTTGTTTTATTGTATTTGTTTGCATGGCGCCCAGCTGAAAAAGAGTTAGTGATATTATTGTACTATCGATCATTCATGCGCCACCAGGCGTCTCCATTGCGCTTCAGAATGGCAACAGTTTTGCGTTGCAATTGTTCAAATGGAAGGCAAAGTAAGTACATTTCATGTTTTATACAAAAATTATTGACGTGATTGTTTAATTGCTTTGCTGGGGTACTAATACCTGCCATAGACGATCATATTCATTATATTACAATAATGAATGTTTGTATAAAATATGCTTCTCTCCAAATGGAAGCTTAGGATGTTTTAAGAAGGAATATTTTGTATTGAAAATACGGCAATAATGCATTAAAAACGAAAAATAAATTTAAAAATAGAAAAAATCATATTAAATGAAAATAAAACACTCAAAGCCCAGTTTAAAAACTTTCATTACTATTACTTTTACAGATAATACACACAGCAGGACGTCGAAATCCTTAAACATCATACAGTTAATAACATGAGTATACAAACAAACAAATATCTCATAAGCAATAATATTCCTTTTATAAGAACAATACTATCATCATGCATGATTAAAAAGTCAACAGCAGTTGCATCGGAAAAACATTTCATATTACAACGATCTCAACTTAACTGGACCACTCCACTGCATTGGACGGGTGGAAAAATGTGTACACCAACGAAGAAAACGACCCGCAACCATATAATCGTCGCCGTGGTGGTACATTTATGCAAAATCAGTTATTGGTGCGGTTAGTAGCGTGCAGCAATAAACAGCCGTCAGACGTCAACCTTCCAGCGCTGCCAGCAAACCTGCCTTCGTGGCAAAGTCTTTATGGGTGGTTGGCAGCGTTGCCCAAAAAGGCCGCCCATTCTCGCACTCACACACACTCACCAGCTGTAGACGAATTTCGAATAGAGTCGCAAGCGCACCGTCGTTTACCGGGCTCAATCACGTACAGTTTATTATCGCTATTAACACGAAGTGTTGCCATATTTATAGGGTAATGCCATGTCGACGCGGAGCAGCTGCCATCGTCCTTAATTTCCCTGTGCAAAACCGCGTAATGGGGTTTCCGTTACGATCTCGGGTAACGCTAGAGCATCGAAAAAAAGAAAAGCAACCAACCAACTCCACGATGCATTTTTCCACTCATTCTAGACGGCCGGTGCCTTTCTCACAGTTCATTCAATTACTTACATTACAAACCAGTTCCGAAATGTACCAAATCGGCTCTATTTGCTAAGCTAAATTGCTATAAATTTTCCGACTACACTAGCAATGCAAAGGAACGGGGAATTTTCCAATATAATCAGCTCAACGGTTAGCCTAGCTGCATGTATACGGTTGGCCGCCATCTGCCTCTTTCCTTCCGGCAAAAAAGGCTTAAACTTGAACGCAACCCCGATCCGGTGCTAATAAATATTCAACAAGCATTAAAGGACAGCGTGCTCGAACACGAACCAGCGGGCAAGCGTACGACCGATGCGGTTCCGTTGGTTCGGTGGATAGAGTTTGCATTAGCAATGCATAAATAAAAATTGAATTGACCACCAACAGCAGCACAGTCGGACGATCACGCAGCTTCAGGAAAATCGGCCCAGCTGTACCGTGAGCGTACGTGTTATCGCGCTTGTACATGCTTTTTCCTGGCCACCGGCATGCTTCTTCTTCGTTGGCAGCAATCGCGATAAAGTGCACTCCTGCACGAACGCATCTTCTCAATGGCGCTCGGTCTCGCAAATTTTGCACCCATTCGCGCTGGTTCACGATAAAGACTAACTGGTTAATCCTTTCCTCCGAAATTTCCGGCCCTCTCCAGTTGGTTCCGGTCGATTTCACAACCAGCAAACCCTACCGCCTTCCAAAACCCACAGCGTTCTCTGCCCATCGCACCCACCCGCAGCCACACACCCACAGTCTACATCTGCTGCTACATCGCTTTTTATCTCCCATGATTGGAAGCCGGCTGCTCGATTGCAGGCGTTATAAATTTTACTTTGCCAAATTTATCAGACCATGATCGTGGGAAGCAACCGGGAAAATAATATAAAAAAAACAAGCAAACCAATTCAATCGATTCATCCGGGCGCCACATTACAGCTTGAGTGAATCCCGTGGATTATATGGCACGGAACGAAATCAAACCAATCATCGTTGGCCACTCGTTCGTTACTTTGCGGGGAATTTTGCTGTCAATTTTCGGTGAGGAAATGCAATGCAGCGTGAGAATGAATGGCAGATTTTTCGTCGAGTGTTTTCAACGACTCTCCTGACCGAAAGTTTCAAACATTCATCATCAACAGTGTGACCATGTGTATAAAAATAAAATAGAAATTCATGTTCCATATTACAGCACCGTGCAGTTTTGTGATTTTCTAACACTCTTTATTTATAAACCTAATGTGAATTATGGCATTTAAAGAAATCAGAAAGATTTTGATTTCAAACTATTTTTTTAAACACATCATTATAATAAACATAAGTGCAAAATACGTTTTTAAATAATTTGTCTAGTTTTTTACCATTTCACGTTCATGACTGAACATCCTATTAAGTCTTTGCTAACTCAAATTAAGCTGGTCCAGACGATACCAAATCGTAAATAAATCATCTGTATGGTTGTGATTTACTCAAAAAGTTGTTTTTGCTTCTGTGTTTCTGGATTCTTTTCAAGTTGAAATGGAATGTATAAATATTGAAACGCTATGTTACTTTCTTCAGGCTTCTACAAAACATTGATGCTCTACAATTGATGATGTTGGAAGCTTTTGCAATGCATACACGCACACTTTTTAAATTCTTTTCTATAATCAACAAAATCCAGGAATCAGGAAGAAATTCTCATCTACCGTTAACTCCATTAACTACAGTTCAACTGGAACACAATCTGATATCAATTTTCTTTTCTTTTCTTTTCTTATTTGTTTATATATTCTTATTGTTCACTCTAAAAGTTCAATTATGCTAGAAAAATTATTCTATACTCACATAAAAAGAAAACATTTTCCAAAAACCAATGAGAAATTTATTAACGTTAAACTATAAACTGTCGACAAAAACCTTTGGTAAACGAATGTAAAAAACCATAAAAATGCAAAAAATATTATTTTCTTAGGAAATACTTTCTCTCGCACTTGCTTGGCGCAACGACCTTCTCTGCCATATACTGGCCTTTCATATAATGGCACAATAGACTTATTGATACTACGCAGTTGGATAGTCAGTCCTCACTACACAGAAAATGCAAATCAACGATTTTTGAAATTGTGAAGTAGTAACAAATCATATTGTACACGTCACTCACCATGATGGTTCCATGTATAACACAATATATTTATATTTGTTATTTCCAGCTCGACAAAATACATCTACATCAGCATCGTGAGCGGTTGCTGTTTATTCTGATTTCAATAATGCACATTGTTGGAATGAAGCTTCTGCAGAATTATTTGCCTCCATAAATAGCACTGGAGAATAAAAACTGCTTCCATGATTGCAACTCAATCAAAGTTTATCCGTTTCGAAACCAATGTTCATAAACAAGCAACCCGGGCGGTTTTTATATTGTTCCCTGTTTGTTCACCTTCCTTTTTCCCCATCGCAACAACGCAAGCCCACGCACAGCACTGGTCCCATCACGGCCAACAACGGTAATCCATTTATAATTCCATGGAGATGTTTTCCTCCCTGGACATTATCACCTTGTTTCTGACATACTTTTACCGTTCCGGACCAAACGCCCCAGCGAACGCCCGGCTTCAGCATCGAGCCCCGCACTTGAGCACACGCACATTCGAAGCCCGCAAAACGATGTGGCACCCGTAGCCCGTAACTTATGTCAAACAAATTTAGAAAATTTCGGCCCTGTCACTCAATTCATTTCCCCCAGTGACTATTTATTGCCGCACCGCTCGCAGGACTCCCCCATACTGGTGGAAATGAAATTTTCTACGAAATAAAACTTTCGTCCTATCTCCCCAAAGGCGGCCCCTTAAAAAAACCATTCTTCACACGTACCTCAGCACGCAAAGAAATACCACACATACAGAGGAGTGTGCGCGCTTATAGGCTTGGGAGGTTTCCGTAAATAGCCAACCTTCGGTATGGTCCATCCGTCCCTGACCGTGATGTGACGGTACCATAACAAACCAGTTTGTTCATTTGTTTTGTTTTCGTTTCCCATCCATACGCTCTAGCGCCGGATTTGATCCAATCTAATCAGAGAGTTCATGCAGACCCCAAGATGCGATAACTTCGCACCGTGTACGTACCGTTGGGAAAGAAAAATCAGCAATTGGGAAGGAGAACAAGGTCCAAACGATGGTATATTGACACCGTGGACAGTGCGCCATAGTTGCGACGGTACCGGAGGACAAACTCCCTGTGGCGAGAGCAAGAAGCACCAGAAACACGAGCCGGCGGTTTGTTGCCCGAAATAAACATTCGAGTTCGAAAAATGGACTTTAGGCCGACTGGAACAGATCTTATCGTGCGATATCCACAGCGTCTTGCGCACAGGAAATGGAAAACGTACCGAATCGTGGCACCCCATCAAGCCCTTGGGGAGCCCAAGATTGTTTTTTTTTTGTCATTTCAAACAACATGAAATGAAATGATCATCAAACCGAACCGAACCACGTCATGGAAAACTACCCTAAATGATGCTGGAAGGAAACAAAAACAAATATCAAACCAGGGGAACCGAAGGGTGGCACAATCCTCCCAACAAGTTTTCCCCTTCGTTGATCACATTTGGACGCGTCACTAGCGTATGACCGGGCGATGAAGTGGTGAGGACGATGATAAATCACGGCAAATATTTCATTAGAACACGGGCAAAGTTGTCACCCCGAATTTGGAGCCTCATTCTATGAGGAAACGAAAAAAAAACCTTACCATTTGCTGATCGTCCCCAAGAAGATTTCACTTCCGGTGTCCTTTTCCTTCCCGGTGTCTCACATCCCACTGCAAGAATTTCGCGCACTCAACCGACGGAAGCGAACCAACTGTACGTGAGATGGCGAAGTAGTTGAATATCCATCCGAACGTAACCATCGCTCGTCCATCCTTAGTGACCCAATCACATTGCCATGGTTCGCATCTTCCGCAGGAATAGCAGGTGCGGCCGGACGTCTCTCACTGTCCTGTGTCTCTTTGTTTTGTCTCATTTTCCCCCAGCACTATTCGCTCCTTCCTTTCTCCACTGACGTCCTTCATTCGCATTCTCCAAAGACCCATTGCTATCCATTTGATTGGCCATAGCAAGGATAAACGCAAGCACAATGGTTCGAGACTTCTCTGTTTGGTTCCGGTACCATAAATAGCGTCCTTATTTTCCGCTTGCGCTTCGCTGGCACGCTATGACTGTGATGCCGAGTTTTCCCTGTTTCCTCTTTTTTACTCTTTAACCCAGCGTACGAGAAGCTCCATGAACCGTGGCTATTGTGTGTGGCCTTCCCTGTGCGATACAACATCTTTAAAAGGATGAATTAAAATGGAAAAGGCAAACCTGAAAGGCGCCTCCTAATTGGATCGATTTGAGATAAACTTCAATCGAAAACAAAAGGTACGTAATAAATGATGCTCCTATGACTAACGACCGACAGTCGGGGCGGAAGAGACGCTATCTGTAGAATCGTACAATTAGAGTCTGTGCCCGGGTGGCGAGTGGATCTTCCACGAAGTATCCGGCTGGATTTAAGAACCATGCCCATAGCCAGACGTGATTTCAATCCATCTTTGCTCATCGGTAACCCTGTGGTGAGCCAGTTTGAACCGCCATACATCGTGCAACCGTCGTCGCAAATAATTATGTACGAAACGAATGGCGTTAAAACTTCAACATTGCACACTCCACAACAGTAATTATCTGTAAAGGCAGAGCAAGTTGTAGAGCCCACAATCTCGCACGAGATACCCTGTTGAACAGTGGAGGTACGGCGCAGCAAACGAATAATTAATTATTGTAAGCCAACCTTTGAATGATTAATTACGCTTCGCCTTCTGCCGACCCCGCGTACGGTTTTCTGAGCGACAAATATTTGATTTGTTTGTGAAAAATTAAAGTCCATGTCCTGGTTTTGGGGTTAGAAATAAAAATACGTAGAAAGTGGTAAATTAATGTAATATCGCTTAATATCGCTGCTATCTAACCAAGGTTCATAACACAGAGAAGAAACAAAACACTGCCGTCCGTACGGATGCACGGAAAGAGTAAAATGTTTTCATCATAGCATGGAAAATTTTATTAATATTTTCACCAAGGAAAATTTTACGTACCAGTGTAAACATTACTCAATCAACTCCCATCAAGGAAAAAAAGAAGAGTGGAACTATAAAAACAAATCGACGAACATGAAAAACAGCTTTTTTGCGCCAATCGGTACCATGTACGGTCCCCGAATGTTTGTTTACTATTCATTACACTCGATCAATACAGTTAATGACTTTTTACACGCATTTTACGATCGTACCGTGCCGTTAAGGTTATGTTTTACCACTTTTTAAATCACTCAACTGGAAGCAGGACCACAGCGGAACGGAATCAACGAATCGAACACGCTCATACGCCGGCCATAATTATGAAACGGTAAAACGCGATGTCCGCGACCGGATGGCGAAAGGATGCCGCGGCACAGCTGCACGGACAGATGCGCCACCGGACACGATTACTTCCGCCGGCCAACGTCTAATTATGGTCGAGATTATAAATTTCATTCTCGTTTCGCCCCCGCGCACGGTCGGGTTCGAACATTGGATGAAACGCTAATGATACGAGGGCCGTGGGAAAATGGCACGAAGAAATGGGGCGCCGTGTGGAACGGGAAAAGTTAGCACGAAAGCGTGAGCGAGCTAGTACCACGGTCGGTCGAATCGCTTGTTGTACGATCCAACTTTCTCCCCCTCCCGAGAGAAAAGCTTCGGGCCACCGACTGGTCCACTAGTGATGCTGGGTCGCTCGGTTGGGTGGCAACGAATAAATTTCCAACGCTGCCGGAGAAGTGGATCGCAGCCACACCAAAACAAAGACGGGTCAATGGGTTTTTGCAGTTGGTAATCATCAAAATAATTAATTACTAGCAGTAAAATTTTAATAAACCGTGCACGTTCCCCTTACGGAACGGCAAACCGCGAGAGTGAAATATTTGTTTTTTATTTACCACGATCAATCCAAAATCCAGCCAAGCTTAAAGTGGACAGAATGATCAACATTTAATAAAGCTTTATTGCTAACTCCCAGCTACTCTTCTATTGCTTTGAGCTAACTTACCTTTTGTTTTGCTGCTAATACTTCCTTAATCCTTTTTTGTACGACCGCCCTTCTACAAAGACCGGTCAATGTATCAGAGAGTAATTCTTTATCTTCCAGGTGTATAGTTAACCAGCTCTCTAAGCTCTTGCTTCGCAGGGTGGTGCTGAAATGCTCATTTGAGTAAAAATAAAATAATCCACAATTTTGCCTTCGCCTGAAGATTAAATCCTTTCTGACAAATGATTCGCAACACCTTGCCGGTAGCGGTGCAGAGCACATTTACCGCACATCAATCGTACACGATCTGGCTGCAATCAGTTATAATCACATCACCGTTTGCACATGCCGTGCCCACGTTGCCTACGAACCGGGTACAGAAGAGCCGATTATCTCTATATATAAACGTGCAGAGACGTTGAAGCGACGTCTAACGCCGTACTGGGCGCCTCCACCACGATCGATCTGCTTTCGGTTACCGGTTTAGCGTATATCAAACGCTAATGACATTTGCCTTCCCGACCAACCGTAATGAGTCGATCCGGGACTAAACGCACTGCACCGTAACACCACCCCCAACCGCGAACCAGGCCTTCCGCTGGCGACACATGTATTTCATCCTTTCCACTTCCAATCACATTCGGTGCACCGACACACACTGCGAGCGAACGAAGTAAATTAACGACGAATGACAGGCAAACTGGCGCGCGGATAGCGACCCCACACACAGAGCAACAGTAGTCTTGATCAAACAAGGTTCAAGACGGTTACGGAACTTTCTGCTTCGTTGCGTTTCCTCGTTGTCAATAAGCAGCCAGGCAGTGAGACGGTGTAGTTGCTGATGAAGAGAGCGGGCAAGAGATGGTAAAAATCTTCCAAATTTCTTCCCACCACCTTAATCGCGGCCCGTATCAGCTAGCTTCATCGCTGTACATATATTTTCACACATACACACTCGATAAACACGCACACACACACACACACGCATTCATGCGGTTTGAGATGGGAGGTAAAGCTTTTCCGGGTCAAAGGATGGCTTCCTATAGAAAATCCACAGGAACACCGATCACATTAACGGTGAAATGAACTGACCCCGTCACTCCACTAGATGGACAGACCGACACGAAAACACTGACAGACGGATAGACAGATGGACAGGTTTGCCAAACACGAACAAGCAAAAAAAAACACACGCACATGTACGGTAGTGAACCTGCTACGAACTTAAGTATAAGCGCCGCTTATAGCGCCACCAAAAACCGCGTGATTCTAGCCTACCAGCTGGCACTTTCTCGCGTCCGTTTCGTTATCGCGTCTGATACGACACCGAGATACGTTCCGCTCACGAACGACCGTTTCGATACACTGCCCGACGTAAACTGGCCGCTCGGCTATCCATACCAGTTGGCGCTGCCATTGTACCAAAACATACCGAGCGCCGATGCTTCGGTCCCGGAAAAAGGACCAACATGAGGCGCGTTCTAGCGTTCGGGTGCTACCATCTGCCGGTTGATGATGATACACAACACGGACGATGGCACTGTCGCTGGGGAAGTTGCACACTACCTAGCAGGTGCGCATGTGCCACTGGAAGACCATACCTACCAGCACTTGAACCGATGAGGTGGGGTTTGTTTACGAAAATTGCTCCTTGAGCATTCAAGAAATAGCCGCTCGAAGTTATAGCCGCCAGGCGGCATGTTAGCACCGTCAAGGCGGCTACAACTGGTGGTGAAATGTTCATTGAGTTCATTAATAAGACATTGTTGTACCCTCAACTATGTGGGGAATAAAATTGGGCAAAAACATAGCAGCAAGCAGGATGTTTGTTAGTAGGTATTTCAAATAACGGAGATCTTCAACATCACTAGAATATAAGCACGCACATAAACTCATTAAAGAATTTCGTCAACACAAATCGTAAAGATACTACTCATTTGTGATACAAATTAGGACAAGGGCAATTTTCTTGTAAAAAGCAGCAAGTCTATTTAGAAAGGATTATAATTAACACTATCAATGTTACTATAAACATCGACGCTTATAACGATTCAGTCGTTAATCCGACAACGATGAGCTTAAACTAATGCAGTGATGCGCTGTAACCGCAACTAACTCTCAAAGAATACGTAGCTCTCTAGATGTGAAAAGTATCATGGATGTTATCGCCATTTATAAAAAAGGATACAAACTTATCTACCACCTTCCGCAACTTTACTCCACTATGCTCCTTTGCCAAGGTGCTTGAACTGATGCTTTAGGAAGCAAGAATGAACTAATTATATCATCGACTAGATATACTCTGCATATAAGGCTTTCCAAACTCAATTCTTCGGTGACTACCTAATAGCAGCTCTAGAATCCCACATGAATACAATGTAGCACATTTTGTTTAGTCATACTGTTATTTATTTTTGTTACATTCCGCTAACTTCTTACCGTGATTTAGACTACATTAGTGTTGTTTGGTCCCCGCGGGCATCACCGCTTTCAATAGGCTGGAGAGGGTAGAGCGGAAGTTAACTAAAATTGCCGCTGGGCGCTTTTTAAACTTCCCCAGTGCTGCCTTACTTTCTTATCAAGTGTGGTGTCAACTGCTGGGCCTGGTCAGAGTGAAAGATCGTCATGGTCATGCACGTAAGTTATTTGTTGCCGATATCCTTCTCTTCTCTATCCTCTCAGCCAGAGGTCCTCTCGCGATGGGCTCAGTACTTTGATGAATTATTAAATGATCAGTTCAACGAACAGCTAGAAGCTCCACTAGCAGATGATATCATGCTACTGCCACCTAGCATTGAAGACACACGAAAGGCCATCCGTCGGCTCAAGAACAACAAGGCACCA
>KB663832.1:1221093-1251840 GCA_000349025.1 Anopheles minimus
AGACCGTGAGCGGTATCGAGGATTGTTGCAGCAGGCCAAGACCGCGAAGCGGTTGTAGCGCCTGATAAGTAAGTAAGTAAGTATATCCTTCTCTTCATAGGACCTCCATATGATTGGATTGAGGATCAATGCGACGAATACAAAGTACCTACTTGCCGGAGGCTCTGACCGTGAGAGAGCTCGACTGGAAAGCAGAATATCAGTTGACGGTGACGATCGCAAGGCAGTAGAGGAGTTCTACTACCTTGGAACGATCGTAACTTTGGGCAACAATCAAACCAGTGACATCCGAAGGCGCAGTATCCAGCGGAATCGTGCCTTCTGTTGGCTCCATAAATTCCTGAGATTCATAGGACTTTAACAATGCCGAAATGCAATACATATCGTACACTAATATATTATGTAGTCCTCTACGGACACGAGTCCTGGTGGAGGATGCCAATGCGCTCGCCATTTTCGAACGGCTAGATACCATATTGATACCCCGGCAAAACTCATCAGCATCAGCGATAGCAAATTGTTCGTTGTGTAGATCATGTTCTGCATTTGGTGGAAGTCATCCGACTAACATTAAAACGGCCACAACACACTGGTTGACTCGACAAAATCATTTTGCTGCATGATAATACCCAACCACACGAGGCGTCATCCGTGAAAACGTTTTAAAAAATATCTAAATACAGACAAGATCAGCCCATGCATTGTACCTTATGATTTCCATCTCTTCCGATCGATACAGCATTGCTGATGCAGCACGAAATCATTTAAATTACTCATATTTGAAAACTATTCGAAAAAAGCCGTAGAAAGAATGACGAAATTTGTTTGTACCCACATTTCTGGCAGGTTAAATTTTAGCAACAATTGATATCGTAGGTTCATTGACAGCATACGCTTCTCCGTTCATTGATGGTCATCAATTAATGATGCTATTCAGAATGTTTCTAAGACTGCATAAAGCGTTAGAAACTTTCAACTGTAATCTAACTGCAGGAGAATTGAGTTTCAAAGAAAAGATTGAATCAAAATTCCAATAATCAAATAAGAAATACATAGCAATACTTGCACTAATTGCTTCAACAAGCAAAAGAAATAATTACATATTTCCCATTTTCAAAAAGCTACAAAACGATCCATTATATTAGATGTTATACCTCTTTGTCAAGACCAAAACGCGTTTTAAATAAACCATCGGCTGCTGTAATTGAAAGCGTCACGAACACGAATTCAACCTAATTTGTCGTACAAAAATGATTGACACTGTTTGATAAAAATATGAAAATTGAAGCAAAACACGATTGGAATTTGTTTCTAGTTTGTTTTTCCTGTATCAATTCACATGGAAGCTCTTTGTATAGCATGGAACACATTCATGGCAAGCAGCAAAATAAGCACGTTGACATTGCCTACAGCACTCGTTAAGCCAGACCAATCAGATAACGCTGGCAGCGGACTAGCATAAAATGAAATACCAATTTGGAACATGTTGCTTATAATTCGGATTTCTTTGTTTAAGTTTTTTTCAACTCTTTCGCACCTGCAAATAACGGATCAGATCCAGCGCAAACGTTGGTTTCTATTTCGCATATTAAAATTGTGTTTACCTTCCATCATCCACGCGGTCTCGCTTCAACACGGACAATCAGTTTTTGCTAACCGGTAAACGCACGGTAATATCGCATTCATCGCACCGAAGGGATTATCCAGCTCACGTAGTACCCACCACACTGACCAGCATATACTTGAAATCATTATAATGAACAAACATACTGCAGAAGAGTAGAAGGGTGAATGGCAGGGAGGTTACAGTTGGGAATCGAGTGTGTTGATTTTTTGTTTTGGTTTTTTCCAGGCACAATACATCCAATTCCCGCCACTCCCCGAACTGGAGTTCTACATTCATGTGCGGTTTAGCCCAATCTTTACGTACTTTTTTCTTTCCTTTAGAGCCATCATAATTGCGTTGATGTTGTTTAATCTATTTACTTCCCAAAAATTCGTTTCTGACATGATCCACGTACCGTTTCACGCTGGACGCTAGACGTTCCGGACGTTCCGGACGATAGAGAGGTCAGCAAAGTGGGACATGGTTGAGATGGTTCACATAAAAATGTAACGCAAAATCATCAAATTCGCGAAGCATGTTGCATCACTAACCACTCCGACGTTATGTAAAATGTTCCGAGGCACCCGTATGTCGCTCAATAACTATGCCGATGGGTTTGGGTAATGAATCTTGGAAGCGGGACATCACGAATCATGTCGAGTGCCAGTGTGTGAGTCATTTAGGACGTCATTCGTGTTCAAACAAAAATTATGTAGATTAAACAATGGCAAAAAATTGGATTGAACAAGAATTCATCTTACATGTGGAACGTTTTACATGTTTGTGGTGAAATAATACCTCATAAATATTCTTAAAAATCTAAAATTGTACTCTAAATACAATGAATTGTTTATCTGGTGATATGATGCTAATATTGAATTATGATGTTTGCAAAACCCATTTATTTGGCATTTAATTTAATTTTTATTTTGAATGCTTTAACTACGTCCGTATCCAACCTTTATCACGTCTTAAATATACTTCTGAAATTAAAGTGCGCTCAGAAGCACTTTAATCCAACGAGATAATCCCAACATGAAAGTAACATCACATCTCTATGTGAACCTATCACGATGATACTCTCAGCCAGTGTGACTTTCACATTTGTTTTTCGAGCTTGCTTCCCAGCAATGTTTCCATCGAAATGTATGCAACATCTGACCCATTCTTTCCAACAGTAGCTAAATTATATTATGCATATCCATCACTATTCGCTACCAGCAGACTAACACCCCGTGTTCCATGCTCGTAACACACCATCAATGCATAGGGAAGAATGTTCCACTATGGCTACATAAATTCAATCGTGCCCTACACGGTTTAGCACCGAGTTCAGATGCAATTTTTTCCCCACCTCAATGCTCATCCCAGCAATTTCGTCCCCGCGTCAAAATGGTGAGCAGAATTTCGCTACCGTGAAACACTTTTAAACTCCAAATAACCTTCACGGATGAAATTCTAGCAAATGCGTCGTCACTCACCCCACCGAAGTACGCTACAATCCGCATGGCAATGTAGAGCAACTTTGCCTCTCCGGGTGCGTCTGTAGTGTGTTCGTTACAACTCGCCCATATGACGGACCGTCGGGTTTTTTGCAAGTCTGACTCACCGTCGTAATTGAATCTGCTTACTACTATAGATGCACTGCATGGACGCTGGTAGCACGTATTGGATACCTTGAGCTAGCTTCTAACCGGCCGTTCCGTACTGCAAAGCTTGGCTACAAATTAGCCATTAAAATGCTTTAAATTAAAACATCACACGCGACATTCGTTCTTTCGTTACCTTTTTGGACAACAGACAACCTTCGCACGATATTTTCCGATACGAAGTCAAACACTTTGGCAAGCAATACTTAGCAATATCATGTCACGTACCGGTCGCAACAATCGCGACCCAAAATGGGATCGCAGCACAGGTCAATATTTATTCGAGCACCCGGGATTAAAGGGTTTAACGATTTTAATATTGCAAACGCTTTCGGCCATCGCGGATGTAAACACAGCGAACATCACAGCGCGCAATGTGTCATGACCGAGCGGGTCAACATTGGAAGGTCATACCGGGCGCTTGGCTGCGGGATGCCTTTCAGCCAAGCGGTTGATCACAATCAGGATGTCGGATCTGTAATCGAATAGTAACGGCACCGGGAATGGGGATGTGTACACAAGGCGACCGTTTCACAGTACAATGAGTGGCGTTGTTTTAATGAGTTTTATGATCAACGATCGTGCAACGTAGAACATAATTATATAGCGCATTCGTTGGCTGGGCGGCGGTGTTGAATGCTGCTGTAGTTTGAATCCGATAATTAAATTTGGGCCCAGCCACACAGGCATTTAGTAATCATCCGAGGCCGGAAATCGGGCTAGTATGACCGGCACAAAATCATCGTACTGAGCGATAAAGAAATTGCCCGCCACCGGACTGCCGAGGCTGTAGCGCCGGGCGAAATCTCGCGTACTGAACCGTATCCTTGGCGTTCGGTTTCTGCAATCGAAAGATGTAGTTATTGTGAAAAGGAAATACTACCTTCCCAATCACACTTTCCCGCCCGGGAAACACCGGAAACGTACTTGTTCGAGGCGCGAGGTGCTTCCGAGTAATCGTTCCACGATTGCTGCTGAAAGACGAGAAAGATGTACCGATGGAAGCCAACACCCGACCGGGGAAATACCGGAATGTACTCGAACAGCGTCTCGCCGTTCTGCACATGCCGCCCGGGTATGTTCCCGACGAGCCAGTGTGCAAACTCCCGGTTCCACGGTTCCATTCGGCTCGGCGAATCCGGATCGATCATCACGAGCGTGTAGAGCGCGGTCGGATCGGCATACCACTCCACCTTCGGTTCGTCCCGCACCTCGGCAGGGGTCAGCTCCTTACCGGCGTCCACCAGTTTCTTCGCGCGATAAACCACCTTAGCGAACGCGTCCGGTGCACGATCGATCAGCACCGGTACGATGTCATGCTCGGCAAAGAACTGTCCAATGTCTACCTGCATCACTGTACCGGTCGGCCACTGACAAAACACTGACATCCGCGTTCAGTTGGTTTCACCGCAAATACAGCGTCGGTCCCCCGATAAGACACACCAGACGGAACGCTCTATCACTTTGTCCGTGTACTATCACGACCCGATCACGGTGAAGGTTAGCCAACCGGGTGCGCAACGAACACACGACGACTATCAACGAGCCCATTCGACAATAATAAGCAGCATCCGTGTGGCGGTAGCCAGAACGATAGCCACACAAAAACAACCTCAAACACAAAAGCGTACTTCAACCGAACAGGGAGGTGAATCAATTGCAATTGCATTAGACTAGGTACGTCTTGCAGGTCACATATACAACCACTTACCAGGGTTAAGTGCAGTGATGCACAAGCTCCGATGCACCGCTAGTTCAGCTACTCAAGTACACTTCCCTCTTATCAGCACTTCCGATCGACTAGATTACCGCACTGTTAGCTCATCCGCCACTGGAGCTTGTCGGGAAAACGGTATCTATTTTTAAACTGAATCCGTCACTTGCTCTCGTTCCGCCGATCGTGCAAGGTAGGGATGTAGGTCATTTAAATGTGGTTCCAGCCATACCAGCTGAGAAAAAAATAAAAAAAATAAACAATTAATAATTAATAATCAATCGGGGGCGGTCCGGTGGCCGAGGAGATAAGCGGCGCCGGTCGTAAACGGCAGGACCGGGGTTCAAATCCCATCCGGACCGTTCCCCCGTAGTGAGGACTGACTATCCAACTACGTGGTATTAATAAGTCTCGTAAGCCAGAAATGGCAGGCATGACCGAGCAGGTCGTTAGGCCAAATAAGAGAATTAATAATCAAATGTAATTTGTGTGTAAAAAAGCAATCTCTTTTAGATATTAACGTCCATTGTACCTGAATTATAGTTCTGTTCTCGCAAAAAAGAAAATTGAGAAGACGTCCATTAAGTACGATTGGTAAATGTTATTACATTCACAATTACGATTGGTAAATTGATGCTACCCAAATTCCCCTTAAATCATTGCTTAAATTTCCCAATAATTTGAGGGAATCTTATGCAGATATGTCTGATAGGGTAATTTTAACATTAAAGTTTGTTACATTGGATAAACAGAAAAGTGAGTTCAAATCACGATTACGAAAAATACGTTAAGATTGCTCCAAAATTTGTTTTTGGAAATAAGAGATTGTTTCATTGATAAAAATATGTTCCTGCATATTTTTTTAATCCCAGGAACATTGCTTGAGTTGGGGCGGCCCGGTAGTGTTGTGGCTTTGGCGCTGCTCTCTCACACGACAGACCGGGGCCAAAATCCCATCCGGACCGCTCTCCCGTAGCTGTGATTGACTATCCTGCTACGTGGTAAACTAAGTCTAATACGGCCAGGCCGTCATACAATAACGAAACAAAAAAAAACATTGCTTGAGTTGCTCGAAAATCCTGTTCTTAAGCTACCGCTCTTAATCAAACAACTCACGTACCATGGTGGTAGAATCTATTGTATCTCCCATCTACCATCTATCGCAATAAACGAAAATGAGATCCTAAAGAGAAGATTTTAGATAATGTGTGAATTTGAAACCGCAGTTGGTGTTTGTTTTATGCGTTTATTTCTAACATGTTATAACTATGCAATTGAATAAAAAAAATCATTTCTAAATTGTATTCCAAATACAGATTCTACCCCGGGGTACGATAAAAGCATTGCATAATTAATAAAGTGGTGAGCCTCTACCGTTACATTGCGTTACACTTTAAATTAATGTTCCCTATTGAACAGAGAATCGAATTTCTATTTGTGTGCTACAATTTATCAAATTTAAACTAGGGAAAGTTAGATCATATTTATCGATTTCCCGAGAGCTCGAATTACAGTCGCGTGCTCGTCCCAATGTTCATTATAATCTGTCTACCTTCATCAAAGAGCATCAGTGCGACCGCTGAGTAGTCATTTCGCTTGTTCAAACTTTGCCCGTTCGACTTTTTGAATGATCCCCGAGCAGCTAGGACAACAAAGTGACGCTCAAAACTTTTCGACACACTGTGGCGCAGCTGACCAACCAGCAATGACGATTAGCAGCAATGATTCGCAATGTTTCGCCATCGTTTCGAACCCGGCCTGCCTGCTGTGTACGTTTCCGGTCGCTCTTACTTTACGCCGGCACTAGGAAAACTGGTGAAGCTGGCAAATTGTTGCATATTTTCCAAGTGTCCCTTTGCGGCAGTCACGCTGACATGCCGCATACAAAACTCTCTTCCCGTCCGTCTTTACCAATCTCGAGAACTCCTCTGTGATCTGTGTACACTGCCGTGGTGGCTGATTCGTGGAGCACGGGTTGTGAGACGAGATTGGCGCAACGGTAGTCGGCCGGAAAGAAAAATTATGAAAGCACCGACAATCCCTGCCGTCGTGAGTCCATCGTTTTGGACTGCCAAATTGTTCGCCCGGCCTGTCTCTCCGAGTTTGCCCCTATTCGTATCGTAAAACCCGGGTTCGGGAATGGCATGCCAACACAGCACGGAACCCACATCAAAGAGAACTTTTTGCAGCTTCCCCGTCCCGCTCCACACAGCACTGAGATAAGCAGTCATGTTCCGCTCCCTCGAAACACCCGTACACGGTCGTCCAGGGAGGTGCAAGGTTGGTGGTCAGAATCTGCGGAAGACATTTTTGGCAGTAGTACACCCGCAACGGAACTTCATTAGCAGTATCATGCGGATGGAGACGGGAAAATTTTGGCGAGAAACGGTCAAAACATCTCCGGAGTGGGATGGTCAACGTGAAAGGTTGGAAAGCATCTGCTGGGAAACCACACCGTGCGTCGCAATGGAAACATGCTATCGAATGCCGCACATTCAATGCCCTTCGCATGGCGTAGTATTCGGGTGTACCTATGATGAAGTATTTTCTGCATAGTGGCACACTGTCGCATCGGCCCGTACGTACCTTTGGCGGCTGCAAAGTATGCGAGCACCATACAATGCATGATTATTACTGTCATCAGCGCTGCGGAGAGTTTATTTTCGTCCGTTGTGCGATTTTAAACTACCCGTCTAGAACACAATCCCTGTCTAACGACCGTGTATAGAGCGCTATTGTGTTGCACAATATTGAAGTTATGATGAGCAGGACGGAACTGTGAACAGTTGTCGCCGTGTACGTATTAGGGCCAAGCTTGTTGATAAGACAGCACCCGGAAAGCTCGAGCACAAGATTATCCTTTCAAATATTGCCTCATTTCATATGCTTGCACACAAGAGATTTCCTCCGACATTGTTATGCACCCTTTAAATTTGAATGAAGATTCATCGAGCAAGCAACTAACGCACTACAACAGTGGTTGCATTTATTAAATCCATTTATGCAGAAGTTATTCGAAATAGGTGTTCTACAGCTTGCGGGTTTTCTTATTAACTATAAGAAATATTTAGCAAAAATGAAAACATCCTTAAAAACAATTTATTGTTTTCATATGGACCGATATGAAGCCTAAATGCGCATTTAGTGACTAAAGTTAGGCTATCCTGCAGTCAACGCTGAAGTCGATTGGTTGGTTTTTTAGATTATACAGACATTGAGTCAATAAACTTCAATAGTTTTGGGAGAATCTAATCCTGATGACTTGAAGTAATTTTTTTGTAGATCAATTTGTCATGCTTTTCAATTCTCTGGAAATGTATGATGCTGATCCTAGACAAGTGAAACTACCGACATTCATAAATCTTTGATTGTTAATTGATTTTTCTCCTTGGCCAGGCCAAATAAAAAAAATGATTTTTCTCCTAAGCTTCATTTGAATCAAATTTCTCAGAAGAATCTTTTGAATCAATCTTCTCAGAAGATTTATTAGAATGACTATTTTCAGAAGAATCATTTGATTTGCTCTTCTTAGAAGAATCATTTGAATAACTCGTCTCAGAAGATTCATTTGAATGACTACTATCATGATATTTGTTGTACGACCCGACTTTTAGTATGAATGACTCTTCTCATAACATTAATTTGAACTAGATTAATCAGAAGACTCATATGAGTGCTTGCTTCATTTCATTGGTAAATGTTTTTTTGATCCCAACCTTCCATATAAATTGGGGTCATTTTTTTTTAGTTTTGCAAATCGTTTCCATTATATATGTTTCGCGATTTGGATATACCTCCTTTTAAAACAACTCATCTGCATGAGTTGAATGGAATGTACTAGTACCACCAGACCATTTTATCCTTCGGGCATGCTTTGAATGAGTCGAAAAAAAGTAGATCGTGATTTTTCTACTTTCCCCCCTGCTAATAGATAGCATACACACAGTTTGTCACTTTGTTACTAATTCATCTCCCTCATGTTGTCCACAGGGTGGAGGACTATCATGGCAATACAAATTCTCTATCCTGATGCTGGCTTTTGCAATCTTTCCAGCGGATCGTTTTTATTACCGACCTTCCGCTGAAGGTATCCCGGACACACCTACACGCTTTGCGCTTCATTAGAATGTGGTTTTTGTGTGTATCGTTTACTCTTTTTTTACCTTGCGCAAAATACTTTTCCCCCGCCACCCGGGAGCTTTGGTTTCATGTACATCGCTTTTGCTGTGGTTCGATTCTCTGCTTTTGGGGTGTGCATCTGTGGTGCCATATTTTACCGACCGGATATGCTGCTGTACTGTACCAATGCTACTACGCTTAGTGCTGTTGCGTAGCCCATGTTCTATATGCATATTTATTCATCTGTCTATTTTCACCCTCGTTTCACCCCATCCCGGGCTGTGGTGTTGCCGTTTCTTGGTCCTGTGATGCTCTGCTACCAGCAATCGTGCCACCACCATTCGTTCTCGTCAGTTGAAATGAATTAATTTATTTTATCTATTTCCCTGTTTTCCACCTCAAAGCTCGGCGTCTCCACATCACACAACATCAGGCAGCACGAACGTACAACCAGCCGGCAAGCCACCCACGAAACAACTCCGCATGTCGCATGTGTTACCGTGTACATGTGGCTTATTTGGAGCATAGAGAATCGGTTCGAGCGAAAGCACAGCCACAAAAAGCAACCCCTGTTGGGGAAGGAGGAGTTTGTCGCTCCAGAACGGACCAGGAAATTGTATCAAATCATTACGAACGTAGCATTTCCTACTTCTTCGTTTGGCAAGTCTTCAGCTAACTGGTGGCAAATCCCACACCACCATCGCAGTGACGTGGCTGCTGTTTGTTTAATATTAGTTTCGCAAAAACAAATACACACAACGGGTATGCTTAGGGGCACCCAGGCTCGCCAACACTGGCGTTGGGTTTGTTGGCGCTGTTATAATGCACCCCTCCTAACATGCTTCTGCTCTGGAGAGTATATGCAGTGCAGGAAAAGAACAGTCATCACTTGTTTGTCTTTCACACCCCATCCTATTAGAACCTGCACGTTCGTCGTCCCTGGGTCCACCGTGGGTGTAATCAAATAGTATCAAAACTATTTCACCTCAATGCCACAACCACTTCCATGGCAGGGGACTCGGCTAGGAGAACTAATTCTAGACGGATGATGGTGCTTCAATTATGTTGCTGGAACATTTAATTTATGGTACATTCAACTAATGACCTTTCGGGGGTTCCCATACTCTGTTTCTGCTTTTGACACTGAGTATTGATAATATAAACCGCAAGGCAAAGATGAGCATATATTTACCACAAAAATTTTTATACAATGTTCCTTTCCTACACACCGCTTCGCACCCAATTGGGTATGCAAATATTCAATATTTCCGTTCGTCTAGCACTGAACTGCTGACCTCCCGACCCGACATGACAGTGTTGAAGAAAAGGTACCGCACTGTTTGTGTCGTGCAAATATTTAAATTTATTTCTAACGCATGTATGCTCGCCCTGGCTTTTCGACTTTTCGCAGAATGATGTACGGTCCACCGAAAATCACCTGAAATAAATTCCTTCCCGTCCCATCATCTCCGCATATGGTAAGTTTTCCAGTTTCCAGACCTCGGATACACATCGAACCACGCCACAACCCTAACCGATACGTAGTGGGTTAAAACATTCTAACCAAAATGTTTGAGGGGATGGGAGGGAGTGCTGGGGTGTGCCATGGCCGCTTGTCTTGCGGTGGGCAAGATGAAGGTAGCAACACCGTTCGCTTTCTTCTGTTCGTTCGCAGCTGACGTTCGGCATGGCCTTGCAGGGGCCTGAAAACAACATTCTCCAGGGAAAAACGAACACCTGCTTGACTTGCTGACTCACGTCAGCAGTCAACGTTAGACGATCGCCTAGAACCATTGCCAACATCCCTGCCCTGGACCACCGGGTGAAGAAGGGCAAATATTTGACCGAGAAATTTTGAACAATTGCAAACATTCTTACATATTTATGCGTTCACCGTGCCGTCTAAAGCCACGGCCTGTTCTCGTTCTGCGGCAATGCTGTTGTGTCGCACAGCCGACGGGCGAAGGTGACACCGAGCTTTTGCTTTTAAAGTTCCTTTTCCACACGCGCGAGCGGAGGTCGGGGTGTGTGGGCGACCAAACAAACTGAAAGCAACCGTGGGCCATGGTCATGTTGACTTGTTTTTGAATGTTTGTTTGCAAAGCTTTTGCTCACGGTTGTTATTGTTTTGGTTGTGTTTTCTTTCTTTGCGTTAACTCATCGTCCGTTCTGATCTTACTAATCGCAAAGCAAAGCGTTTTATCTCATTCAATTCGCTTGTAATTTGTCTGTTTGAAGTTTTGAGTACAAATTGTAATAATAAAATTTGAATTTATTGTCAAATTTGTATGATTTTTGTATTAATCATCCACACTGTTGCATACTGTACATACACTGACAAAGAATAGAACATTTGAAACGATGAATCGTTGTAAAATTCATTCAAAAATACTAGTAATGATTTTTTTATTTTAAATTTTTATTTGGACTTAAGGTCCGCTCGAACAGCTAAACCTGTTTCTAAAATGTTAAACTTTAAATTCTATATTATAAACCAATAAGAAAAAGGAAACCCGAAAAACGAAACTGTAGGACAAGGAATAAAAGATACAAAGGCGAAAAAATAAATAATAAAATATAAATTATTTTAAAAACAATAAACAAATCATAACGGAAGATATGGAAAATTAAGAGGACGTAAGATCAGAAGAAGAGGTAATACGGGACCGGAAAAGAAAGCAAAGGATAGATTAAAATTAAAGAGAGGGAAGAAACTATTGAACTTTCGGAAGCAGACAAGCATTGGATCCATAATCGGATGTTAAAGCTCCTTTAACTTTGTAAATATATTTCATTCAATTATGATAGGCCCGATGTACAACATGGTATATGAGATTTTATTGTGTTTCTTCAAAACACGCTTTAATCATTATTTTTTATTTGAATAGTTATATAATCAAATTGCGTTTGTTGCGTACTGTTTTTGTTCCATGTTAGGTCATTCGAAGAAGATTTGATTTTAGTTTGAAACAAGCTGTCGAACTATAACCGAAGCTTGACCCTTGAATAATTTGCTGAAATAATAATTAGTTGATACATGAATTTTAGAGATCTATTCTTTTGCAAAATCTCCAGAACAAATAAAAATATAGACTAGTTTTTCGAGATTCTTACTAAAGCAACCATCAATAACTAAAAAACGGTTAAAACGCAAGAAAGTTCTAGTGAAACACAATAATACGTATAGTAATGTTTAAACTTCACCAAAACACATATTTTACTTGAAACTATTCCAATATATGAACATTTTTATTTTTCGGCAAACAACGATTGAAAGAAAAAGTGCCACAATTGCAAGTAGCAAATTGCAAAATAGATCATGTATCGCATTTTGATTTGCCACATTCTAAATTCTTTTTTCAGAATAACAGCGTTGTTGAAACAGTGCTCAACCGACACCTTCCATTTTGCTTACATTGCATACGTTCACACCACCTTCTAACTATCATTAAGCGTTGAGAAATATTCCGCTCCTAATCAAGCATCGTTTCTACGCAAAAGATGCCAATTTGCCATCCAATATTCAAGCATCCCTTCGCAACGCTAATGTTCCAGCAGCGCTGTACGAGCTGCAAACAGGAAGCATGAATAATTTCCTAACCTTACCGCAAAAAAGTGCAAGAACAATCCTTATCCCAGAGTGCTCATTTATACTAAATGAACCATCACCGTTTTTGCAGCCGCTTCATGCCGGAACCGGTGAGAATCCGAAGCAGCAGCAGCAGCGGAAGAAACCTAACGCCCAGCCTTACACTGCACAACCCAATATCAACATCAACCCACACCGGAAGCATTCTTCTTCTTGCTTCCCTCCAAAAAGGGTACGGTGTGCCGGGTGGCAGCTAGTGAACACAGTTCATCCCAAATGGTGGCAGTACAGATACTGTGTTGCTAGCTGCCAAAAAATAAAATACCGAGAAAAAAATCACGAAAGTAACCCGCACGAAAAGAGAATAGTTTATTCATTGCAGGGATTTTTTTCCTCCCCTGTCTTGGAAATCTTTAACCGGTTCGCTCTTTGCGCGACTGCTGGAACAGCAGGATAACGTTGAGCGAACATTCCGGCATAGCAACTGTACCGAAAAACATCACAAAAAACAATGCTCAAAATTAACGGACCAAACTCCAGCTGGACCCTGATGAAGCGGGCAAACAATTTAATTTTTTTTCCTTATTGGGAGAAAGCCGTTTCAGTTGTCTTTCACACAGTACCTTTGCTTCGGCTTTGGTTGAATTTCTCTATTTTCATTAGCTCATCTGCACCACAAGATAACGACAGTGGATGGATGGTGTGGACTCCGGGTTCCCAACCCATAAAATGGGAAGAAAGGCATGGGAGAGAGGATTGGGAAGGGGATATTTTGCTACGGTGGAGTGGCATTCCGGGATGAGTCAATTAATGGAATGACCTGACCTCAGTCACCGCACCGGTTTGGTGGGGTGGGTCTTCGCAAAACCCTAATTGCACACCGACCGAAACCTGGCCGACCCGACGTGCTGTACGGGCGCACGGTCTGGGAAGCCTCCTTCTGATGAGCTGCCCTGTATACGCTCTATTATCATTCAATTAAGTGAATTGTAAATTTGTGTCGATGTTTGTACGCGGATCGCTGTAAACTCCCCGTCATACTTAGCCACTATGGGTGAAACGGTGAAAATGGTTTACATCGTTCCGGGAAAAGCAGAACGATGCGGCCATGCGGCTGGCGAACCAATGACCCGGCAACACCGTGCACCAGACAAAGATGACCATCAATTTCCTAATTGACCGCTGAACAAGCGTCACGGCGCGGGTAAACTGTAGTGATGTCCCCGTCTTTATGACGATTGCACTTAATTTGGGCGATCAAGCAGAGCACCACAATCAAGATATTCCTGCGCTTACCTAGGGTGTCGTGAGTGCCGGAGTGTTGCAATCAACATGTAAATCATAATTAAAGGTTTAGCCAAATTGAATCAAAGATGAAAAGCTATTGGACTTTTTAAGTTCGACATGCTTGTAAATAATACTTGCTGTTGATAAATTCGTTGGGTCAATTATGAACATTTTTTTTTTATTAGCATACGAAGCATACCATCGTAACAAGAGTTCTGCATTCTTTTCTGAAACCTCACTATTTTTTTCAGATTTATGCAATATGTGTTCGGTTTTGCAGAAAGACAATACGCGTTTAAAATGTTCAAACAATACGAATATGCTAGTGAACAAAGCTTTCTACAAATTTTTTTCTCATTTTGTAGAAAATCCAAAATATCTATCTCTGCATATTCCAGTTTATCATGAAAAGTAAACAGACATAGTGTACCTAACCTTCTGAAGTGAAAACGAAACCCCTGTGTTGTAATTCTATTAAGATTTCAATAAACAGTTCAATGTGGTTCAAGTTTTGTTTTTGTTTAAAAAAAATTGTGATAGATTTGTTTTGTGTTTCTGGTTAATACGTTATAACATTAAATATGCATAAAGACAACACATACTTTAAATCCCCAAGAACTCTTATCAAAGTTTTATAAATTGGCAAGCCTTTATTGTCTCCTTGACTCTTTATCTGTTAGTATCTCTTACCTTTTTATGAGATAAAATTTTCATTCCCATCTTAAGCAAACGTTCACATTGCCCGTCCTATTACCCAAACGAAGGAATTTAAAATTCCCAATTTCCAACGAAAAAAAGACACGTTACAGAAAAATACCGAATCAAAACAAAGCCAAGTAAACAAACTTTTTTTCCCGCCCATGTCCTTCCCAACGTAATGTGTCTTGCAAATTTTATCTCACGCAAAGAGGCTGAAATCGCACGACCGGATGATTGCACAACTTCCACCCATACGGTTTCCCAGAAGGCGCTCAACGCAACCGTGAAACGTGAAGAAAACGTGGGGACGTAAGTGTTTTGGAGGGAGGGCCGAAAATGAATTTATTCAGCGTACCATCAGCGAAATCATCATGGCACGAAACTCCAACCTACAAAGTGGCAAACTTTTTCATCACCGTGCGCGCCATTCCGTGAAATCGTGACACAACCTCCGTGCGGTGTGCCGTCTTTCCCCCTTCCGTAAGCTGCGAAAAACTTCCAACTGACAGTTGATGGGGGTTGGGGGGAGATCAACAATGCATGTTGGGCTTTTTGGGGGTCGTACTTTTCACACTACGCGAGTATGCGTTTAATGCGCGTGCGTGTGTGATTGACTGTAAAGTTTTCCTCTTTATGCTAAAGCCAAAGATCATTCGCCAGCGAGACGTTCGAAGAAATTTAGCCCATTACCAACACATCGCCATCGCTTTGATCAGCCTTGCCGTTAGGCTGACAGGGTTGACGAACATTTCTCTTTTTCTGACACTCTTCCCCCTTGACGCTTCAGATGCGTACGCTTTTGTGATTCAACTCGTCAGGTGTTTCACCAAACGCATCATCATTCCGAACGCTGAATGTTAAGCTGCTCAACTCGATACGAGGCACAAACACAAAGCTACCACCGACCGGCCACGATCACATTCCTCCCTGCGAACGAAAGCTACGGAGAGAACAACAAAACTGTCTTCTCACTCATGGTCATGGCGGGAATACCGCGTCACGAGGCTAACGTCCAAGATGTCTCCGGAGCGATGGGCTCAGCCGTCAGCATTTACCGTTACTTGACACCGCTGCGTCGCTTGCGTTCGTGGCAGTGCGTTTTGTTGGCTTCTGACCACGTCTATGTACACCACCTTCGTACGTATTCTATGCTACGGACGTGGGCCAGTTCGGTTCGATAGCAAGTAACGTTTGTTATTCGCATCCACTTCAAACAAACACAGTTGATGCAACGAAAACATACACGCAAAAAAAACTCACATACCCTTTCCAAATTTCAGCGAAGCTGGAATGCGTTTTACAGTACAGTACGTTCCGGCAAACATGAAAAAGGTGTTGTTTCCAAGTCCACAACTCACTGGAAAGGACACACCAAAGGATACGGTTATCGGTACGGTACAGATGAAGGAATGTCGATCGCTCGTTCATGTGCAGAAGGTCGTACACCACTTTCCGCTCAGTTGTGATGTCTCCAGACGCTGGACCGTTTTCGATGAAAACTCTTTGATGTGACGCAAATTCGAACACGGGCGATTCCTATCGGTCGACGAAATTTTGGGTGAAAGCTTCATCTGACCTCAATCGCATTCAAAATCCAATTCTGAACGAGTTTTTTATCTCTCAGCCGGGATGGGTAAAGAAAAAGAAAAGTTCGTCGTTCGCCATCATTTCGAGTGGTGATTCAATGGGGTCCGTTGTTTCTTTTATTTTTGATTTTTTTTAATTGTTTTTATCCTATCGGAAGCGACATTTTCATACAATTCAAATTGTGTCCATGGGTGATTCAAGCACTCAATTAATATAAGCTGCTTATACACTGTTACACATCATGTAATCTTATTAATGCGACAGGCAATTAATAAATCCATGAACAGATGTATCAAAAAATATAAATTGTGTATGTAACTATATTTAAATTACGCAAACAGCAACACAATAACGAAACAATCGTAGTGTTAAGCACAAAACACCAAACGTTGATTTGACTAAGATTAAACACCATGCAAACGTACTATGAAAGCGAAGGATAAAAACACATGTAATCTACATGATTGTTTTTGTGTTGATTCTTATTTTTCTACTCCGCAAACTGTAATACAACAGTATAATTTGATAAAAAGCTTTATCCATTTTTCTACTGTTTTTTTTTTTTGTCGTTAAGCACATTAGCAAAACCTAAGTTCGAATACTGCAAGTTTACATTACTGGTAAACTTTTACGGAACCTTCCACAAATTGCGAGAACTAATTCCATAAATCCTTTGTACTCCTAGGAATTCTACTTATTAAAATAATTTACGCATAAACAATAAACCAAAAATAAAACCGATACAGCAAACAATGTATACCAATTACCGATTTGCAAACTTGTTAGTGATACTATCTTATTATATATGATTTCAATCACATCCTCTGTGGACAAGTTAAAAGAAAATGTATGCAAATATAAACAAAACTAAAATACTGATAAACCCTGCCTGGAATCGTTTTGTTCTTTTCCCATTCACCATACACAATAGAGTACATTTCTCTCACTCAAAACCGGTGCCGCACAGTTCCACCTCACATCTCATATGCTAATTAACGAGTGTTGGCGGTCAATGTTGGAATGGAAAAATCCTTCCCACCCTTACGTAGTACACTCGCTGAAAAAGTAGCTGACAGACCGGAAACTCTCACCACCGAGTCCCCAGTGGTCGATTATGCATGGGATTAGGATTTCACATATACCGCAAACATCATCCACATGTGCCACGGGGAATCTTTCACCACATCTGTTAATTTAGCAAACAAAATAATCCACCACCCGTCCGACTTCACCATCCCCTGCAAAACACTCCCTACCAATGGCTACCACCCATTCAGCTCATTGTTCTCGAATGGTTTCCAGGTCCGGGTAACGTAAGGGAACGGCAATTGGCCTCCCACCGGTACGGCGAACGGCTTTCATCGCCCGACCTAAACGATCATCCCTTTCAGCGGAAGCCAATCACTTTAGGCCTGTGCGTATTGCCTTCTCCACGCAGCAGGTGCGTGCGTACCTACCGATGCGTGGAATCATTCAGATCGATTTAGCTTTTTGAGGTACGCCGCACAATGCGATAACCGCATGCTGCCCATTGCCATAACAGACCGCACCGGCGTTCTTCATCACGCCGTGTGAAACCGCGCCACAAAGCAAGGACTCGGAATCGATCTGCGAACGAGGGTGGATTATGTTTTCGATATTCCTCTCGGTTAACCAAAATCAAAAGAGGCTTTTTTTTTGTTCCTGCGTCAAAGTGAAATGGTTTGTGCGCATTAGCACGTACTTCAAACAATTGTTGGCTGAAGAGAGATAGATATTCAAAGCAATAAGCAACCGATTCAATTTTATACACAAATTTTGAACGAATGTTGCAAATTAATTACATAACTACTTTAAGTTTTTCGGGTTCAAATTTGTTGGACTAGAGTTCTATATTCTTCTTCTTGCTTGGCATAGCGACCTACCAGTCATGTAATATGGTTTACTAGACTTATCGATACTACGTAATTAGATAATTAGTCCTCAACACGTGGAAACGTTCCGGAAGGGATTTGATATCCGGTCCTGTCACCGGATCGTCACCGAATGTTATAATGTGCCAGTCAAATAGAAACATCCAGTGGTCAGCAAGATGTTTCTCTTTATCATCTTGAAAATGAGTTTTCGTTCAAAATGATCCATCGAAATTTATTTAACATTAAAAAAACCATAGGCTTAACAACTTATTCGTGCAAATAGTGAATGTTCCACGGTGTAGATTAGTGTTGGGAAATTATGAACAAGCATGGTGAAGTGGTTCCGCTAACGCAATTGGAGTGAGTGACACCAGGTTCATAAAATTTCGCTCCTCAGTTCCTTTAATATACCGTCTTAATTATCATTTGAAACTTCCTATAAACAAACTCAAGTATGAGCGTCAGCTCCTAATATAGTACATATGAACAAAGCTTTAAAATTCGTTCCTAAGTTCATATAAACAGCAGCTCAAAATATCACTCCTATGAACTGTCGTGAACACTGCCGTGAACGCGTCATCAACCAACTTAAGGTCATTGTTATCCCTTCGAGCCCCATTGTATTTCGAACTGTCACGGCAAGGACTACTCCTACTATTGGTGGAATTTTTCTACTCCTTTTCTCATTTCTCTCCACTCTTATCTTCTACATGAACCATCATGACCGATCATTCGAAATATCCCTCCTATGCACGATGTTCCAAATATGGTTCATAAGTTCCTACGTCCGATAGCTCCAAATATCGCTCCTATGAACGATAACTCTAAATATCGTTCGTACCGACCGCGTTAAGAAACTTCATGTAGCAGTTTTCGTTGATTGAACGAAAAAAAACAGCTCCTTTTTTCTGAACTACTCCCATCACTACTGCAGATCATGAGAGACGTACTGATAATATTGATATTGTAGGTATTTTTATCAGTAATATGGTTTTAGTTCGACAAATACTTTAACAATGACGTAAATATGCGTTCAAATTACGCATATCATAGGAATAAAAAATTAAAATGTGAGTATGATGTTGAGAATTTATTCGATTTAAAAATATATAAAATATTTGTATGTTTTTAGAAAACATGAATAAAATTTTCACCCGGCGTTACCAAGTAACATATTTCACAACAAAAAATCACAATTCAAAATCTTAACGCACCAAAGCTAATACAATGTGTCTTCTATGTTTGGCTCTTTGTTTTACGAACTTTGGAAGGAACTTTTAGGAAGCTTAATAAGATGTCCAGGCAGGGCGGTGATCGGCGCTGCTCTCTCACACGACAGACCGGGATCAAAATCCCATCCGGACCGCTCCGCCGTAGCAGTGATTGACTACCCTGCTACGTGGTAAAATTGCCCGTCATACGATAAAAAAAGATGTCCGGCTTAGATTAAAATCTCTATTACACGCTGACTTACCCATAATTTACGACCTTCATTCTCATTCTTTTTGAATTACTCTACAAACATGTTCGAACTTGACCATGACTAAGTCCGTGAATATGTGTGTATTAACGTCAAATATCATACACAGTCAATCGAATCGGACGATCGTACTAGAGATAAATAAGAACTAAGGTTCCAATTTGCAAATTCCCCTCCCCAAGATGCTAACTTATCTACCATTGGGTTAATGTTGAAAAGCTCTTTGGCGGATGTTTCTTTATAGCACACTAAGACGATGTCTGAAAAATTAATTTAAGCCCGAAATACACTCACTGATAAAAGCGGTATGTTTTGGGTTTTCATTTCGCCATGACAGGCTGGCAAATGCAACCAGTGCCGCCGGTTTGCGCCATCGTCAAACGTATACCACCACACGGGCAACAGCGTGACTGTTACTATGACACAATTTCTCACTCTTCAGTAGAGTGAGAACCATCCCAGTGCTCATTCGCCAAAGCATCCTCAATTACCTCTCGGCATCCATCCGCCCGAAGGTTTGCAACCTTTCGCCGCTGGTGAAGAGTGAAATTTCCATCCCATCCACGCTTCCCCAAGGGCACTTCAGTGCTAGATATGTTGTAAGCATAGCAGCCTTTGATGTCGCTTATCAACGGCACATTACATCGTTAGAAGTGCCCCGGGCCACGGTACGGCTTCTTAAAGTTCGGGATCGAGTGCCCGAAGCTTCGGTTCTGTTCCTCACAATTCTTCTTCTGCATCCGTTTTTGCCGCGCAGCCTGAAAGCCTTAGTTCGGCACCCTTCGCAATGGCCCTTCGGGTTCGGGCGGCCAGAGTTATTCTTGCACGCCGCCCGCCGGAGTACTTTGATTTACGCCTCGTTTATCATTCGGCACAAAACCGCCGGTGTTCACGTGTAGCAGCATTTTCTTCCCAAGGGGTCAACGCAACGCGGATGGGTACGGCCGAGCGTGGACGTGCGTGGGTGAGAGAAAATGAAAATTTAATTAAATATTTATTCCGATGCTGTTCGTTCGCAACCTTGCACTGGTACGGGTAGCTTTGTGTAACATCTTGCTGCCGTACATAATTTATACCCTACTTGCCCACTACTGCGCGGACCTCACGAACTTGAAGGCAAAGAATATGCTATCCCGCTAATCATTATCCTTAACCGGCGGGTTTCCGCTTCCAGCTGGAACTTGAACGCTCCATCAAGGACAGACGGCGTATAAACACCCCGGCACAAAGTGTCAAGAAAAGAAAGTGAGCGAAAAACTAACGAACGCCACGGGGCGTACCTCCATCTGTCCGTTCGACTACGTCATAATATTATGATTCATTCCAGCACCCGGCACGTGCGCTAGTTCTGGTTCATTATTTTCTGGACAATTTGTATTTAAATTAAGCCTCTCCCCCACACCCCACCCACATACTTTCGTTCACTTGAACTTGCTGGAAAGTGGTGAATGTACAAGTACACTTCTAAACTCCATTTCGCTCCCGCGAGGTGCTTGATCGTTTCTGACATTTGGGAGTAGGGAAGAATCGGCACCGGGCCGTGTCTCATTTCGTAATGTTTCACGTGCTTCAGCACGTTCTATCAGCGACGCTAGTGCGGGCAGAAAGTTTTATTCTTGGCCGCTGTCGCCGGGTAAAGTACGCTCGAGAAGGCACGATGTTCAAATGTTTCAAAGCTTTCCCAAAGTTGTAACTCGAAGTGCAACTTCACCAGCCCAAGTGCACGTTTGCAATTTGTACTGTTTTTTTCCTTTTCTTTCACTTTTGTTCTAGATTGCTTTCGCTGCATAGAAATAATTGTAATACTCAATGGAGTGGAGGGTGGGGGGGGAATAAAGAAAAATTCCAACTGTACACATTTTGTAAAATTGCTTTCACTTGTCCGGAGAAGTCGTTTAGAAGCAGACGGGTCAAAACCAGTAAGCCGAATGTTGTTAGATTGCCAAAACAATCGGATTACGTCCTGACTGTGTAATTTTACTTCACGCAGAAAAATCGCTCCTTCAGCAGCTGGAGAACCGGCATAGTTGCACTATGTTTTGCCACACCACAACCCCAGACAACTACACGGGAAGTGTGCTGGAAGAACAACTCATACCGGAAGACGAAACGGCTTGTAAGTGCGATATCCTGTAGCCGGAAATGAACTAAAGCTACATTGCTTCCCAAGGAATGTTGTCCCTTAGTTTCGTGGCGCTCGTTTTCAGCGCTTTTAAATCGTTCCTGAATAAAAACAAGCACAAGAAATCATCAGCATTAATGCAGACACTGGTGCAGGCTAAAAAGAAAGTACGCCAAACCGGGCACACTAATGCAGAGTTTCGGTTTGACAGTTAAAGGCACAAACCGAACGGCCGATCTTCCGAATCCACCGGTTTGGGTCAAGTGAGCTCAAACACACCGGCCCAAATCCATTATAAATATCATCAATTTTCCTTTGCCCAAAGCACGATGTCATCCTGCACGGAACAAACGGAACATTGGCCGACGGGTTTTGGCACCGATTTTCGCTACAATGCAATTTCCCCCTCCCATAAACGCCACGGCAATAAGATTTACGCGCGCCGGGTAGTCCAGAGTTTGTTGGAAGCGGTAAAGCAAAGGCATTATGCAAACGACTGACATGAATCCACTTGGGCAAAAAGGTAGGAAAGGGAAGAGCGAGGTTAAATCTCGACCACAAATAAATCATGTCCCTCGGAATATTGCTCCAGATAGTGGAGGATCCGCCGGCATTTGGACGCTGATCGTGCAACAACTGGTTCCCGAATAATCCTTCTTTGCCAATTGCTACTAAACCTCTGCCAGATAATGGAGTGTTTTGCATTTATCGTGTTGGTTTGGATTTACCATTATTGCGATTGTGCAAAGTGTGACAGTGGCGGTTCATTTTATTTGCGGAATAAAAAAAATCTCCACCGGGAAGATAATCCATCAAACATACAAACGTCACCACGTTTCTAGAATGTACTTTTTTCAGTATGTCTTATCAGTACTCTTTATGCTGTCGACTTCAAAAAAGATTTGTCAACAAAAATATTCTCGAACACAACATCTCCGTTATGACAAACATTCGTATTGGTTCTTGTCAAGGTTAATTAACAGGCTTATCAATTCTTCCTACATCGCTGCTGTAAACTCACAATTCAATAATTGAAAGTTGAATAACTATTGAAGACTTAAGCAATTCTGCCTTCACATTTAAACACACAAGTCTATGAATTTAAGTTTCAGTTATTTTCCTAATAAATGTTTCAATTATGCACTGACGCCCGTAATTTATAAATGTAAACAAACTAAAATGCTCTAAATGATTGTTGACACGATTTCGCATAGTATTTTCATGGAAACACTTCAAAAAATTGGTAAGGAATGGTGGCCTACCATAACAGCAGATCTAAAGAAATACATCAGCATGATTTTTTTATTTACCAGCTTATATTGGCTCGATTGTTTGACGGAGAGCGTCTTATGTTTTGAGCTTACATCCCAACAACCCGTAATAGACGCCAAAGAGGGAGCTATTTATAGAATATGTTTTTCTAGAACCAGATGTTATCGTAGAAGCTCTGCAATTTAAGATAGATGTTCAGATGCACATCGTGTGCCAGTCGCTAATGTCTCGAGCAAGATTGAAAAGAACTCGAAAAAGTTCAAATCTACTACTTTACATTTCATCTGAAACACAATTCAGATATGGCTGCAAACGTATCGACAAAATTATGAAAAAAACCCCAATAAATTAGTTTGATCTATAAGTCCAGCTACACATTGGAATGATCGCAGCACGATTGTTGAAAATGTTCCATTGGTTTTCCAGAATTTCATCACATTTTTCCCCCTAAATTTTTTTCTTATTTTTCAGTGAGGTTTGTTTTTATATCTTAATGATACTAAAACTAATATTTGATACGTGTTTCGGCTACCAGAAGACGGATGGCACACACATTTCAGGCATCTAATTTTCAACCTAGCTTTGTACTACTTTCGACCCTCCGATTAATATCCCTACAGCCGTGCCTTAAGTATACCAATCTTTAGAATGGAGATGAAAATAAAAATTAGAAAAACGCATCCCCTGCTGCAAGTGGAATGGAAAACGATGTTGTTTAGTTTATTGTTGCTGCGGAAATTAAATTTCATCTACCATTCAAACAACTCCGGAAGCGATTTTGTGCGAACTAGGGGAGACCTGCTACTCCTCGCAATCTCGGCGTAGATGAATAGAAATGAAAAGCTCAAGAGAGAGAGAGAGAGAGAGAGAGAGAGAGAAAAAAAAACACCAGGAATATCATCATCTTCAACTTTATTTTTCAAGCAGCTACCAAGGCTTACCGGCACCAGTCACGCCACTTTTCTACGGGCAGCAAAGAATGTGCAAGCAGCACTGACGCCAGCGCTGGTAGGTTTTAAGAAATTAATTTCATAGCTATCCACCCTCATCCTGCGTTGTCGCGATACCGTTCCGAGCGGTACCTTTCAGTTCTGAACGTTTGGATCGGATTTGTGCGACTCGCTGCAATTGTTTAGTCAGCTGTACGGGTAAATCGCGTTATGCATTGTACGCTAAATTATACCACCGCCTCAAAGGATGGCTGTGCGCATCGTTCTTCTGATCTTTGTTTTGCACAGAAAGATAAATACGAAATTGTGAAACATTTGCTTGCATTTGCTAGCGTTCCACCGCGTGCAGAGCGTCCGCGTACCAAAGCAAAAGTTCGACTGCATTTCCTGCCGTACAGCGTGACAACATCTTAATCGTGCACGGAACACCGTTGAGTTGTATTGAGTTTTTGGACGTATGCATATTATTTAAAGACATATGTGCTTCTTGAATTAATCGGATTACACAGCATAATGCACACTAAAGCAAATAAAAATAAGCTGTTTTACAGTAGACATATTGCATTCCAGGATAGCGCACGAAAACCTATCGTCGAAGTTTTCGTTTTTTCTTGTGTGAACAGAGCGTAAAGCTGCAATGTACGGCGCACAACGGCATTCCCATCATTACGAATGCACCACAACACCGACCATTTCGAAGTGTGTCAAAACAGTTTCAACCACACTACCGCTAGCCAGCTGACGGCTACTAGCTGCGTTTCGTGTAGATGTTCCCTTTCCCATCTTCTGTACTCCTTCAAACCAAATGCTTTTGCGATTACACCAGCATTATTGGTAGAGGGAATGTGCCAAAAACAAAACCATATAATGAACACTTTTCTTCTCTCCACCACGTGCCCTGTTTTACACCATTCCCATGTACCGGTAAACTGGGGAAAATTATCTCAATCCACTCCCGACACACCACCCACCTTGCTTCTCGCCAGTGAAACACCGAGTGGATCGTTTTGCCGGTCCAGCTATCATTCATTGGCATACTGGGAGGAAACCGGTAAATGGTATGCGGCATTACTGCGTTCCGGTTTTTTAGCTGCTGCTGATGATGCCGAACCGGTGGAACGAAAATGAAAACGAAAAACTTCCACTTCCGACCGGATTCCATGGACGGTTGTGTCCATCGAGTGCATCTGCCAGTTGACGCTGTTGACACGTGGTATAAGGGCAAGATGAAACTCGACATTCGGGTTATTCGATGGTGTAAAAGTGGGTCAATGCGGGGTTTAATACACCTGTTTTTAACACACGCTCGTGTGCACGCAGACAATGCTCAGAAAACCGCATGATCGCGATCGTGGCGATAGGACGTTTTCGAATTGTCTTTTTTTTCTTATTTCTCTTATGATTTAAATTCAAAATTCGAAATATACTAACACTAATACCAGGAGAGGTAAGGCTAGTTAGCCTATTTAATGCGAAAAGAACCCCAATTGATCAGGCTAAGGAATAAGGATCTTCGACATACCCGTAATAAACACTACACGCAATGAAAATCAATTAAGTGACACGTGGAAGATATTAACGTAATGCTAGATCGTTACTGCCCTTTAGGTGTGAATACATAGATAAATTACTCACACGCAAGCAGTTACACCAAAGAATCCAGAAACGAATTTGTGAAATTCAAACCTAGTTAAAGAAAGTCCATGTGAAACCGAGTTGCAATGTGGAGCCCTAAAATCTAAGCCAAACTTTTGCAAGACATTACCAAAAATCAGCACAATGCAAATTTACCGTATAAGATAAACCACTTCCAAAACGTTGATAACTAGAAGAATCTAGCATTTTTTAGCTAATTTTATATTTAATCAGTTAATTTTAGTTTAACCAGTTTTAATAAATTATTAGTTTTAATTTTATAAAGAAGTTTGAAGCGCTGGATTATGTATACATTTGAAATGCTGTAATTCGTATAATGGAATGGAATGGATCGTTAAAAATCAGAATAATATAGCCAAACCTTTTTTCTTCAAACACTAAATAAAACATCGACTGGTTATGTAGTTCAAGTAAAAATTATACGTAGCGTTTTCAGGCCCTTCTTACCAATGAATGAGTCATATGGGACCAATGTGCAGCCACTGTCCATTGGTGATCGATTACCCTGGAGAAACGATTATCCGGGACCGGAGCAAGGGCATAGGAATACAGTAATGTCGAGCCATTCAATTCTCCCTAAACAATATTTTTTTAATTGAAATTGTTTTCGTCTGTGGTGACATAAGTTAGATAACTTAGGGATATTCTAACCATGACAATCCCAAATCAAGAAAAAAATATTTTTCGCTTGTTAGGTTTGCTGTTTTACCTGATACCGCAATACAATGGGAGAATTTGAGCTCTGAGACAAACTGAACCATGATGCTGCACCGTATGTACAATTCAATAATACGCGCAATATGCTTCTGAACCAGCAAAACAATGCAGATTCGAATCGCATTAGTATGCAGCTGTAAATACAGCTTAACAATACAGTTTATCTCGTACCGCAAACAACAGCATAAAAAATGAAATCATGATTTTTTTTTCGTTTTCATAGCACTGCAGCAAGCAGACATTCATTTTCGACGAATTCTCCACGAGGATTAATTCATTCCAGGCTCGAAACAATTGTGTCTCGAGTTTTCCTCCCGCTGATAGCAATACAGGGGAATGGATGTCCTTTCCCAAAACAGAAAAAATGCTACTCGAGATGAAATTCCATTTTTTGCCATTCCACTCTCATTGGTCAAATTCTTCGCCGAATCCCTCCTTCGTCGCACCAACGCTCATTCTCTGCGACGATCCGTACAGCAAACCAGCAAAACAAAAGACCCTACCGCCACCCCATTATCCCTTCCGGAGCACTCGAAAGCTTGGAGCTTCTTGATATCACCACATCCGGCGCATGGGGACGATCGGTCGGAAAATCCAATTCGACATTCCGAAAATCGTTCCGAATCCGTTCCGCACCGTGGTTGCGGACGGGTAAGGAGCAACCCGGAAACGAACCGATTTGAGCAACTAACATCCCCCCACCCCGTGTTTACTCCTTCCCAATGATTGAGAATGATCGAGCAAAAAAAAACTCCTAAGCGAAGGGTGTATCCTAACAAACGGGAGCCTCCTCGTAGCTACGCTTCAGTACCGGATTTAGGACCGTTTACTCCGGTGAGGAATGTTTTTCTTTGTTGTTTGCAATAGTACCGAACGGGTTAGGTCTTTGGTTTTGGGTGTCGGAATTTCGGGTCGCCACAGGATTCATCAGGCGGAAGCAAGGAACGGATCGGCTAAACTGACGCACTATCCAAAAGTGGAATTGGAATCAACATTCTACTTCACCTTCGGAAGCGGATGCGAAAGCCTTCCGTGGGACGTGGAATTTTAGTATGAAATTTTAAATCTACGATTCCTGGAAGTCCATGAGAACAAAAGACGGTTTAGTTAGGTTAGTATAAGTAAGTAAAACAGATCCGTAACGTGTTGCGTTCATGGCTACTGATATACGTTGTCCCTTCTCCTGACGGTTGAAAATTTTCTCATCTAAGTATTTATTAAGTATTTACATATATTCACTATATTCAATGAATAATTATTGTACTAAGAAATTATGCATCGTAAATACTTCACACATTGGCAATATGCGCTGTGATCTATTCACCGCTAAAAGAGGTTACATTTACACTCTGATTAAAGAAATAAAGGTCATTTTCTCGATTTTAGCTAATGGACAACTTTTTCGGTTTTTTAATATTGGAAGTATTTGTATGTATTTATTTATTATTATTTTGTTTTTCATTCAACAAACACACGTGATGACCTTTTCATTTGCCTTGTTACGGGAGCCCGAAAAAACTAAAAACCTGTCTTTGCACTCTCTGGCATTTCAGCCAAAACCATTGGAATCCAAACATGATAAAAACAACATGAAAGAATTGGGGCCTGAGAAAAATATTTATTCAATTGATTCACATGGGACCCATTTACTAATTAGAATATTGAACAAATATAATATTGTATATATGAGGACTGACTATCCAACTACGTGGTATCAATAAGTCTCGTAAGCCAGAAATGGCAGGCATGACCGAGTAGGTCGTTAGGCCAAAGAAGAAGAAGAATATTGTATATTCAACATAGAAAGGTTATATTTTTTCTTGTTCTATGGCATTACAGCAACAAGAGGTCTTAGCCTAACATTTCTGACTTCCGTGGCTTTTATTTTACCCATAACAGAATATTCAGTCCTACATGCGGGGGAACGGTTCGAATGGTACTCGAGCCCGGTCCTGCCGTATGAAGACCAACCGCTCCTCGGCAACTGAGCCGCTCCGATGAAGGTTCTTTTTACTTTGGCAAAAATTACGCTTTAGGTTTTTTACTGTGTGTCATTCATTAATCCTTTTGTATGGTTCAAAAGTTTATTCGTCACACATTGATATCAACTCATATTTTATTTCTAGATTTCGTTGTAATTAAAAGCGATACCAAAACAAAACCATCATTTGCATCAATTATGGGAAACTATTTCGTATAACAATATGCAAAAATTGATGTATTTTAAATAATTAACACATAATGAAATTAAACTAGCAGCTACCGCAAATGATTGATTTCGATTGTTTGCCATCACACATATCGCTCCTTATTAAGTTTCCAGCAATCTGAAACCACACACATCTGCTTTGACCACATAGTTACGAAGCGTAAATACATATTCACTAGAAAACGAAACTTTATCCGCCCCGAAACAATCCCAACTTTCATTGCAAATATTAAAGTGAATTTTTGGTTTCATGATACAATTGTAATCATCTGGATGATGCTCAAACACTGACGTCAACACGGTTCTCCCCTGCAGTGCTCACCCGGGGTACTGTGAATAAATTTGTTTCCATGCTTATGGTTCGCCTTCACCTGACGTCCTTCGCCAAAAATGGTTTCAGAAGCCTGAACGTGCTCGAATTTTTCCACAGAGCACGGACAAGAGAAAAGCAAAGGAGTGTTGTTGTTTTTCCCCCTACATATATTTCCCTACCCGTCCGAGTGTGTCTTTCCGTTCAATCCGGTCAAATCCGTTCCGGAACCGGTTTCCGAATGTTTGGATCCTTGGAAAAAAGCCTATAATTTCCCCTAATTTGAATGAGCATAATGATACCGTTTATTATCTGAGCGTACCGATCGGCCAGTGGCTTCCGGATGATTGCCCGGATAGTAGCTAACGAACCTTTACCCGAAAGTTGATGCTATCGCCAGTGGGACGAGAACTTTCCGATACAGCCCTCACATCACCGGTAGCAACTGACAGTGGCTGAGCGAGATGTTGCCTTCACACAGAACCCACCGGCCAAATAACCTATGCAAATCCAGGAAAAAACCCCAAAAGTGATCTTTTGGTTTCCTACCCATGAAATATTTCCTCTAGTGGCATACACACTCAACAACACACTCTTACAAGTGGCCCTTTTTCCACATTTCACTACAGCAAAAAAGATGCGGACGAGCCGGACAGAGCCAGTGCAGTCAGTTGTATAGGTAAAGAAGGAAGAGAAATAAATTCAGTTCAACATATGATTTGTGAGCAATCATAAATACGATGAGGAATCCCAATTTGTCGGCTGCTCCCACTGCTAAGCGTCTTATTGATACCCAAAATATCATCCCCCGGTCGGTGGTAGCATCCTTTTTATTAGTTGGGAGCTTGGGAGCTGAGAAGGAAACAGTGAAACAATACAGCCTTAAGGAGGGATTTAAGGATTTGCGCAGCGCTTAAGGATGGTCGAACGGCACGAAACAGAAAGGCTCTCCAGATGAGAGCACTATGGGGACGAATTATCGTTGTGAATTTATGATACACCGATGTTAAACCCTTACCACATACGTACGGTCTCATTTGCAACCGAATTTAGCGTAGTATGGGTATGTTTGGTACGGAATCCCACCCGTACCGTTGTTGTTAGGGAAGTCGAACTGCCGGCGATGATAAACATGTGCAAAAGAGCAAGTACGATGCATTATGATTCACTTTAACAAAGGTATTTAACAATTTATTTTTATATTGTCAAAGTTTCATATTATCCTCGTAACTATTTTCTATAGGCGCGCAGTCAATTTGAATACTAATGCATTGCTTTGTACTCTATTAATACATTAAACTTCCGATGTGTACGATAAACTATGCACTACACTTTTTGACTTTGTATTGGTTCAAGTCATTCAGAAAACGGTACAGCCCGGCTGGATAATGGTATCAGCGCTGAACCTCAAGTCGAACCAAGACCAAAATCTATCCAGCAAGGAATGAGTATTCCGGCTACGTGGTGAACTATGTCCAATACGGTCATCATGCAAAAGTTAATAAAAACATTAAAAGTCTACATGACATGATACAAAACTCCTGGGAACTCATTGTAATAAAATTTAAAGAATAAGGACTTTCTTCCAGAAACAAAAGAATATGTGTGACCCTAGTCTCATGTTCCAACTTTTCATCGAATAAAGTGGAACTCTGGGGGAACTCTTAACAAAACCGTACACTTACCGACCAATTATTAAAGCCAAGCGGAAAGTTCTCAAGCAAACCTTGCCAAGACAAACGGAAATCAAATCGGCATTGCGAAGGTTTGTTTGAGTCGTCAAGTTTCATGCTTCGTTGACATGCCAAAAAACTTCACAAACTTTAAGTTCAAAAGCTCAAAAAAGCTTAAATTTCAAAATATGACCGTTGTTGAACCATTTAGAA
>KB663832.1:1252676-1299686 GCA_000349025.1 Anopheles minimus
AAACGGGAAGGCAAACACGCTTCGCAATGCCGATTTGTCAAACTGGAAGCTTTTTCTCAAGTACTTGAGTTTAGCAATAGCTGGGTTAGTCACTTATGACATTACAAACTCGAACATGCTTCATTTCAGTTCATTTCAGAAAATTTGTTTGAAGTTGCAGTTGCTTTGAAATAAATTGGTGTAAAATGGTGTTCTTTTTTCATATATTCTTTAACGATGTGATGAAATCGGTTTATGGTTCTGTACTCGGAGTGAATTTTTTTCCAATCCATCACTAATACAGATGTAGATAAGGTTTGGCGCTACGCACTAAGTTTAAAATTAAATTGGTTTTCCAAAAGTTTGCAGAACCTTTAACTATTAGTACAAAATTTATAAATTAATTATTAAGCTAATTTTTAGACCATCTGTCGATAAACAAATTAATAAATGAATAAATAAATCAAACGATTAAGTTAAACAATAATTGCAGAGTTGGCCTGGCTTTAGTCAGAACTGGAGGTCTACACACAAGATAATTGTTATCAATCTCCAATAAATCTACACCAACAAGACAGATGTATTACTGAGCTCAAAAAACATCCATGAAGAATAGATCCTTTATTAAATCCTACAAATGGTTAATTTTTTTTATTCATAAATTACGGCCAGGCCGTATTGCTTATAACTATGATCGTAAATCTAAATTTAATGTAATATGCAATTCACATTGGTTGGGAGACATTTCCTTCTCCGAACCGTGAAAGGGCATACAAATGGTTAATTATTTGATCAAAAATATGTTTATATTAATATTATCCACTCTGGAATCTTTAAACATGATTCAAATCATTCATTATTGCCCAAATGTTTATTAATATTTATAATTAGTTGTCAATTTTACATGTTTACAACAACTAAAAAAGAAGTTCCCAGGCCACGTAATCAGAGTGCAGTATGTATTAGTTGGTTTAGCATTATTTAGTCACCATCATATTCTGCTTTTACCAAAAAAACTTTATATAACGGTTTTTTCATTCACATTAAACGGCCTGGCCGTATTGCTTCATAGAATGGATGACTAACGGTTGGGAAAAAAGAAAACATGATTATATTATGTGCAAAAACATACTTCCATTTGGTGCTACTTCCTTCACGCTATTCAATTCACCTAAGTGTCCGACTACTCATCGAAGCTGAAAATTGTATTTACTCATACTAAACGCTGCACGCGGTACATTTTATTTCGCTCTTTCGATTATACTTTCCGTTTCCATTTGTGAGCAACCGTACGCGAAACCAAACGGGAATACAAGTGTTCTCGACCCGGGGCCATCTTTGGTGGGCCGTTGCTATACAGCAGCCGGCAACGTACCATGCCACCCGTTTAGCTGATGCACTTGTCGCTAGTACCAGCGTGGAAATCGGTGAAAACATATCGCTACAATAAATTCGGATTGTAATTCAGACTTGTTCGCTTCGCCTCGTTCGCACGGACGTGGCCACTTCCAGCGAAACAACGGTTCCTTTGCAAACACAGAAAGATAGATTTTTTTTATTTTCGCCTTGCTCGGTACTACTTGTAACATTGTACTACCCAGTTTGTTTTGGATCTCTTTTCTCTTTTTCGCAACCATCTCTCATCAGTTTTCATACATTCACACCAAATACTACCGTTTGTTGTATGCTAGTGCTATTCTGCGCTGATGGCGCCAACCCTTCGGTGGCGTATTTCTTTTTTTTTATTATTTTCTATTTTCAAAAGCAGAAGCAACAGAAACCATAACCCGTTGGTAAATGACCGAAAGAAAAACAAAAAATTGTAGACGGTCACACTGCCACACTTCCTCTTGTTGTTGTTTTTATTTTTTGAGCAGCTCGTTTTGTTTTCGCCACCAACTAAAAGCTACATATCTTGTTGTAGCTTCCCATGCCACGCGTTGTAAAATCAACATCGTTAAGAAGTCTTTTGAAAATCAACAACAACAAAAAACGCCCAAGTTTTACACACAAAAAGTGCAACGAATGCGTCTTCAAACGAACATTTGTTGCATCAAGCATTTGTACACAGCCGTAAACGATGCAAACCGTTCTTCATAAGCGTCCCGCTCCGAATGACTAATGTGCTGTCCTCGGGCAAAAAAAAGGTTATCAATGAAAATCCTCCAGAAATAGAGTTTGAAAAGAACAAATTTGCGCAAGTTTTTGCTGTTGTCGCCATCCTCCCACTAGATACGCATTTGACAAAGCAAAATTAAACGCTTCAATCACCCACTGTTAGACCGCACTTGGTAAAGTGAAAACGCAATGCGTGTGCGACAGCTTTCCAAGAGAAGCAACAACGAAAAAATCGCCATCGCCCGCTCGGTGACCGAGATGGACAGCTTTCTTAACGAGTTTCGCCATCAACGGGAAGCTGGCAGCTCAATCAAAATGTAAATCAGTTTGATCGGGCAGTTCTTTCACAGCCGGAACACAAAAGCTGCCCGCCAAATCTTCCTTTTTGTTGGTCACCGTTGGGCAGCTGCTGGGGTCTCAAACCCAAAAACCACCAAATGAAGGCTCGTTCATTAGAATATGATTGCGTGCAGTAGCCGTTCAGTGACTGCTCCGAATCAGCAATTAAGACAATCCGTGATGTCTATCCGATTGTACTATCCGGTGCTGCTCAAGTTCTCACGCACTTTTTCCCCAGACGAGCCGCTTTTTCCCCCGGTTGATCCGACCGTTAGTAAGCAATTGTTTAACGGGTGTTAAAAATGGCGTTGCTTCTTCACAAAACGGTTTGAAGTGAGCGCAAAGAACATTAGCTTCTGAAATGCGCAAAGCAGACATACCGTAAGACAAGGATGTCTCCTATTCATAGATTCTTTGAAATACGTTCTTTACCTTACAATTTCGAGACTATTCTGATTCAATGACTTTCCCCAAAATTCCATTCGTCCATCCCCACAAAGGCAGGGAAATCCCCTCAAAAGACAGAAGGGCAAATACCATTCTCCCGTATGTAATTCACGCCGAGGTTCGCCGGCTAAAAGTTTTCCACTTGAATATGAAATCAGCTTCCCAGTGAATGAATTTCAAATTGGGTGCCGTGCCCGAATTTTGCACGCGGTGGGCGCAGGGTGACGGAAACTTTCAATTTTCTTCCTTGCCAGACGACCCGACTATCTCACGTAACCACCGCACAATCAGGCAATTGTTGGCAATGGATATTTAAGTCGCGGTGCGGAGCACGGTGTCCCTAATTCTATTCGGCTCATCATAAATGCGTGGGATGGATGAAGAGAACTTGCCGGCGCAACCCACGCGAAACACACGGACACAGGGACAAACAACATTCTCTTGTGAGATTGTAGCACAAACTAAGTAAAAAAAATACAGTACTCACCTTAATGTTGCTACAATTTCTTAGCTCAACCGGTCGCTGATTGTTGCTATGACCTTTGGCTGAAATGCTGCAGGAAACACTGCTTGAGACACTGGTGAATGGTTCTGTTTTTTTTTTTGTGTTTTGTTTCACGCTATTTCCACTGCACCATCTACCGTCATTCGACAGCCCTCTCTACCTGGTTCCACGTCAGGGATGCTGCTTTGGACATTGAGAAGACAAAAGAAGGCTTTTGTCTTAACCGGGCTATGCGTTGTTTCATTCACACGTCTGCTTCCGGCCCTTTTGCGGTACCTTGCACTGCACAAAAAAGGTAGCAATTGCGTGATGCAATGGTATTAGTGGGACTGCAACATACCTATTCTTTCGTTAGCACCTTTGGATGAGAACTTTTACCGTAAAACATTGTAGCAGCACACCCTATCAAGGCGTACGGATTTGCCCTTTACAGCCAGTGTTCAAGAAGCAGTAAAGAGTTGTTTGGTTTTAATGCAAATCTACAACTATTATTACTTACAAAATTTTGTTTTACATAACTTTAAATAAACTAAACTTTCTTAGAATGAAATATTCTATCATATTTAAGTCTTTTTGAAGCTTTGACAACCATCGTAGAAATATTTAAAACTCTCCTATGCGCATTCCACTCGCTAATAGTGTGCTAATTTTGGGTGTGAATCAAACGTGAACCACTCCACCACGCTCAACTAGCCCAAATTCCAGCCAGAGAGACGAAAAGAAACACCACGAAAGGTTGGATCCTCCACCTTCGGTACGACCGACTTTGAACGGGTGGCCCCTTTTTGCAAACTCCAGCATAGAAAACTGACGATCGTACCAATACAACCGTAGACACGCTTCCCACCGTACGCCGTGTTCGAAGATCAACACGCTAGACTGGGGGAAAAAAGGGTTGAAGGTTTCCCGGTGTGGTGAATGGGAACAAATGGGAAGGAACAAAATTTTCCAAAAACGGAAAACTATCTTGCTTTTACTTTGTTTCTTCTTATTTTGTATTTGGTTAACGCCTTCTCTCTCTCCTTCTTTAGGCCTTTTTATCCAGCACTATTTAAGATGATGAAAACACTTATAAGGCTTTTCTTTTCTAATGATTTTTCTCGCCTTACACGTCACTCTCTGTGGTATGGCATCCAGCATCACTTTGCCATGTTTTACCACTCTCCCCAAAGACTCCAATGCAACACACACACACACACACTTATATTCACCATCACGGAATGAACATGGTCAACCCACATAAACCGCCGTTCCAGCCGACACAGTGGAAGCCACGGTGTTAGGAATGGATCTCGGGTTATTCACGGTTGCCACTACGATGATGACGATTACCATCGATCACGATCACTGGCACTACACGTTTGGGGGGGGGTGGGGTAATAGAGCTTCTTTACACCAGAAAACATCACACAGCCTACTGCACGGCACGCAAAACTTCATCTGACCTTTGCCTGACCCTACTTAATTTTTCCAACACCACGCATTAAACAGCACTTAAGCAATTTGCTCCGATCAAGCAACATGGACGCTGGACCATTTTGATGCGTTACTTTTACCATCGATCACGACCGCACGCTGTCGTGAAGGTGAAAATACACACAAACAGAAACCAAAACTCTTCCGCTGCTGCCGCTATTAGCTTATAATTTGGAAGTTTGTTGAACTTTTTTTTCCTTTTTTTCACCCTAACCTTTCACTCGCGTTTCGCCTGCGTAAGCGAGATCAATTTCTGCTGCCCATGTTTCACTCACCGTACGATCGGATCGCACAAAAACGTTGACGATTTCTTGATCGCTTTTGTTTGCTTCGCTCCCTTTCACACCTTACCGAACGTACACACCCGCGGGACCTTACCACCAAGATTGCACCGTTGGGAGGGCGATCCAGATTCCGGTTCTGTTTTCGAATGCCGAGACGCACGCAGGCACTGGCGCACTCGCGCGTTGCTTCGCGGTACACCTAAAAGTGATGAATATGTCGCGCTCGGGCCACTGCACAGCCTGCGCCCGCATCGTAGACGACGAGCTGTTTGGTTGGTCTCGGTGTTGGTACCATCGCCCAAAAGGGAACTTGTTTGGCAACTTTTTCTCCCCGTCACATTACGCAGCACAGCCAGCAACGGAGTCGCAAGTGTGTGTATATGTTTCTTTTTTTTACTATCTACCTTACTTGTGAGTAACGTTTTCTTTTCGAAGTGGTCGCTCTCGCGTCTGACGATGCTGGAGAGATGACGAAGAACATGGACGGGTATAGATGCCAACAAACAACACGGTGGGTCATGTGCAACACCACCACAATCAACCAGCGCTCCGGGCGATCGTGCCTTGACGATCGTTCACGAGCGGGCAGGTGCGTCGACATCGGCGGAGGAAAAGAAATTGGTTGCGAAAGAGAGAGACACGGAGCAGACAAGAACAAACGCCGGTAGTGTAGGTACGGATCGGGTGGGCAAGGAAATGGTAGGGAGAAGCACAACGTGCCATAGCATAAAAAGGTTGTGAATGCTATGCGCACAGCATAAACACACACATTTTACGCTAGCAATCACGCACACATGCTAGGCGAAGGTAGAGCGCTGAAGATCAGCTGTTTCAGAGTGATCTAGAGCAGGGGTGCTCAACCGTATCACATTTGGAAGTAATTATGATTTGTTGTAGCTTTTTTTCCGTCAGTCTACCATTTTATATTATATTCCTATATTAAGTGATAATTAATTTAAATTGGCTTATACACTTCATTGATATCGTCTAGAACGATTTCGGTAAGAACTGGTAATTATATTTTTTATTCTTTATCATTTTTAGTCTCACTTTGACGGACTGATCGTCGATGCTGATTGCAAGTTTATAATTACAGGGTCCGGTCTTTCGTTTAAAATTATCGTAACTAAAGAAAGATCCAAACTGTCCTCCAGTTCATTCCGAAACTATCCAGCAGTAGCTACTAATAAATAAAAAAAACTAAGAAACCCCGGAATGACAGTCCGAAAGACCTCCAACGTACAACAAGGTGTTAAGACCAAATAGCCTTCTAGGAAGTGATTGTAAGTGGGGAATGAAATGCATTACCTCCAGTGATTCCTTCACATAAATTAGAGCCCTGATCCGGTCAAAAAGTCAAATGTTCCATCACATGATACGGTTGTGTTGTCTATTTATTAATGTATTTAATGTCACCTAGCACCCGCTGTCAGCGAACCTAAGCCTATCTGACCAACACTCTACTCTTTCTCCAAAAGTGGAAAAATATTACAAATGGTAGACAAAATATTTTGTGGTACCTAAGTTGTTCGCTCAACTAAAATTATCGCTCGCTAAATTATCAACTTTTCGCACTACAAGTTGGAAATGCTACAACTGATAATGCAATTCTGGATATAGCTGGGAATCTAGCTGGATTCTAGTATTTTATAATATTATCGTTACTGAACGGTAACGACATGATCAGCCAGTTAGCCTTACGAAAAAAATACTTCAATGATATTTTACACATACCAGACCACACATACTTCTGAGTAATCAGGTAGTAATTCTCGCCTTCAATATCCTCAACCTCCGATCTTTATGCTGCTTCGTAAACTGCCGGCATAAGTTTCATACTGTGTCAAATTTGTATTCTCTCGGAGATTACCGTGGCTAGTCTTCTAGTGACGTTGATCACTTTTTAATGTTCATCGTGTTATAAGTTGCTTTCGATCGTAATTGCAACGTACTTTTATAGGTAAAGTTACAATCATTTTGAATTTCCATCGATGCACTAGCTGTATTTTGTACTATCTACTACTACGTACTACTACGCTCGTTTAGAGTGATGATCCATAATACTAAAACAGACAGTTTCCCATATCTACCTGGTATTCTTCAGAGCACCGCTCCTGAGCTCTCTGCTATTCTTTCTGTTCGTTAATGATATCAACTTTAACCTCCCTCTATCGATGGTTATCTGCTCTTTCCATATGATCTACAATTGTTTCTTCCCATGCATTGATCATCTGATTGCCTACAAGGGTCACAACCTTTATAAACACAAAGATCATATCCTTTATAAATACAAGGATCACATCAAGGACAACATTAACTCGGCTACAGAACACTTGGTTTGGTCAGACGACCCTACTTCAAGTTATCTGCACCGCCTATTTTTAAAACTCTATTTTGCGGTCTTGCACGCCCAATTTTGGAATGTGTTTAAGGCAATCTAAATGGCGTTTCATTAACAGCTCGAACTAAGAGAAGGCAATTTTTATATTTGAATATCAATTTGGCCAAGGAAATACTCCCTTACCACCCTAATTAGTATGATGTCAACTTTTAACACAACACTTCTTTGGAAACTCGACAGTTACTGACACACAAGCCGCACTCATAGTTTCCGTATTCATCCTCGATACGAATGCATCTTTCCTGCTCTCCGCTTTTCCGTTCTATTTGCACGTGCTTTAGTATTGACGAGCCACTCCATGTTGCTAATGCTGTGACTGTTGAGTGCTGCTAACCTCTAGGTCATTTTAGGCTATGGTTATGTAGGGCAGCTTAGGCGAAATGACTTATTGTAACAAATAATAAATGTAATCTAAACTAACCATCCACATTTGTATTTCCATGTAACTAATTTTGCAACAGAAGAAGCACAGTCTAGAAGAGATTTGAACTAAGGTAAGGGTTAGGTTGCACGGAATAGCCCTTCACAATCATGAAATGAAATAAGTTACTTGACTCGAGAAATTTAAAACTTAATAGTTAATACATAGCTAAATGCATAACATTCCCCAATACACAATAAGGAGCATATTATAATGCTCAACTAAATTTATATTTATGATAAGATTTTTGATTTTCTTGAGGCTTTTGTTATTCTGTTGATTATATTCTACTCTTTTTGCCACACAACTTTTTCTGATAGGATTTAATCATGAAACACGCTGATTAACAACAAACTGAGCGAAGTAGTTTTGCTGTAGGTTTAGCACAACACTAGCGGCTCATAAGTTCGTAGCTGAACCTAGTACACAGAATAAATCTCGCTACGCCAACCCTGAACCATCTTATCCTTCCAGAAATATTCTTTCCTATTCGAAGGCTCCAAACACCAAAAGCATTCGCCTTATTTTCCACCCAAATCATCCAGCACAGGGGTAGAGAGATTCAATTACGACATAAAACTGGCGCAAAAAGTAGCATAGTAGCTTCCATTGAAGGCACGCAAACGGAACGAGTAACGGCAACCTTTTGCCATTCCATTCGACAAGTATGAAAGCGAAAGAAAATTAATTTACTTTATCAAGTCAAACGACAACGAATGGGTCCTAATTCATTCGAGGGTCTCTGCCTGCTGACGGCTACGGGGAAACCTTAGATATAGGGCAGGATTCATCCAGGGGCACCTGTGGTGGTGAACGGTGGGGTTTGTATTTTTGTGTCTTTAGTTGGTTGACCTGACCCGTGAACCGAATCCCCGGGACGGGGAATCATCCCACCAGCCCTTTCCGGTCCCGCCGACGATCAAGATATCAAAAGGAAGACAACGCCACGCTCTCTAAAGCACACCGTCACGCTGTCCCGGCATATGGTTCCGGCACGGTTTCGATCCCGTGCCCGAGCGCCCGTCCGTTTCCTTTTCTCATAATGATTTTCGCTTTCCGTTGTGCGTTTTTTTTACTCTTTTTCTCCTGCGCGAAAAATAGATTTCCACTTCATTTAGTATGATTAATGAGGATATACACCCGCTGGTCGCTTTCGGTTCGGACCATGATGGGTCGAAATGTTTTGGGTTGGGCTTTTTCTTACTAAATTAACACGCCTAAACATGTTATGCAAAAACAAAGCGAGTGCAAACGATTGCGGCATGGGTACCGTAAGAACAGTAATAAATTGAATCATTAAAGATACAATATCAATTCAATGCGATAGCTCGCTTCAATTTATGAGTACGTATTTAATGGTGTTTGTTCAACGCGGAAGACACCGACAACCGCGTACAGAATCATTTCTTTTACTTAACTACTTACTTACTTTAACATAACATTATTCTTGTCAAATTTCATATTTCCCATAAATAATAATGTTTCGAAATATATTCCCAAATGTGTAGGTTAACAATTCGACCCATACTTTAATTAGATACATCATGTATCCCAGCATACCTTCGCCGCATTTAATACCCCAGTGGCAACGCTTAAATTCTTCGCATAAAAGTCACCGTTGCCGGGGTTCACTAGCGTCATTAAATTAGAACTACTTGATGGCGTTTAACGATGTGCTGCTTTTCATTTCCCTCCAGTGGCACCATTAACGTAGCTTTGTCTGATTTATTACATTCACCTAGCACCTAGAGTTCCGTCTGCATATACCGCTGTGCGGCAATGTAGGCGTTGTTCCCAGTTCCGACGGTGGATGCTGTAAAGTGGATGGAAAATGTTAAACAAACGCAAATAGAACACTGGAATACATAATAAGTATGTAGATGAGAGTGCGTGCTACCGGAGCTAGGATTCCGTTTAGCATCAAACTTTACAATTCACTACCTCATACTTATTCATTCATACTGCGCAGCACCCGCACAGGATGCACAGCAAAACAAAAGGGATGCTCCAAGCAACGAGACAGGGGTGAAACTGTCCCTTATCAAGCGACAAAGTCGGCAAACTTAAGCGTTCGCAGAAGGAACAAAACTTATGCAGCAAGAGAAAGCAGAGAGAGAGGGCACGCGACAGAGAAAGGATTAAAAGAGAAATGTCAACAATTTTGCTGGCCATGCCCGTCCTTGCGGATGCGGAAGGCATGGAAGACGTTCGTGAGAAGACTGGAGGTATCGAAACGGTAACCTTCATCGTCCTCCAGGTCAACCAGGGAGGATAATGCGTCGCGTTCCGGCACTAGATCCCCCCGGTTAATTCCGTGCCTAATGATGATGGAATGTCCATTTCCGACGGAAGTGAAGTGTAAAGAAACTGTTACGGAGGGAACGGCCAAGGCCGGAGAGCGGAAGTAGCAGGATGCAGCAAGAAGTTATTAAAAACTTGCTGCTGCTTACGTAAACAGCACTAGCAGCAGGGCATGCGAAAGTTTGACATACAAATGGAAGCGAACAAGAAAGGATTAACGGAGTGCGTCGGGCGTAGATCTGGTCGTAGGATGACGGTACGTCGAAATTGTTTCCCACCTTCCCACGGCTACCTTTATTTACTGCTAATGCTTTCATTTCATTTCACGCCCCGTCCCGTTAACGTACGGGTAATATACCGTAAAGGTTCCTTCCATTGCTAAGGGGATCTCGGAAGCAATTAGCACCGCTGTGGTGACGTGGCAACCCGGGAACAGGTAAGCCAAGGCTTAGAGGGTCGTAATAGTGATAAAGAAGGGGTAGCTTAATGACGTCGAAAGCACTGGAATATGGGGTGAAAATGGCCACTTTGTCATGGTGGGAAATTTTTGCTACATTCAAGCAATGATAACGAACAGGTATTTGATTCCTAGTGCGAGTAAAACCAAAAATCTACGTGTATAAATTGGAACCTGGTCGGCTTTAGGTATATGTGGCTAAATTCCTGCTTAATAATTCAATTGGAAATGTGCTGAACAAATTCAGCACTAAGTTGTAATCAATCCTGCAATTAAATATTTTTTAAATATAATAAGTTTGATTAGACACACAAGGAGGTATATTAAGATTTATAATGTTACGCTGAAGATCATTTAACAAAGAACGGAACGCATCGAAATGCTACGAAATAAACTGAATTTGCAATTCCCACTAACAATCATCGTTATCCCATTTTTTTAAATATTCTTAAATAACTAGAATTAATATTTTAAAGGTATGCAGTATAAAAAATGGGGTTCTTGTTGTACATTTTGTGTTGCTTTAAAAAATCAATCAATTCAAAGAAGTTAAGCTCTTGACAAGTACTAGTACAATCTGCGAAGAACAAATAATCTTCTTCTTCTTGGGCTTAGCAGTGTTTGCGAAATGATGGGCCGGAACATAGCTGGAATATAAACAGCAAATTTTTTACAGTATACCTTAAACTATGAGCAAAAACAATTTAAATAATCGATTATTTCGAACATGTTCTCACGGGTATATTAATCGTTAATTATTTTTCAAAAGCTAAATGTGACATGCTAATTGCATATATTTAGACGATTACACATGCATTATGCACCAAGGCGTTATTTTGCAGCATGAAATACCTTATAGAAATTCTATTGTTTACACGTTGTTGTCCAAAGTTTATATATAATATATAATAAATCAGGATATATAACAATAATCAGGATTATTGTTGCTACAAAAGTTGGCCACGTTTTATGCTACAAAACAAATCATTTGCCAATTTCAAAGGGAAAATTTTCTCTCGGATCTATGTCTCATGTGCTTATCCATATTGCTCATAGATTTCTAATCAATTCCTAGCCTGAAATTAAGGATATTTCACATGATTTTTTCTAGTTAATATTCTCGAGGATTTTGTAAGACATGGATTATGTATGTAATACAACGTTGATTTGAGTTGTATAAACTCTTATTAAAAATTGGAAAAACTATTGCGGATAAATTTCAGCATACCTGAAAATAGTAGCCGAGTGAAATACAACATTTTGAAAGCAATAGAATCTTTTTGATTTACAGGGAGAAATCTGTACTTAAGCTTGGTATTTAAACAGAAATATTAATTGATTTCTCAACCGTTTTAATTCTTTTTCTCCCTTCCAAAAACATCACACACAACCACGCACCATTCTTCGGCAAAACATGTGCGCTCTGTTTCCGGTTTCGTCCGACCAACGGTTGGTCCGGGTGTCGTTCCACGATAAATTCACCAAATCCAATTAGGTCACAGTACTTTATGACAGTTTGCGAGATAAGTTTTCCCTGCAGCACTAAACGTGTATCTTGCGGGAGAAACTGTTCCGGTCAGCTGTTTTCCGCACCACAGCGCTCTTGTATCGAGCACGATCGGTGCTTTAAAATCAGTATCGTTTAGCAGAAAAAGTTTAACCGGCGAATGTAGCAGCAGCCAGTTTAAGATGCTGCATGTTGAACCACTGCACCATCCGTTGGTGTTTGTGTGTGTCTTGTGGAAAGGCTCTCGCGCACCTAACCGGCAAAATGTGAAAACAACAGTAGCAAGCATCCGCTTGTGCCACCATCACATGGCGCACGAATGGTCGGTAGTAGCGTTTTCTCGAGGGTGGAACATTTGCTACCGTATCATATTCTTTTTGGCAATTTTTCCTACTCAAGACGCCTGGAACCCCGCGTAACAAGCACATTGGCGCCAAAACTATTGATGCGTTGTGATGATGGCAATGATGGTGCGCATGATGGCGAATGATGATGCTGCTGGAGGTGTTGGTGGTGACGGTAGCAGGGGTCGTACCATCGGCTACAATTCACTCGGAAAAGGAAGCAGCAAAGGCAGAGATAAAACTTAATAAATTACCTTCACACCCGGTGGCGGTCGGACAGCGACGAGCTTATATCCGGGAAAACTTGCCGGAATCGGTGCGGAGCGAGGCTGTGACACAGCGACACGGTGGCGGAACCGTATCCGGGGTTTGAGAAAAGTACACGAAAAAACGGGAACTATTGCTGGAAGTATAAAGAGACAACCGAACTTCCCCAAGGATCAAGCACTGGAGCGAACGGTTGGAACTAGAAAAACGGGAAATTGGAGGGAGCAGAAAAAAGAAGTTAAATGATATTCGCTTTGGAATCATTTTGCTATGCTCACCGGATTGATTTCAGTCTCTCGATTGGCCGTTCTCGTTCCCATTGGCTACAATTCTTCAGCGTTCATCTGCCACCTAGTATACGTTCGGATCACGCCGAAAGCTAGCAGGCAGAGCAGAGATATAAAGCCACTTCGAGCCAGTACGACCAGCAACGTGGCTACGGTTTTGCGATTGATATGCGAAATTCCTCTACAAGAAAACCTGATCCAGGATGATTCCTTCTGCTAGAAGTATTTGTGCATCATGTATACACACACCCAAAAAAATACAGCTCACCCTTACGCTCGAGTGCACTAGCATAGGGGAAGCATTTCAGTACATACTGTGGCTCAACGTGATTGATGAAGTGAGGATTTGGCACTATTATGAAAAATTTCCTGCTCCTGCGTCTTCGTGCCAATACATTCGGGCGGCGTTATGATGTGCGAACTAGCACAGCCATACGGATGCAATCGAACGATAAGGTGATCCATCGTCGTGAGGAATGCAACGTGCATGGTAAGAATTATTGGTTATTTGACGTAAAATCAATACCGCACATATCTCCATCATACTAAGCCCATACAAAGATTTCTTAGCATTAGAATGTTGGTGCGGCTCGGTGGCCGAGATGATTGCGGCGCCGGTCTCATACGGCAGGACCGAGGATCGAATTCCATACGGGCCGTTCTCCCGTGTGCAGCAGGATTGACTATGCTGTTGCGAGTAAATCCAAGTCACGAAGGCCAGAAATGGTAGGCCAAGACTAAGACTGTTGGTGCGATAATGAAACGCATTTTTTTTTTAATGTGAATGAACTTTAAGCTTAAGAATAAGCTCTAACGCTCAGATATGTGGATGCAATTGAACGGTGAAAAGATCCCTTATCGTGAAGAATGCATAGTGGTAAAAAAAATGGTTATTTGAAGTAAAGCCAATGCCACACATATCTTTGGCACACTAAGCACACGCAACAAATTCTGTGCAAAAGAATGTTGGTACGACTATGCCATGCCACATTTTTCCAAGTGAAGATACATCATACTCTAAAAAGAATCAAAAAGCTCAACAACAGTCCTAGCCTTTCCCGAAATTTAACATCTTAATCTCAGCAACGATATCACTGATTTTTTTCCTTCCTTATGTTCCCCGTATGACTGGCTGCATGGTTTCGTGACCGATGAAAAGATAGAATCATCCCACAAATCCCTTTCATCAATTTGTCTCTATTAATTTTTGATTATGCCGTCCCATACACGGATAAATTTATGCTGATGTCTGCTGTGTCTCCCTGTTCGGGTGAACCAAGGTAGTGTGGCCTGTTGATGAAAAATGTCCCTTCCTTCCGGTAGCTGTTTCATAACCGTTCAGACGAACGTCAACGGGTGATGAGGATGAGCAGCTTAAGCGATGAGAGATAGAGGGACCAAAAACAAGCGTACACACACACATACTCATACCATGGGGACAAATTGTACAAACGTGAGTGGAAAGAATTTCGAACATGAAATCCCATTCCGCGTCATAGGCTAATGGGAACAAAATTTGAAACCGATGACACGGTTCTCCTTTGGTGAAATGTTCGAGCGTGTTCCATAAGCGTGGCCATTTGGTGGAATCGAACGATGAAAAGGAAATTACCAATATACCTCACCCGGTCATAATTATTCCCCGAATGTCGTTGATCAATACAATATTTCCTGCTAAACGGTAACAATTTCTATACAGAAATGATTATTGTTAATTAAAACATGAAGCATGCTAATAATCGGGTTGCAGATGATTCACGGTGATCGAGTTTCATTAAATTAACGCTAAACAAAGTCGAATGAAAGCCCTACGTCGAAAAGCAGCATGGATAGTTCAAATGTGAAAGGTGAATGGTGATAGATGATTGGTAAATATAACATTACACGTCAATGTATTATCTCACCTATCTTTTATTTATCCCCAGCTATAAAAAGCATTTTATTGATGTTTTTATATTAATGGTTTTCATGAATCGCATCTTCGTTGAACATGATGTACACAAAACGTCATGTGAAATATTGACGAGCATATCTTTTGCTAATGAAAAATCCTTCCACTCGAGGCACTGTATGGTTATCTAATATTTTCCGAAATTTTTATTTTATAGCGCGCGCCTAGAGCATCTGCGCTGGATATGTCATGCCCCTGGAAGTTAGATAATTGTGGAAAGCGCACCTTCATCCTTCCGTTCTTGATTGCCGTTTATCGAATGTTCCTATCTAATCTGCAAACATAAATGTGACCAGATGTAAAAAAACTAGTTACATTGCCGCTGCTTTTCCGTTTTGCCCCGTCAACCTGTCATATACCGGGCACATTTCATCCTCCCATGGGATCCGTCAATAATTGGGCCTACGTCGTTCGGTTGGAGCAATCGGCTCAACCAGGGCAAACGGTTGGTGAGCAGTTCCTTGAAACAGGGATGAGTACTCGCTAAACCTCATTGCTTGGCCATGGGATGAGATGAAGCGGAAAGAAACCTTCGAGCGCGCGCACTCACACACAATCCCAAGATCTTACCAATTTCAACCGGTGTAATTTGTTCACGGTTCTTTGCCATTTTCGGTTTTATACGGGCTTACGCTACCCGGTTACACGGTTGAAGACAACGGCCTTGCACGTGTATTGCCGCGTCACCGCGGTAAGACGTCTTCCGACAGTGTCAAAAAGTTTTAATTACTTTTTTCCTACCCCGCCGTTTTCGATTATTGAGTGAATCCTTTTTGCACAACAACGACACGGGCGTCGGCCCAAAATTCACCTGCCGACCATATTTACTTTTCGGATGATGCCTGCAAATCGAGAACTTTTTTTATCCGCTTAACAGTCGGTACGAAATGGTAGCGATTGCGGGATATTGTTAAATATTAACAAAGAAAGTTTCTGCTTGTGTCAGCAGAAAGGGGGGACCATTCGCACCGATCTGCTGGTAGGTAGCACAAATGTACGAGAAAATGCCTGCTTGCGAATGTAGCGTTTCCTTTGTGAGGCAGTGAAAAATTGTGATTCTGCGAAATTGAACGAGTAATGTCAGTGATAGCTAAATTATTTCATTCCTCTGCTACATTAATTAACCAGATTCTTTTAATTCTTGGCAGCCCTAACCTCTTTCATTTCACATTTTCCTTAATTAGCTTCACATACGCGGTTTTCAGTTAGAATTCGGTAGATAATTGTAACACGCCTATTGCTGTGAAATTTTCCATCCGGCAGATCCAGTTGTAGGTCAAGATGTGCCTTATCCAATCATTCTGTGGAATTAGCTGTACAATAGACGAGTGAGGTAAATTAAATTGAAATTAATTATCAACGTGCGTACCGGTGAAGCTAGTCTATTTATTAAACCTTTACAGGCATTCAACTTGCTGTAGGGTATAAGCGACTAATTGGCATAAAGCAGTGATCGGCACAGTATCGCATGCGAGTCGCATTAAGCTATTTGACTCATCGAATAAGGCTCTTTTTCATCAATACATAGCGCTACTATTCAATACTATTATGCAAATGATAGAGACAAACAATATCATAAGTAATTTAGAACTAAACATGGCCGTTACTCAAGAAAGAAAATGTTTAATACAACTGCTTTGACAATCTGTTGATTATGCATGCATTATGTAGTACCTTTGTTATGTAGGTAAATAGTACAAATAAACATTAAAAGCACTGCTTATTAAAAAATCGTGAAATCATTCTAAATAATTTGCAACCGGCTGTCTCGGTTTCTTTACGCACGTACCAACTAACGCTAAACAATTACCCAATGAAATGGAGATTTCAAATTTCTAACATGAGTAGGATACTGTTAATGCACGAATCAGTATTTAAGCTAGATTGTGTGAATAAGCGGTGTAAAATATTTTTGCTGCAATAAAAAAAATAAACTTTTGATTCTGTTTTGTTTTTGTTGACTTCTTTTCAAAATATTTTACTATTTATATGTCTTCAATATACACTCGCCACAATACGGTTAAATGAGGAAATAAAAAAGTAAGTATTCCTAGTTTTATTATTTTAAAATAATTTTAATTTTAGTACAAATAGATCTTTTTGCAAGTTGAAGTGTGTCGACACACTAATTTCCGTTTATTTCCGTTTATTTTAGTTAACAAATCACAAAGGATTAGTCATTGTTTCTTAATGTGTATGTATAGTGCAGCCATCATTTCCATTTCAATAAACTACAGCCTACCCGTTGAATAACATGCATACATTCATGTTCCAGTTAAGTCGATCAATCTGGTGATGATATCTTGCGATACTATACAATGCCACAATGGGCAATTTTGAACAAATGCCATGACAAAAGACAAATTTGAAAAAAAAACAAACAAAATATTGTTCGTGGTTGGAATGAGTTGGAATCAGTAATATATTAGTATTAATTATTATGTTAAGGGTTTTTTCCCGGTTGAAAAATAAGTATTCACTTTGTTTACACCCAATGAATGAGTATATAATTTTAAGTTCATTTGAACTGCGTTACGAAATTTTTGAGCTTTTAATATATGTAAAATTCTACTAAAAAATTATATCCAATCAAACTAAATGCTACAGTACTCATTGTATATTAACTGTATGTATTGCTTTTATATCATTTTGTTCCATTGAAAATCACAATTTTTGCTTATTGATGTAAATCATGAAGACTTTTTTTATTCACTTCTTGGTTAGACCTTCATTGTCCATAAAATGTCAAAACCACAATTAGAAATGTATTTTGGCTGATGTTATGTTCGAAAATCGTATGATGATGGATAGCATAAATATAACATTGTAAGAAACTTCTGGGGAGAAAATGTATTTCCAATCGGCTTTAGCCAATAGAAGGATTTCAAAGTAAATAAATGTGGTGGGGACGCCCAGTACCTGATGCAACCAAGTACCAATCAGTTCTACTGGCACACTTTATTATAATCACATTTATTGAGGATTTTGAACAAATGTATTGGGTGAGTTGAACATCTCTATTGTAGTTGCAATTAAATACTATAAAAATCATAATAGTATGTTAAACATTCTTTAAAATGTTACCATAGATATCCAGCTCCATATCTGGATGGCTGCTGAATGTTGAAACTCTTGCCTCCAACCAATACCGTGCACAACGAAGAATATTTTTGGCTGTCGTACTCGGATGATAAATTAGGATCATTTGAATCTCCCTGGCAACGTTCACCGTGAAGTGAAAACTCACGACACTTTCTCGCCTGCTGCTGCCAACATTAGGGAAAAAGCTCACGCATCACAGATCAGTTAAAGGGGCGAAAGTTTTCCAATTGTTTGTCAACTGCCTGCATGCTCGTAGCTGTCCTGTTACCAATTTTAATTTAAGATTCATTTCTCTGTATCTCTCCCTCTCTCTTTCTTTCTTTTTCTCCCACACTCGGTCGCGCTGCTTCATTAATTTATTCTTACGCTTTTACTTGAATGAAATAAATCCAAACAATTGCAACGGTTTTGTCGGTAAAGGAAGGCTAAACAAAAAAAACAACCCCGGTATGGCGATGAATGAGAGTGATTACGGGTTCGACGGCACAGAACGGGAGCGAACGAAGGGACGAGTTTCTGAAATTGTTATTTCTTGCGCTAGTTGCTTCCGGTTTATTTAACCTTTCCCATGCTACCGCGCGAAGTGAATGGGAAAGAAGCTGTCACAAAATTCATGACAAAACCCCCCGAAAAGCAAACACAAATTTAAAGCATCGACGACAATGGTTGAGTGAGATGGGAAAAAAGCGCAGAAAAATGAGTCGGATGACAACAACGAAAGAAAAAAAAACTCCTACCGGTACGAAACATTAGGACAACTTTTAATGAGTTTCTCCGGGAACATGACAAAAGGGAGTGGGCAAGAGCTAGGGACTAAACGGGAGTACGCGCCATACCCTTCTGCTCCCCCTGCTATCCCAAATATGTCCCACTAGCATTCATCCTTACTTTTTCGCGGTTAAGGGTCGTCATTTTGAAGGGAAACAATTGATTTCATTTTTTAGCCCTAATCCATCCCCACGGTGACAACGGTGACACGTCGCCTTGAGTAATGATCGACCGATTTGAAGTTGGCCAGGTGGTAAGGGCTGGGCAAGGGAATTGGGAAGGCAATCTATTTGCAACAGCAACAAGCAAAAAACCAAACCAAACAAAAAAAACAATACAATTCGGTCCTGGCTTCTGGTCCTGTGACCCAAAATTTGACCCCAAAAACACGAGTTGAAGTTTCTGGTTTTATCGGTTTGGGAAAGTAAATTGCGCGGGTTTACAATTTATTTTTAATTTTTGTTGTTTTTTTTCTTCATTTGCTTCTAATTTCGGATCAGCTTATTTCTTCATCTTTATCTTCATACACACTTTTAAAGGCATTCGATTCGTGGCTGGAACTTGTAACACTGGGTAATCAGGTTCCCCATTCGGCGCCTCTATTTCGATGCTCATGACTGTATGTGTGTGTGTGTGTATGTCGTGATGGTGATCATAAATCTTGCATTCTCGAAAAGTTCGTTTCTTTGGCGGCCGTGCCGGGCAGAACGAAGCATCCGACCGCAGGGACCGCCGAATGGACGCCGGAAACATAAAACAAACACGATTGCGATTAGATATCGGTGACAGGCGGGAAAGGACGATAAATTCAAACGCTCCGTTTGACTGCGCATTGTCACCGTTGCGGCGTGATCCATTGTTTTAACAGCAACGGACACAGACCGAACGCTAAACGGTACACCGGTGGTGGGAAGGAAAATACAAGAGGGCCAATTCCATGCGTAACGGTTGCGACGACGGTTGATCTGTATGCTGTCACGCGTCATGCGACCGAAAGCTTGCGATTTGCCGTGCGTAAAAGGAAACGGTGGGAAAAGACTCCGTGCGATAGCTTTCTTGTGTGTCTACATATTTTGCTAATACATTTCCACCATTTCGATGGGGAGAGCTGGTTGGGTTGGGAAGGTTTTCTCGCTACAAATAGAGTGAAAACAAGATTTATGAGCTCTCACAACTTCAAAGCACATTTAGTCGTTTAGTTCTAACGTGAACGATACGGCCTAATATCTCTGGGTGTGTTAGTGTGTGTGTGTGTAGGGGTAAAGAAATACTGCCACAAGCGTAACAATGTCCAAACTCTTAAAAGGGTGTCAAAAGGATCAGCCCGGAAACAAAAGAGCGACCAAGGCGTCTGTAGAATATATTTCCCAAATTCGCTACAATACCAGACCCGAAACACGATACATTCACGAAAAAGACAACTTCCGGTTTACCAAGATGCTAGCAGTTTCGTGTAGTCTAATTTTTCCATCCGCCATCGCCTCAACTGGTGGCATATTGACTTAGGCCAATCTGATGGAGACTGACATTCACTTTCACATCGTGAAGATGCTGCGAACAGAAACACGCGTCCAGCCGTGTTGAAGTAATCATGAACATTTCGTTTTGTAGCACCCTTTTGCAGAAGAAGCGGAGAAACGAAACACAGCCAGGGACTTTTGGAGGACAGGCCATTTAACTAATCTTTTTATTGCTGTTGTGGATCTTTTTTATAGCGTCACGGTGAAACGTGAGCTGGATTGGGAAGCTGAATTCTGTGGGTTTGTAATTCAGTGTAATTTACGCCCCTTTCCCTCAAGTGCTGGATATGACGTTCGTGGAAAATTTGTATTGCAGCAATTACGGTACGGCTCGGCTTATGTTTCGGACGATCCGATCTGCTTCAAACGTCAAGTCACGAAACAATTTATCAATTCATCTAGTAATATGATATTATTCTAGCGATGGGCAGTAATGTTTTCGATCCTTCTTTATTAGGAGGTTAATCGATAGATGTTTTCAGGGTAGCGCATTAAATTGTTACGAATGTTCCTTTCGGCAACAACAAATTTCAATCATTCAACCTGTATGTTGACCATAAATCCAGTATCGGACTCCGCGGACAAGCCATCAATGCTAACAGCGTTGTGCACTTCTGCCAATCCTCCGCTGTAAGTGATTAATGTATTTTTGCAGCAACAAATGAATTCCCTTGTTGAAATAATGCAAAAACCGGCTGACACTTAATGAGATTGCTTTGGTTTAAATGATTAATCTTCTCTGAGGAAATGAGAAGAGACTTCCTTCCGCCGGGAAGCGGATCCGAACCGATTTAATGTAATTAAATTGCAAATCTTCGTGCTGAGTTGTTAATGAAATTGTCAGTAATTGCTTTCATTCTGATCTACAACCGGTTTCTTGAATATGCCTACAGTGTTTGATATATTCGTTTAAGGAAAAATGCATTCCAAATGATAGAAACATCTCTTTTTTATATAAAAATTATATTTTTTTCCGCAATGGTAACATTACATTATGATAAAGTCCAGAGATCTGCTCAATCGTATACTGATATCATATCTACTATACGGTTGCATGCTAGACTTTACTGAATGCCTTGTAACACTGTATACATATGATTCTGTTTTGAAAACGTTTCCTTCTGGTAAGTGCTACAAACCCTAATAGACTTTCTAATCATATTCTTGTCATAAGTGTAAAAATCAAATTAGTTTAATGATGGGTTTTTAGGATGCTAAAACCAATTTTTATATCTTCAAAATATTAAAAGCGATTTAATGATATTTGAAACATATCTGGAATCCTTATCATTAAAAAAATAAATACCTGTTAAACCTCTTCTTCTTTGGCCTAACGACCTGCTCGGTCATGCCTGCTATTTCTGGCTTACGAGACTTATTAATACCACATAGTTGGATAGTCAGCCCTCACTACGGGGGAACGGTCCGGATGCGATTCGAACCCCGGTCCTGCCGTTTACGACCGGCGCCGCTTATCTCCTCGGCCACCGGACCGCCAGAAACTATAAATAATATGAATAAATATACGCCCTTAACTCGGCCAGGTAGCAAAGACGATAGAGGCGCCAGCCTTCTCTCGGCAGAACCGTGGATCGAATCCTATCTGGACCATTTGCCCATAGTGAGGACATTCTATCCAACTGGCGGAACTACATGGAGGCTGTCTGTGAAGGCCCTAGGTGGAGTAAAAGTTTGGGCCCAATACCAACAGCCCGAATCTGACGATGGAATGGAAGATGGAACATCGGTGATCCTCAGAGCCTCCATTAACACAATGGAGAATAGACACGAAAGCCACATACTTCTATGAGAAGTGAATTATTGTTTTATCAGAGCATTGAAGCAATAGAACTTGAAAAAAAAATTAATAACCACATTTTAAAGTTCACATTAATCTACATAGATTTGCTTACTAGAAGTATTGATACCACGCAGTTGAATAGTCAGAAGCTACTAATTTTAGTCGAACTCTACTAAGCTACTTATTTTATTTTACCTTGCCAATTCTTATAAGATTATTTTGTGCTCTTCCCATGTTCCGTGTGTTTATTTCCAATGCAAAAAAGATTCTTAAGTCTAGTCTTGATATCATCAGTGACCCCTCCACTCCAGGGGCCTCCACTGCCATTCCGCTCGGGGCCCCCAAGGACCTTGATCCGCCACTGGATATCATTGCATTAAAATGAATTGATCTCGTATTAATCAATTTAATTTGTAAGTTGATTAAACTTTCATGTTCAGTTTTGTGCTCGCTTCCAACTAATCTTTCATTGTTTGTGCATTACACAATGACCAATCCGCAATCATTTCTATCTATTCCCAGTATTCTTTTGTGTGCAACTTATTGATTGTGCATTACAAACCATAAATGAATATCATATACTTTGTGTGTCTATGGTCATCAACCATGCTTCTTCTTAGTTTTATTATTACCTAGTTAAATATTGTAAGTACTAATTTTTTTTTTTGAGCAGCTCGGTGGCCGAGGAGATAGCGGCGTCGGTCTCATACGGCAGGACTGGGGATCGAATCCCATTCGGGCTGTTCTCCCGCACGCAGGATCGACTATGCTGTTTGAGGTAATTCCAAGTCACGGAAGTCAGAAATGGTAGACCAAGACCTCTAGAGGTTGTAGTGCCATAGAAGACGAAGAAGAAAAAATATTTTACAACATTTTTCTCTCAAAAGCGTCATAAGAAAAAACGAAACTATGTTGAAATAAGCTTTACAATTTCTTCCGGTATTTTATTTACAAACGCTTATGTTTCAGTTGCTGAACTTGGTGGGGTTATTGGTGTCCCTTGGAACCAGATGTATCATAATTTTGATTCCTTCTCCCTGCGATGCCACACGGAACGCTTCATGTACGTCCTGCAAATCGAAGTGATGTGACACTAGTGGCTTCACGTCGACGTACCCACTCGCGACGATTTCCAATGCGGCTGGATAGCTGATAAAGAGAAATATGATAAAACATAACAATAAACTGGCGAAACGGTTCTCCCATCCATACATACTCGTGATTGTAACGCATGGCGGTGGTGATTTCAATTTCCCGTGAGATTGCATCCACCATCGGCAGCTGTACGTCCTTGTTGCCCAGTCCCACCAAACAAATGCGTCCGGCGTTTCTCGTAGCCTTGATCGATACGCGCATACCGGGCTGTGAACCGGAACACTCCAGCACACGATCGGCTGGACCGCCCAGGATTTCATGTATTCTTTGCACCAGCTCGTCCTCCGTGTCCTGTTTCCGAATGCCAATCACACCGGTAACGCCGAGCTTCTTCGCGATTTCGAGCCGATGTTTCGCGTGCTCCAGATCGAGAATCACTGTGCGCGTGGCTCCCATCGCTTTGGCGGCAATTAAACACACCAGCCCGATTGGACCTGCGCCAAAGATGACCACCTTGTGTCCCAGGCCTATCGCTGCTCGCCGGCCAGCGTACACGGCGACCGCCAACGGTTCCAGCAACGCACCTTCCTCCATCGTAACATGGTCCGGCAGCTTGAAGCAACAGTCCGCGTACTGGGCGTAGTAGTTCGAACAGTTACCATCGTGCTTCTGCGTCGTACAGTGCTTCCCATCCAGACAGATGTTGTACTTGCCCACTTTGCATAGATCACACGTACGGCAGCCGGCAGCCGGTTCGATCGCTACCCGATCGCCCACCTTCAGATGCGTCACCGAGCTGCCGACCTTGCGCACCACACCGGCCGACTCGTGGCCAAGCACTATCGGTTTGATTAAACGCTGGGCTCCAAAGCCACCATCCTTCAGGAAGTGAATGTCCGTGCCACAGATACCGCAACTGTCAACCTCTACCACTACCTCGTTAAAGGCCGGCTCCGGTATGGGACGCTCGTCCAGGCGAAGATCGTTCGGTCCATAAACGGTCGCGGCTAGGTTTTTGTTCGGTGCCATCACAGTTGTTCACAGAGACGCTCTGCGCCGGACGTTAAATGGATGGATCTGGCGTAACTCAACTAAACGCGTGGCGCTGAAGTACGCGAGCTTATATAGAACCGGTCGGTAATCTGTGAGTATATTTGTGAGCATACACTCAATATTGACGTCGCGCGTAATCAAGCAAGTTAACGATCGTGATAAAGATAAAGCCAGTCAATACGCAAGAAGGCAAATTGGCAGCGTTATCAAACACAAACGTTTCGCACTAGGCTTAATATTAGTGACACATAACAGTGGGTGTAATAAGCTTCAGACACCCGATAGGTGGTATGTTTTTATTGACTTATATCAATCGGTACTACCTCAGTTAACAAATTTCGTCGGATTATTGCTGTCCCGTGGAGTGAGATGTACCATCACCTTCAACCCTTCGCCCGATGCAGCTACCCGGAATGCTTCGTTCACATCCTTCAGCGCAAAATGGTGTGACACGAGCGGCTTCACATCAACGTACCCGCTGGCTACGATTTCCAAAGCGGCCGGATAGCTAGAAGTAAGATGCGATTACAACGTTACAATTAAGTATCTCCAGATGTGGACATCCCTAGGCAACGCTACTCACTCGTGATTGTAACGCATAACGGTGATGACTTGGATTTCACGCGAAATCGCATCCACCATCGGTAGCTGCACTTCTTCTTTACCCAACCCGACCAAACACACGATGCCGGCATTCCGTGTCGACTTGATGGAAATGCGCATTCCCGGCTGTGATCCGGTACACTCCAGCACACGATCAGCCGGACCGCCCAACACTTCATGTATCTTTTTCACGATCTCTTCCTCCTTGTCGGATGCACCGATCGGTATTACAGCCGTGGCACCAAGCTTTTTGGCCGCTTCCAACCGCTTACCGGCCTTGGCGAGATCCAACACCACCGTTCGCGTAGCTCCCATCGCTTTCGCTACGACCAGGCAAATCAATCCGATCGGACCAGCGCCAAAGATGATGACACTGTTGCCCAACCGAATGTCCGCTCGCCGGCCAGCGTACACGGCGACCGCCAACGGTTCCAGCAACGCACCTTCCTCCATCGTTACATGGTCCGGCAGCTTGAAGCAACAGTCCGCGTAGTGCGCGAAGAAGTTGGAACAGTTTCCGTCATGGTTCTTCGTGGGGCAATGTTTCCCATTCAGGCAGATGTTGTACTTGCCCACTTTGCACAGATCGCACGTACGGCAGCCGGCAGCCGGTTCGATCGCTACTCGATCACCCACCTTCAGATGCGTCACCGAGCTGCCCACCTTGCGCACCACACCGGCCGACTCGTGACCCAGCACCAACGGGCGGATAAGCTTCTGATCGCCAAATCCTCCCTCCTTGAGGAAGTGAACATCCGTGCCGCAGATACCGCAGCTGTCCACCTCGAGCACGACCTCATTAAAGGCCGGTTCGGGTATCGGGATGGACACCAACCGCAGATCGTCCCGGCCGTAACACACGGCGGCCATGTTCTGTTGCGGAGGAGCCATGTTTTTCGCTAGTACCTGTACCGTTACTGATGAGTTCGGAAACTAGGAAACGATCTTTTATACTCAAATACCCGCTCAGTTAGAATTTGTTTGCTGGTCTGTCTCATTACCAGGGTTGGAGGTCATTCCATTTTTGCAAAGTTATGTAGCAGTCAATAGTGCATCAAACGAATTTGATAAAGGGGACTTCGGTGGTCTGAAGGGAATCCACTTGAACCGGGTCATTTTATTATCATATTAGTAAATGCGGACCCGTATGGCTTCGTTACGCTCCACGCGATTTTTCTTCCAGTCAGGTTTCAGACCATATTCTCCGGCAATTTCTTGGCAATCGAATCCTATTTTTTTCAGAAAATATCAACATTACGTTGCTGTCATTTCAATGTGAAATAATCTAACTCCTCGCGTCCCAAGTCCTTTTTTGTCTGTTTCGCTTCAGTTGCTATTGCACACGCGTATTCCCTAGCTTTTTTACGATGACTGAAAGGTTATCTAATCGGTTGTGTACATTGAACTAAGTGTACTCTATTGGCAGCACCCCCCATTACGGGGCGGTTGTCGATACGTCAACATCGATGGGGCCAAGCCATGCCTCCCCTGCTGATACCGATAATACTATTTTCAGCATCATCCTGAAAACCGCGACTGGTTCAAACTGGCCTGTCGGCAAACAGCGTTGGTGCCGTGCGCCACTCGAGACTGATGCTAGATTACCAAGGCAGATGGGCCGGAGCACCGGGCCAATCAAATTACCCTCAATGATTCTTCGTTCGCATACAATTGTGAAACAATCGTGCCTCCCTGTTGCGATCTTTCGCCTGTCATAATAATTTGCCGTGGCGTATCGTTAGCATCTCGGAACCGAGCTTCGGTTGAATGTGTAGGAACGGAAACGGAGCGACAGAACAGTAGGTCAGGGATGCATTAAATGCGTACGCTCTGAAGGTACGTAGGTAGGACCACTATCAGTCAGGCAGGCAACAACATAACGCTAAGTAACGTGACGCGGAACTGCGAGGATTGATGTACTAGATGTCACGTTGAGTTGATAGACGTACGGTTGAATGGGTAAACACTACCAAGAGTTATTGACGCTATACCACAACTCTGCTCGACTTACGGATCCGGTCCGTGCGCATCTTGCACATCTTACACCTTTCGGTTGGGATTATTTTTGTTCCTTGGCTGACAGTGGATCATCACCTTTATTGCACCGTCCAGCCCGTACCGTGCGGTTTTGAACGCCTGTTCCGATTCGGCCAGATCGTAATGATGGGTGATGAGTTTAAGCGCGTCGATCGTTCCGTTGGCCACCATCGCAAGTGCCGCTGGATAGCAGTTTGCATAGCGAAAGGCCGTTCGGATGTCGATCTCACGCACCAGTGCCGTCGTGATTGGAACACGCTGCAGTATGGCACCGATGCCGACCAATGTCACCACACCGCCCGGAACGGTAGCCGCAATACCGAGCTGTACGCACGCTTCGGCCCCCGTACACTCGATGCTAATATCGGGAGCCGTACCAAGCAAAAGATGAATACGTTTGACGATATCTTCCTGTGCGTCGTGTCCACTAACGGCCAACGTTGCGTCGGCACCGAGAGTTTTCGCCAGCTCCAGCTTACATTCCAACAGATCAATGACGCACACCTTGGCCGCTCCCATCGCTTTTGCCACCAGCATCGTAACGAGCCCGATCGGTCCGGCCCCGAGCACCAGCACCGTATTACCGATACCAACGCCACCCCGCCGGCAACAGTGAACGGCCACGGCCAGCGGTTCCAACAGGGCGCCCTCTTCCATCGTCACATTCGGTGGCAACTTGAAGCAGCAATCGGCAGCGTGCGTGTAGTAGTTGCACAAATTCCCATGACCTGTGGTCGCACAGTAGACACCTTCCGGGCAGAGATTGTACCGGCCGGCCTTACACTGCCGGCACGTCCGACAGCCGATGGCGGGCTCGATGGCAACACGATCGCCCACCTTCAAATGCGTCACGTGTCGTCCAACTTCCATCACCACGCCGGACGATTCGTGGCCAAGCACCAGTCTGTCCTTCAGCTTGTAGTCACCAAATCCACCGTGCGAGATGTAATGCACATCCGAACCACAAATGCCCACACAGTCCATCTCGATCAGAACCTCATGATCACGCGGCCGCGGTATGGCGATTTCTTCCTGTGAGTCGATTTGATAAATCACTAAGTTATGTACTTCCTTTAGTATGTATACTACCAAAACTTACCACACGGAAGTCTTCAACTCCGTGTACCACACCGGCCATATTTTTAATCTTCCGCTGTGCCATGCCGTTGCTGTATGGTTCTCGTACCTTGTGATAGTGTACTCGCGCTATTCGCTGTACTACTGAAGCATCCGGATCATCTTGCAGCGGTTTTTGTATTGCGCCATCGCACATTGTGCAGGGTAATCGATGAGTTCTATAGCGATGGTGTAAGCACTGCATGAAATGCCCCAAAGGGCAGTGTTTGGCCAGTCACGTGAAAAGCTAATCAGCATCACAAGCCGTTCGCCTCTTCGGCGGAGCGCATTCTCTCGTATATATGGCCATTAATCACCAGTCGGATAGCGGCTTTCATTAATCGAATTGTACTTTTATTGGAACGATCATTTGTTGCATAGAAGTAGCAAGATCGCCATTAGAAGTAGCAAAATCGCCAAGTTACCAGAAAGTATCCGTAAAGTAATAGGCATAGTAATATCTTTACGTTCGATCGCAACGTAATTAGTAAAGCATGTTTGTGATTGTTACACGGAATTCCAACAGTTTTGCACATATTAGTTAGAAAGCGAGGAGCAAGTGAACTAGAAATTAAAGAAGTAACTTTAGTAATTTGTGTCGGTACAAATGTTTCTCGCTATGAAAAAGTTTGTACCTCTGTAAATGTTAATTTAAATTCCTTACACGAAAATAGAAAAAAATAGCACATATTTTATACGAATAGGGTGTCGCTTTTTTACAAAAAAAAGGAAAACAAAAGAAAAGCAAAACAAATTAATTAAATGAAATAACACGAATTTCAACTGCACGATAAGCGAAAGCTCAGCACACCGTATGACCATGGCCTCATCATGTCAACAAACCCGGGGCTGGGATGTAAACAAACTGGATAACAGTTCTCACAGTGCCTTCCTAATCGACCGACGAAGCGGCCTACCTTCTGTACATTATTTTCCGATAAATCTCTCTATTGAAAGATATATATCAACAAAATACATTCAAGTTTATCACAAGCTGGTACTTTGGTGCTTAAAAAGTGCAAGCTATTGCGTCAGAAGCGTTTAAAAGGGCTTAGTTTTTTCGTATAAGTTATGTAAGTTGTGCATTGCATTTTAACTAGAGTTTATTCGTTGTATTGTTTCTTAATGTATGTTTTAGTTGAATGCAGTGTAGCAACTACTCGGGATAGTTACTCTTCTTTGAGGACAATCTCCCAGACCGTAAAGTTAAGAGTGCTGCAAACACCACCATCCTTGTCTGCTACAACCACTGCATATACGCCAAGTAAACCTCGGTTCTAATTGAACATATAGCGCTGCTTTCAGTTAAACACTCAACGTCATCTTCGAAACCCGGACAAACATATCATCGTCACGTCCTATCGGCAACTTACTCCAATAAAACATCGGTCGCGCGATCGCTACCCCCGGGGAGATAAAGCCAGGCGCTTCGTGGGGTTCGATTTCAGTCGTATTTTAAAGCCGGAACGAACGCAACACCGTAGCAGCACCGCTTGTTACAGCTGTAATGGCAAACAAAGTTGACAATCTTACGGCCGTACTGTACGGCATTGAGGATCTACGCTTGGAGCAGCGTCCAATCCCGGTGCCAAAGGAAGATGGTAAGAGAATGGAAGACATTTTTTTCAATTCCGATGGGAGTATTATTAGGAACATTTCCGCGCATCTTTTCCAGAGGTCCTGCTGGAGATGGACGTCGTCGGTATCTGTGGTTCCGATGTGCACTATCTGGTGAAGGGACGCATCGGAGATTTCATCGTGAAAAAGCCCATGGTCATAGGACATGAAGCGTCGGGTATTGTGGCCAAAGTCGGATCCAAGGTGAAGCACCTGCAAGTAGGTGATCGTGTTGCGATCGAGCCTGGCTACGGATGCCGTACGTGCGAGTACTGCAAGAGCGGTGCGTACAATCTCTGCGCGGATATGATATTCTGTGCCACGCCTCCTTACGATGGTAATCTTACCCGGTACTTCGCACATCCGGCGGACTTTTGCTACAAACTCCCGCTCCATGTGACTATGGAGGAGGGAGCCCTGCTGGAACCGCTGTCCGTCGGTGTGCATGCGTGTCGTCGCGCGAACGTTGGGTTAGGTTCGCAGGTGTTGATTCTTGGCGCAGGACCAATCGGTCTGGTGACACTCATCGTGGCCAAAGCAATGGGTGCCGGCAAGGTGCTCATTACCGATCTGCTTCAAAATCGGCTGGACGTGGCAAAGGAGCTGGGCGCAGACGAAACGTTTGTTATACCGAAGGATGCGTCTGAGGCCGAACTGGTAAGGGCGATTCATGAGCTTATGGGTGGTGCGCCAGACAAGACGATCGATTGTAGCGGTGCGGAAGCAACGGCTAGGCTAACGATCTTGGCCACCAAAGCTGGCGGTGTGGGTGTAATGGTGGGCATGGGTGCACCGGAAGTGAAGCTGCCACTGGTGAATGCACTCGCTCGTGAAGTTGACATCCGGGGTGTGTTCCGGTATTGCAACGAGTAAGTATGACTATCCTGGATTCTTGTCAAGAAAACCCCTAATGGTTGTGCTTTCGCAATGCATTTTAGCTATCCGGTGGCTTTAAGTTTGGTTGCCAGCGGTAAAGTGAACGTAAAGCGACTCATTACGCATCACTTCAACATTGAAGAAACGGCCAAAGCTTTCCATACGACCCGTCACGGCGTAGACGGTGCAATAAAGGTAATGATCCATGTACAACCAAAAGATAAAAATAATCCGAAATAGATAAGTCTTTGCGATAGAAAGTAATAAAGCAAGGATGCATATAGCAGCTTCCGATGTCAATAATTGAAACCGAATTACCGAATTTATCATATTTTTCAGTAGCTTTCGTTATAATTTTTTCTAACTTTGCAATAACTGTACAAATGGAAGAGCATCTTTAGTCCTGATATTGATTTCAAAAACTGTTCCACCCCACTCCGACATATCCCATGTGGCATATTTACCCCGCTAGAGCAACAACCACTAGGCACTCGATGAGCTGTCAAAACAAAAGTGACGACCTTGCTCGTTTTAGTTTATGTCGGAATTTTCAGACGTGCAGCTGGGAAATTTTACATACAGGAAAAGAAACACCTTCACGCCATGAACGTGATACAGTCCAATATTTCCACCACAATCAGAAGCTTCAATATTTCGGATGATATCCGAATTGAGGTGAAAAAGTTCCGCACCAATGCGAGCATTGACGAGGTGGACATAGAGGACGACGAGGACGATATTTGTAAGTAGCAGCAATGCACCATTGCACCAGAGTTTTCATTCCAAATCTGAATGCCACATTCCAGCCGTCATACAGAAAATTCACAAAACGTTTGCCGATCCGCACAGCACTACGTTCGATCCGGCCACGCTGAAATCGATCATTGCCCGGCTGGACGAGATCGAGAAGAAGTTGGAAAATGTCGTGTACATGAACCAGCAGGCAGACGCGCTCGAGGCGGCCGCACGACAAACCGGAATCGTTAACGTACCGTCCACGGGGGGAGTTATCGTTGGCAGCACGGGCGACGAAGGGTTGGAGCTTAAGTTGGAGCTTGATTCCGACAGTGAGTTGATCGGTGAATTCATCGAACAGGACGAGCTGAAATTGGTCGAGTTCCCAATCAACCGGATCGAGGAGTTGAAAGAGCTCGAAGAGTCCATCACCTCAGATCAGGAGTCGTTTGTTTCGCTTGTAAGTGTGGTCCAAGCGATACCCAAACGTATTTTTCCTTCGTCTAAAATATTTGATTGCATTCCCGCAGGTTAATTTCATCGGTAGCACCGTGCAAAAGTACAACCGCAATCTGGAGCTTGTGCTGAAAGATTTTATCACGGAATCGCTAATCAACGAGCTGGGGTACAGCACCACCAGGGAATCGATGCTTTCGTTCTACATATTCAATCAGCTGCTTTACGGTGAGTTGCGTGTACATCAGATCGTAGTTCTTCGTCATTTAATGCAACTTTTGTTTTCGGCAGATATCTGGAAAAATGACTACTCAACCATAAACGACTACAACAACAAGCTGAAGAACATCGTTATTAAAACACAAAACCGATTTTTACGGTTAAACAAAAATAAGAAATAATATAATATGCATATTTAGCTAAACTCAACATCGCTTTCTCAGATGTTTTAGTACATTTTACCAATCGTTTTTTGGTTGTTCTGAAACTTTCAACCCAATTCTGAAGAACTCGACCAACGCAACGTCTATACTTACTGGGCCGCCATTTCTTGAATTATGGAACTCCTCCGGAAAAACATCAAATCTCGTATGATTTTCCCATGTTTTTTTGTACCGTCTAATTTTCATTTTATTCAACGACTTTGGTGTGTGTATTTCTGTGTGTATGATTCATTTCTTTGGAAATCTCCCCTCGCACAGCTAGCCAAAACACCCCCCATTGGATTGGTTTCGTTTACGGGCTTGTGTTCGATAGCAAGCAAAACACCCACACGACGGCCGATCTTCGTTTCGAGCTTCAATTTGCACACGATGCAATACTGGAATTTACTATGCCATCACTGTTTGTAGTTAGATGTTGTGTTCTGCTTATCTAAATAACTTCCGCATAGCGAAGCGAACGACGGTGCTCGGCAGATGTCCCGTTTTTTTTTGTTATCTTCTTAAAATTATTGGCATTCGAAGCATTCGTGTTTGAAATTGTGTGTTGTGAAGATTTCCCCTCTTAACAGAAGATACTAAAGTTACGAATTCAGGAAAGTGGCAGGATGACGAGTTGGGAAAGGGGTGGGATGAGTTTTGGGGAGTTTACTGCACGCCAAGCTTCTTTTTCAGCGACTCTGGCATCTCTGGCGGCGGTGGGCGAGGGATCGAGAGGGCTACCTTCACACCGTCATAGATGAACCACTGCAGGGCGGTAAGCGTACCGATCATGATGATACGCGGCATAAGACCGTTCCACATGCCCATGAAGCCAAGCTGCTTCGCCACATCGAACGCGGACGATCCCTTGGCCTGGTTCAGCTTCGACACCACCACATCGGCCGGGTGGGAAACGATGGCACAGAACACACCGGCAATGTAACCGGCAGCGAACGTCACGATCAGCTGCTCACCCTTCGAGCACTGGTCACGTGGCTTCGGCACGACATACCTGTGGAAAAGGAGTTGAAAACATGAAAATGCGACCAATGCGAGCGTAAGCGCAACAAAACTCACGCATATAGAAGTTCAACGGTCTTTTCAAAACAGGCGAACTTCATCATGGTGTACGGTATTTGACGGCACCAGAGTGGGACGAGACCCTTGTAGAACGCCATAATACCTTCCTCGCCCATCATCTTCGGCATAGCTTCGCGCATCGTGTTGGCGTATCCCGGCATGGTTTGAATCTTAACCTTGGCCGCCTCGAACGGAGACAGCGCCATGTCGGCGAAGAATTCGGCCGACGCAGAAGCGCCCAGGTACAGCCAGGTGCGGTAGAGGTAGGCATTCTCCTCACCCAGCATGTTGGCGTACTGTACCTTAAACACCTCATACAGACCGAACTTGAATGCACCCTGGAAGTGGAAGAGAAACGTTTACAGTACCAACGCAAACAGTAATGATCCATGCAGCTGATAAGCGGATGAGAATGTCATCGCAAGATCACACACGCATTGGTTATTGTATGGGAGCGCACAATGTGACACTCGTGTGCTAAGTCTATTAGTCTTCATTATCGCTAGCTCGCTAGAAGAAGTACTTGTGGCAAACCTTTTCATACCGATGGCTTGTGGATTAGTATGAACCACTAATTCCTTTCTACCATCATGCAAATACGTGTGTTACAATGGAAATGAGCCATTCTTATCACCATTCCACGTACCTGTGCCGAGTAACCGAAGAAGGTCGGAGCCCATCCCTTCACCAGACCACGGGAACCGTCCTCGGCAAGCGTCAGCTTGAACCCATGGAACACATTCTTGTATTTGGCTTGATCGACCTGCAGCCGACACTTGACCAGATCGAGCGGTACGACGAACGTGTGCGTCGAGCCGCAGGAAATGATACCTCCGAGCCCGCACAGCACGAAAAATTTGGTCGAACCGAATTCAACCTCGTCGCTGGCGGCGGCAGCGATCGTGCGGCCACGCACCGGTGCAACGGTACCGGCATCGCATTGTGCCTTTGTGAACGGGGTCTTGAATGGCGAGTTACGGGCAGCGTCCAACAGTGCGGTGAACATGGTATGGCTGTGTTTGGATTACTTCGGACTGTTACAGGGTGCTAAAAAGGAATAAAGAAAAACGAAAGTAAATATCAAAATTGCGAACTAGTTGCCCGCCGACGATAAGATTGGTCAGTCCCATTATGTAAGTCCGTCATCTGCCGTTTCGAAACCGTACGTCATCACAGCTACGGGAATAGTCACGGTGTGGACCACCAGAAGACGTCACAGCATAAACAAAACCTTTCCTTTGATTCCTTTCGGTCCGAAATTCTCGACTGCCTTCAAGACACACATCCGAAGGTTCAATGTTGCATAATGACCTCCTTTTTGTTCCCTTCACACGGTTTTTAGTTGTACGTAAAAATAGTTGCAACGTTTCACTCGACACGAGGCAACGCCACACCGACAGATATCGTATCCGAATCGATGCTGCGTTCGATTGTCTAATTGATGCCAAACTTACGCTATCGCCACCATGGTTGCCTGCGATTGTTTTCGGACAATGGGCTATATAGCGAATAGCACACATCGAGAGCCATATGCTCGTGCAGCAGCTACTAACCGGGATTGGTTTCTTTTGTCCAAGTTCAAGAACAACCCGTTTCGAAATGCTTGCCAAAGGCAGCAGAAGACGAATGCGCTGCTGACGAGTAGGGCGAGGACAAGTGTGTCTAAAATTAAATTTCGCTCCACGCGAAGCAACAAGACGACATTGGGGGGCGCACACACACCGGATCATCACCACCACCTTTCTTCATCCATGGCGCGTTTTTTCATCCGTTTTATTTTTGCAGCCAACTTGATGTAATCGATTTTTTTACTTATCCAGCGAACCTTTACTAAAGGATGAATTCATTTTGATACTTCGCCTTCTAACGTAACCGATGCAACCGTTGTGTGCTTATCGTAAGATACGCCCGCTTCGAAATGTTCCGTTCGGTTACATAACCTCAAGCTTCTTTAGTACATGATGTCCATACAAAACACAGCACCATTCCGAAATTGCACAATTGCTCTCGCAGGAACCATTTCTCCAGCTTCTTCCGAATGGCGATAGTAGTGCAACAATTTCTATCAACCCAGATTGAACACACAATTCCTTTAGCTGCTTTCCTCCTGGTTATGCAGAAATGTCTGGGTACAGCAATTTGTTTCAAAGGATTCTCATACCAGCAGTAAAATTCTCATCCACTATTGCACCTTCCTTTTTACACAACATTTTTCACACGTTTCGTATCACAACTCGCCTCACCACAAAACGATCGATTCGGCCTACTTATCCTGCTTTTTTCCCGTGGCGGGTTATCCGGACTATTGTGCTTTACCTTCAATTTCCGTCGCCTTCTGCGATGCGAGATCTTTCCGTGCTACGGTCGCTCTGAGCCACGGTTCCGTTCAACTACAACCCATCGGAGGCGGCTTTGGTTCGTTCGATCCCTGCTGAATCGCCTGCTCTCTCCCTGCCAATCCGACTGTGACATCTCGCTGTGCGTGTGTATTTGTGCAGCATAACCATTCGTACCATTCGTGCCCAGTACACGAGCGGATCTCCCGCGGATCGCATTTTCCATCCGTTTCAGCAGTAGGAAAATTTGGCGAGCATGCATGCTGCTAAACTGCAAAAGAGAGTAATGTGAAATGAGCAGATGAGTATAAAGCCGCAGTAAATAACAGTGGGAGAGAAAATGCGAAGGTTTCGCGTTTGCTGTAAAATGTCTCCCCGAAGGCAGTGTACGGAGAGGAAGTGTCCCTTTGACCGAAACACCATTACTCCCTTCAGTATTTGTTCTCGTGTAGTAACAATCATGTGATCCGCGTCCTCGATGGAGATGACATTCAGCTGCTCTGGCAATTCGCGCTTCATTCAGACCGTTCTCACTGTTTCAGAATGCTTTCCCTTTTATCAGCTGATGAGGGACAACTAGAGGAAAACATTATTCAATCGCGAAGGACATTTCAACACGGAATGGTCTTCCTACGTGACAAATAGTGTTTTCCTATTATTGAGTCAAAATATGGGTCAAATTGTGAGCGATATCTTGCATAACTAAACTCAGACAGTACAATCAACAAATGTCTCACTTACTCACACACGCAGAAGGAACTTAACTAACACCTGGAATTCTATGACTTACCTCAATAATCTATCTCAAACGTACACAATCCCTTGTTCTAATGGAATCAAAAACAAAGGCGAATAGAAGCGAATTTCTCACATAACAAAAACACACTAAACCAGCAGTTATGTTTGCTAATCGTATCGTAATTCACTCGGTTTCAGGACTTTTTATTCACGATGATGTTGTCGCACTGTGAATGCTAGCTTGAAAGCTTTTACAACCAGGCTAATTATGGCCCTCCCCTCCCCACACACATCGATTCCAATTTTCCATCGCATAACACACACATACACGAACACGTTCACACACGTAGTAGTTTGTTCCCATCATCGACCGTGACCGTCATGTTTACCGTAAAACAAACTCAATCGGGCACCCTTAATTGAAAGAACCAATTCACTAAATATCATTCGGTTGATGGAATCTCCAATTTAAAAAAAACTCTTCCTCGCGAATCATTTGCATTAGCCACATGCGCATTTCCACTTGTAACACTTGAAGCTTTCCCGGTTAGTATCAAACATTCATTCCCACGTTTTCATTCTATACAGCACAGATACCACCATCACAAACAATGAACTCCATTCACTGTGCCTTGAATTACTCTACGTTCAGCTTCTTTTTCAGCGACTCTGGCATCTCTGGCGGAGGTGGGCGGGGGATCGAGAGGGCTACCTTCACACCGTCGTAGATGAACCACTGCAGGGCGGTGAGCGTACCGATCATGATGATACGCGGCGTCAATCCGTTCCACATGCCCATGAAGCCAAGCTTCTTCGCCACATCGATTGCGGACGATCCCTTGGCCTGGTTCAACTTCGACACCACCACATCGGCCGGATGTGATACGACGGCACAGAACACACCGGCAATGTAACCAGCGGCGAACGTCACCACCAGCTGTTCACCCTTGGAGCACTGGTCTCGTGGCTTCGGTACGACATGCCTGTCAGCGGGAGAAAGTGTACAAAGTAAAGGCATCAATTAAAACATGCTATTGCTAATCAACGGTCGATCATTGCAATACGTACTTGTACAACAGTTCAACGGTTTTTTCGAAGCAGGCGAACTTCATCATGGTGTACGGGATCTGACGGCACCAGAGTGGGACCAGACCCTTGTAGAACGCCATCACGCCCTCCTCGCCCATCATCCTCGGCATGGCTTGTCGCATCGTGTTGGCGTATCCCGGCATGGTTTGGATCTTAACCTTGGCCGCCTCCAATGGTGCTAGTGCAATGTCGGCGAAGAATTCAGCCGAAGCTGATGCTCCCAGATACACCCAGGTACGGTAAAGGTAGGCATTCTCTTCGCCGATCATACCAGCGTACTGGATTTTGAATACTTCATACAGGCCGAATTTGAAGGCACCCTGTGTTGAGAGAGTTTGTTTAGTGATGTTTTCAGCTTTTGTATATTGTATATATATATAAGATGTCATGTAGTTAAAGAATCTGTTCCTGAGCCGTGTAGTGGGATGTAACCATTTATTTAAATAACTCGATTAGTTGCCTCCAACATCCAGAATCCAGTGTTCAAATATGCATTATTGATTTATAACATCCAAAACGCTCAACAAGCCAATGCACAATGCGAAAACGCCTTCCATACGGCCGTGCGAAAGATTGCGTAACAAGTATGATGGCATTCGTCTACGGCGAACCGATTCAAGGCCAGTTCAATTACTCATACAACGGCGTACTGGAAGTGTAGAGTTAAAATGCGCACGACCTGAATTATCTCTCAGTAGTTTATCCTGCAGCTTCTTGTAGTGGAGGAAAATCCCAACCACATTTAGCATTTAAATATTACACAAAAATAGTCACATGGCAAAGCGGCCTTTGAAAAGCTTTAACTCCCCGAAAGGTCATGGGCGGTGGTACCAAAGGAAAGTGTGTCTATCACGTGAAACATGACAGTCTGATAACACGCTTAAGCTGCGAATCTTATCTCACCGCTTACCTGTGCCGAATAGCCGAAGAAGGTCGGTGCCCATCCTTTGGCCAGACCGCGTGCACCCTCCTCCGCGACGGTGACCTTGAATCCGTGGAACAGATTCTTGTACTTGGCCTGGTCGACCTGCAGCCGACATTTGACCAGATCGAGCGGCACAACGGCTGTGTGCGTGATGCCACACGACAGGATACCTCCGACCGCGCACAGGCCAAAGAATTCATTCGAACCAAACTCTACTTCGCGGGTTGCCGACGCAGCCTGGACCGAACGGCCCGGTACGATGGCCTTTTCCGCACTGGTGTTACCATCGTCACAATGGACACGTGTGAACGGTGTGCGGAAGGGAGAGTTCCGTGCGGCATCCAGCAGTCCGGCAAACATGATGGTAGTATGAATCTTTTATCCTTGTGCCACCTGTGTACGGAAGAAACATAAAGTACAGCCATCGATTAGTTTGTGTTGCAGCACCATTTTTCCTTCATGTTGCAGTTGTTAAATCGATATCAAGTGTCCGGAGACATTACGACATCACGTATTGGAGCGAACGCAGCCGTATATTTTCATCAGTGTAAGTTTGCAACGGAGCCGCGTTTGCGATAAGATAACGCCAAGACCTTTAAAACATCTTTTTTCCGTTCCTGTGTGGTTATATAAAACCTGATTCCAAAAATTATAAGGAAATATTTGTGTTAATTATTCCCTTTTCATTGATAATTTAAAACAATCATGTTGAGGAGGTAAAATGTAATTTAAAAAAACGTTTATAAACGTAACGAATCAATCCCCGAAGATCCTTGCGAATCGGCAAACGGCCAACTCTTCGAGCGCATTATATAACCATTCCGAAAAAGCCGCAATATGTCGTAAGCGCTTTGCTCATGACTGGCTGGAAACTTTGAAGCTTTCCCGTAATATTAGCGTAGGGGGTTTTGCTCATCCACAATCTCAATGCAACTTCGACCGGAACAGTTCGGCTTGCCGTACAAAAACGTTTTGTTCACACATTCCGGAACATTGAACAGACAATTAACGCCTCCAGTTGGTGTCAGATGAAACCGGTGGAAGCCATTGGCCTGGAGAATGGGTCACGAACTGCTACAAAAACACGGTAGGTAGGAGAGTTTCTGTCACGTGGATCTGTCCGCGTAGCATTTCGTCGGAACGTTCGAGATACGGTTCGGGTTTTCGAGCAGCAATTGCAGTATCAATGTGCCGTTTTTCATAACAACAGCGGTTTCAACACAAATAAACTATTTTACTTATGGAAAAGATGCATTTTGTAAGCCGTATGTAATGCAATACGTTGGCATTACCAATCACTCCCGAATGGCCTTGAAACACAATTATGCACTGTATCGTCAAAGTACCTAGCAGCGCGAACAACCGTGGGTATTGCTTCATTTCATCTTGATTGAACACACTTTTCTTCCTGCTCTGTATTTAACATAAATATCAAGCATTTTTTATTACTGAACACTCAGAACTTACCGGCTCGATCAGACAGAGAACAGGCACCGCAAATGGCTGGCTTTCGATTAACAGCTTTGCACACAATTTTTCACCTAGTGGTGGACTTCTCCAGCTGGAACGAAAGCTCTCCGATGTAATCCGCTCCAGGTTGCTGGAGAAAAAGAAAGAAATAGAAAACCACCTGCCACAAAATATACGCCTCGCATTGTAGGTTTGTGGTATTGTGCTAATTGAAACACATCGTGCAAAACCATAAAACTAGATTTTACGAATTAAACAAATAATTGAATACCCAATTTTGTTTTTATTTTCACACAACACTTTGGAACTATCCGTTCCGGTCACTGGATGCAACCACGATGTGTGCTCCGGTTTATCCGGGCATCCGTTAAATATTTCGAACATTCAATTCAAATAAGGCACGAATATTTTCCATATTATTCACGAATATTTATATTAGTATTAATTATTAAATGCGTTAAACATGAAATGGACGACAAAAGTTGCAAAATAAATGCAAGTACTGCATTTTCTTTCTATGTGAGTTAAAAATCGGTTTTTAATGAAATTCAGCAATCGGTACACGTGTTTCGTTTCTTTCCAACAGAACAAATGCGCAAACGATCAGACCGCAGCTTAGCTATGTTTATCTTCGTTCAATTTATTTTAGTCGGTATCAACATAAAGTGTAGCAAAATGGTAAAACAATAAATTCGATTCGCTGGTCAATGGCCAATTGGTAATAATTCCGAGGAGTAGTTTCGTTTACAGTTCAAATATCTTTGTCCAGGAGAGCTTTTGCATTTGCTTTCTTATCCTACACCTACAACGGCCGACAAGATAAGGGGTTACAAAGAGAAAGGAACATCAACACTGCTCCACTTGTTACAAACATAACATACACAATGAAATCTTCTCCGATGATAGGATGAATCGTAACACTAAACGAAAAATGATTCAGATGAGCACATCCACCCGTGCATGTACGGACAAACAACACATAAAAGGCACTTTTAGGATACACTTAAGACAACTCAATTTCAGCGATGGGCGGTGTACGTTCGGGCGAAAGGAGCGGTGTTACTACTTCCCGCAGCTCTTGCTTACCTCCCTCAGCAGTGGACAGTTCTTGCAGCAGTATCTCTAGTTCTTCATCATTGGTCACTTCCAGCAGGCTGCTTTTCAGGGTTTCCTGCAGTAGTTTCCTTACCTCGCTAGATGATCCATATATGACCAGAGGAATCTTTTTCTTCTCCAGCTCTTTGCGCAGCATTTGCAATCCAGTGGCGGCAGTGTAGTCAAATTCTTAAAGATAAACATTCAGTACACACTTATAGATCGAACATCAGAAATGGACATATCCCATACTCGGTTCACTTACCGTTCACTAACCGACAATCAAACACGACCGGAATGTTACCATGCTGTTTGATAGCTTTCGATGTAACATTTCGAACCCACTCGACGGCAGGGAAATAAATGACGCTATGATTTGGACGGATTAGTATGTACTGTGCACCAAGCGTCGTGTTCGCTACGCTAACCGTCAACAGTGGCCGTGCAGTACGATAAACGACAAAGGCCAGATCGGTCAGCACTCCGGCCAACAGTCCCAGCTCTACACCGACGATTAAGCTCAACACGAACGTTACTGCACCCGGGATAAGTTCTCGCTTGTTGCAGCGCCACAGCGGCCGAATAACTTCGTACTCGATCATAAATATGACCGCGGATATGATCACCGCACTCAGGGCCGCTTTCGGAATGTACTGGAAGTAGGGAGTCAACACACCCAACGCCAAAAGTACCAGGGCACCGGTGTAGATACCACCGATCGGGGTTTTCACACCACTCGCATGATTCACAGCACTGCGCGAGAAAGATCCAGTAACCGGAAACGAACAGAAGAACGATCCACAAATGTTGCTCAGCGAAAGTGCGACCAGTTCACGCGTCGGGTTGATACCACTGCCACCGAATGCTTTCGAAATGGCCACATTGCCAAGCACGGCAATGATAGGGACGAGCGCAATCGACGCACCCAATTCTTCAATCATGCCAGTAAATCCCAGCTGTACTGGACTGGTTCCATTGGGACCTCCACCTTCTGGCAGAACCGTGCTGAATGGTGGTAACTGAAAATCTGGTATACCGCTCTTGACCGTACCAGTTAGGATAAAGGGCCGTTCGCCTCGCTGGTCGTAGTAGAATGCGATAAAACTGGTAACCAATACAACGAGTGCGTTACGTGCAGTAGCAACTAACCAGCAAACGAGTCCAAACATTTTGCGTCCCTTCGTAGCGTCAGCGGGTGTCTTGATGTCTTTCAATTTCTAAAAAAAAGAAAGAAAAAAGTATTCATATTGACCTTTCAACAGGCAGCTTCAGCAGGAGTCTAAAGATCTTACCCTCAATGCGAGCAGTACAGCGATGGAGACGATCCCGAGAATGCTGTCGGCTACTCGTGCTTCGGATATTTTTTCAAAAACAGTACGCACCGTACTAGCGAATCCTGACCCAGAACCACCCCGAAGACCGAGCAACGCCTTCAGCTGCGACGCACCTATGATGAGCGCTGTGGCCGATGTGAATCCCACGGTAACCGGAAGCGAAATGAGATCCACCAGGGCGCCCAGCCGTAAAATGGCCATTAGCAACTCTACAACGCCAGACAAGAAGCACAGCAATATAGCGAGCTGAGGACCCGATTCACCTCCGTAGCCCGTGTGCCGGCTGGTCATGAGAGAGAGCAAGGCCGTTGGTCCAATTGTGACCTCACGGCATCCGCCCAACAAAGCGTACACTACCCCGCCGACAAAGGCAGAGTATAGACCATACTGAAAATGGCAGGAGAGATGTTAATAAGAATGTTTCAACTTTCCGCGTTATCTTACCTGTGGTTCCAAGCCGGCAAGTGTGGCGTAAGCTAATCCTTGGGGTAATACTGTCAACCCAACTGTGATACCGGCAATCAGATCCGCAACCACAAACTGCCCCGTATATCCGCGAAGCCAGCGGGTGCCGGGAATGACACGTTCGACGCGTGACAGACCCATATCTTAACGGCAGTCAACTTCTTCCGTAGCGCGTTAGATGCTGCAAAAGTAATAAAAGGTATTGATTAGTACATCAGCTTCACTACTATCGCGATCACTTAGTTCACCATCGATTTTCGGTTGTATTTTTGTGCTTTATATTAGCACAACTGCTTGTTGTTAGACATTTTTTCATTATAGGCGAAGCATCTGGCGATAAGGTTCAATGTCTACATTCGGTTACAAGCGTTTGCTTTGAGGAATGCGTGTAACACCGTATCATGTTTGTTCAATGGTGTACCAAAAGCGATCGAAAGTATAAATCGGATACAGATACGCACAGTCATGTTCCGAGCCGGGAGAGGTCTTCAAGGACAACAGTAGTCTCATAACAAGTGGTGTTTGGAGGGCTTTTTTAACCGATGCATGAGAAACAATTTGTGCGAAAAATGACACTATATAACATGCATTCCAAGCATTTTTCATTAATTAAAACCCAGTAATAATCCTAATCCTTCATTGGTAGAACACATACGGTTAATTGTTCAAAGAGGTTTGTTCCCGAAGCAGTTTTCAAAGTATTCAAAATAAAGAGACTAACACAACCCGACAGGGACAAGATAGTTCATAGAAACAGTGCTTTTCTTATCAACTGTAAAGCTCTACAAACGGAAGCTGCAGTGGATTCGTTCCTTTTTATCTCTTTGACTGCAACGTTGTTAGTGATCCAGCATGAAGCTAACAGAAACACGTGCGATGTAAACAGTCCTACCGTTTTCTCGTTGTTATTGTCGATGACGAACATGTATCGTGAGCAACTTTGTGGTCTATATATTATCCAACCATCTATAGATCAACAAATTTGGCAGCGATCAATAAACAAACTTTACCCACGACTCGTTGGGTAGTAGAGGAGAAAAACAGAGGAGGAATTCCAAACGTTATGTTGTTTACGAAGATGAAGAAGACAATTTGAAAAGGAACCGGCTTAAAACCGGCTAATGGTTGACCACCCGGTGGGAATAGGGTTGGGTATAACCTCACGCGATCCTCGAGAGTGAGAGGATTGGTAGCGCAACGCACTGTTTGCCCAAAGGTTCCCAATCTTTCGGTGATCTTTATGCATATATTTAAAAGACGAGTGCGTTATACATTTTGCGACATACCTTTCACACCCTTACAGGTTTGAGTGCGTGATAGGTGTATCCTTCGTACCAACCGTATTGCTTTCGTAATCATTCTGATTAAATTGCTTCGACAGAACCGGGAACTTTATCTGTGATTGGAGCTCAGAACCCAAACATACATTTCGCAATATTTCGACAATCTCTTGCAAAACAGATACGATCGAAAGCAGATGAGAATCTTAGCCATTGCATATCCACCACGAACCAGTCTTATCCAGATCAAACTAACCCCGGTGGTTTGTAAAGAAAGACGAAAAAACCAACTAAAAGCACCGCGGTATGACCCTCTTTTGTTGGGTTTAACCTTGGAGACCGTGTAATGCGTCGATTGACATCTCGTTTTTGTGAATTTGTATTTGAACCTGCAAATGGGGCGGGCTGCACGGCTCCGCTGTGTAACAGCAATCACGATGCTATGCTCCAATCAACAGATTTATAAATTACCCCGTAAAGAGGTGTTTATTTGTACAAACACTAACAATTCTCGATCAAATAGCGGTTTCACAACTTTATCTACATTGAGCGACAAAGCTTAATAACACGTGCACCACTCCTCCGTACGGTTTGGACCATATTCCCGGCAACAAGCAGCCACATAGAAAATCAACAGCATTACGAATCGCAATGAAACGGTTCTACCATATCGAAATGGTAAAATATAACAGCCAAACCACTGCTCACACAACGAACGGACAAACGAACGAGGTAATTATGGGACGGTCATATTCCATGTTCATGCCATTTGAATGAAGGATGAGTAGTGGAAAATATACAATCGCAATTTGGTGCGGTAGATCGTTTAGCGCATTCGCGATCGTGTGCGTATGTGTTTACAAGATTTGAGCCAACCGTATGCCGATCGCCGATCTACACACAGGAGAGGAAGAATGATGCCAAGGATCAGGATCATCAAACCCGCTAGCCATGAACTGGCCCCACTTGTTGTTAGTTCACGGTACAACACAGAACCATTCTGGATAACACATTCGCACTCATCGCATGCTGTTTGTCTCAAGAATGCGGTTAAAATAAACGTTTAAACACTCACAAATTATCACTCACCAGAGCAAGGGCAAACAGTTAATGATTTTTGGTTCTGTTGCCCGTTACACAGTTCTACTGTTACAGCCTGCAGGCTGGTAGTACCTCATGCCACCTAGGCTCAGGTTGGCTTTTTCTTCCTACACCGTTACACTATTAAGTCTATTATTTCAATCGCGTTTTTGTTGGAAGGCACGCATGTGCGCACGTGGCTGCAAAATGCGTCACTCACGTTACTTTTTACGAGCTGGCGTTACACTAAAGAACGCACAAAACTAATGCCAGACAGGCAACGTGCCGAAACGGTTTCGGCAAGAGCGAGCTTTTCGAACCTGTTCGCCTCGACGTCTGGTACGATACAGCGAGCAGCAACCACCCGGTGGAGTAACAAAACAAACCTCCAGCAACGGAACTGTTTGCGATTGGTGTTCGTGAATGGAAGGCTTACGATGATGATTATACAGCGGCAATGATGGTATGGGAAACTCTCGCAATCCAAGAGAGAACTGGATATTTTCGTGATACTTCATCCTTTTTTTTTCAGCGCGATCGTTAGACCACAAGCAAACGTGTAGCATAAAGCAAATTGCCTGTTTCAGCTTAGGGCACGGTCCAAAACGGAGCGTGTTAATGCACGAGATATCGCACAGTAAAGCAAAATCTAGTCCTGGCGTTGGGGTCAACGTGCGCCAAAAACAGCTTCGCAAGGCAAGATCTTTAGGAGGAATTGTGCAACTTACGCAACGTTTCAAGATGCGGTTGAGCACGTGTTAGCTGAAGAACATGATGAATCTTTTCCTTTTCCCGAATGTCAGAAACAAACGGAAGCTTTTGCTTGAATTTAAACCTAGAGTTCTAATTGCAACTGTATCAACATTGTGCCGACTATCGCACATTACACATGCAATAGCTATGCAAACAGTACAATAAATCTTCTTAATAATCCACCACGCCCCCCTAAGGTTTTAAACGCGACGTGTGATTTGTTCCACCTTCAATTTCCTTAATAGACTCCTTAGCAGTTAGCTTTTGTGGTTCTTAATGGAACGTAATTTTGTTGATGTTGCGATACATTCGTTGACCTGATTCGATACAAGCAATGTTCACACTGGGCAACATGAATAAATTAATGGCGACGGTGAGGATCAGCGGCTCCAGATAGGCTAAAGGATTAAACAAATGATAGAACGCTATATCAAATGGAGAGTGTTTCCGGAAGAATAAAAGCACTTAACTGCTACAATTGGTTGCTACACAGAGCAACAGTTTCAGTACTGAAGACGTTCACAGTTCCTAAAGGTGACGGGCCACGAGCTCAAAGTTTCAGGTTCTTGTGAGTGCTTGTGAAACTTTCTCAGCTTTGTGAGAACCTGGCGGATCGACAAGGTGACGGGCCACGGGCTCAAAGTTTCAGGTTCTCGTGAGTGCTTGTGAAACTTTCTCAGCTTGAAATCGATTTGTGAGAACCTGGCGGATCGACAAAAAGTTTCAACAAATCTTGAAATCGAAAGTTGAAACTTTTTGACATTTCCGTTTCGTCAGCTGAGAATGTAAACAAACAGCACAGCAGTTTTGCTTGGATGCCTTTTTACGACGGATTTTTGATAAAAAATGGTATTAATTAACTATACCACACGTTGGCAACACAAGTTGATAGAAATAAACTGAATACTTGTTTGACAAACTGCTTTGGTTTTTATTCATTCGCGCTGCTTTGGTCGCACAGTACGGTACCAAAAATTTGCAGGTTGTTTATGTCGCATTTTATCCTTTTACAAAATTGAATGCATTTCGTCGCTTCTAACCACAATGTAAATATTAAAATAGATTTATCGTAATAAAACC
>KB663832.1:1299696-1319884 GCA_000349025.1 Anopheles minimus
AAATCGCAGTTTTGAGAACGATTTGACAGCTTGAAACTGTTTCAAAGTGTTGAAATCGATTTCTCAGCTCCCGTGGCCCGCCGCCTTAACGATTCGCACGATCATTCCCTTCATAGATGATCGCTAGCCAAGTAGGGTGACTTTTCAGCCAACATGGTATCACGCGGATTTATCTTACCTTTCCTTTGCCATTAAATCCGATTCATTCCGATGTGACTCTGTATTCTTTTCCACATCACGCAGTAATGTCCATGCCGTGTGTAAAAACAAATTTTCCAAAAAAGCAAATGCAAAAAGTAAACATTTACCCCAGGTGGCATAGTTTGACAGCTGACAATCTTGAGCAAAATGACAGCCAGCAAGAAAAACACCATCTGTGACGTCATTGTTCTGGTCTGTCATGTGATATTTTTCTCTTCGCATTTCGAACAGCTTCACAGAAAATCGATCGATCCCGTGCGGGGTAAATAGTGGGTTTCTGGTGCAAAAATATACCCAAGCTTTCCCGGACAATACCATGGGTGCTTCCGCGCTGCCGATTATCATTTTCTCCGCCATCTTCGGCGTGGTTGGCATTGTGCTGCCGATTGTTGCGCCCAAGGGCCCGAACCGTGGGTAGGTATCCTGTATTCATCCCTACGAGGAATTGTTTTTGATTCATACTGACCGTAAACTGCATTTCCCTTTATCCAGGATCGTCCAGTGCGTGCTCATATTAACGGCGGCAACGTGCTGGCTGTTGTAAGTAGATACACATACCTGGAATGCCCAGACTGTTCAAGGTCTATCGTGATAATTTACAACATTCTTTTGTGTCACCCTTCCTACCAGCTGGCTGTGTTGCTACATGGCCCAGATGAACCCTCTGATCGGGCCAAAACTGCACCAGAACACGATTCTGATTATGGCACGTGAGTGGGGTAACCCACTGCCGGATATGGATGGTTTTCAACCTGAGCATACGGATCACTAATCGGTTGCAATCCAGTATCCTACGTATAACATCCTACGCCGAAGTTTAAGATCCATTTGTTGGAAACATTCCCATCTTTACTGCTACAGCGAACAAAATTCCGCGAAAGGTGTTTTCAGACAACAAACAGGAACCTGAAACTAAGCATGGTTCACTGAAGACTTTCGTGTCCGTGTGACCTTCCTCAGGAGGAATATAATTTTGTTTTGTTTATTCACGAATCCAAAATTAAGTACATTTCATTCAACCACTGCTAGCTCCCTTTCATACCGATACTTTTGGGGGGGTGAAGATGTATAGTTTGTTGTGTTTTATTCGTTTCTGCTGTTCTGATTTACCCTAGAGAGATGTATTATATGAATAAAGTAACTTAAATCCCAAACAGTTTATTAGCCTCAATTTTCCTAGCTTCAAGAAAGAAAATGTCCGTTGCATATTTGTGGGCTTGTTTCGCGACATAGCCCCAAAAATTACTACAACTTTTGAAGCGCGGACGGAATTTGTTATCTAGCGTAGAAAATATTTTTTGACATGTGATTTGCCTGCTAGGTCACAGCTATGACGTACTGTAGAGCAACTTGCATTTGTTTACATTCAGCGCAAAGCCGTGCGTAGTTATTTTCAAGTTCCTACAGTGAAGAGACACAATGCAGAGAATTTCCAAATTATTTCAACCAGCTTTAATTGTTCCCAAAAATGCCACCGTTAAAACACACGACATCACTTCCAAAAGTCAAAAGGTATTGGTGCTACAAAATAATTGGTCATATTGCGCTTTTTTATTAAACATGTTTTTTTTTGTGTTTTAGCTAATGCTGGAACAAGGACTCATCAGACAGGCAGGGAATGGAACGTTTTATCTGCTACCGCTTCTTCAACGATCGCTGCAAAAAGCAATCGATCTAATAGATCAACATATGGCAAAGATAGGAGCACAAAAACTAACGCTACCACTGCTTACTTCAGCGGAATTGTGGAAGAAAAGTGGTCGCTTAGGTTCGAACGATAGTGGAACGCCAACCGAGCTATTGCAAACAACCGATCGTCACGGCAAGGTGCAAATTTTGGGACCGGTAAGATGCTTTTAAGTTATCTATGTACAGCCAAGGTACGACGTTTGCTTGCTTTTGTAGACACATGAAGAATCAATAACTTCGCTGCTTGCAACCATTGCACCGGTCACCTACCGTCAGTTTCCTCTCCGGCTGTACCAAATATCAACCAAATTCCGGGATGAAATGAAACCTCGGTTTGGGTTGATGCGAGCGAAGGAGTTTCTCATGAAGGATCTCTACACGTTCGACGTCGACCGTGATCGTTGTAGCGAGACGTACGAAGAAGTGAATGAAGCGTACGGTAAACTGTTCAGCGAAATTGGCGTCCCATTCGTTAAGGTGGCCGGAGACAGTGGAACGATGGGTGGTTCGGTTTCGCACGAGTATCACTTCCCCAGCGAGCTGGGAGAAGATCAATTGATACAATGTCCCCGCTGCGGAATCCATTCGAATGTCGAACTATTTCCAACGTTAGCCCAGCGATGTAAAAGCTGTAATGGCAGCGAAACTTTCGAAAGACAGGCAGGCATAGAGGTGGCACATGCATTCATCCTCGAGGATAGATACACAAAGGCACTAGGTGCGACGTGCCTGCAGCCCAATGGCAAGCCCGCATCCCTACAGATGGGATGCTACGGTATCGGAGTTACTCGCTTAATAGCCGCCGCTATAGAAGTGCTTTCGAGCGAAAAGGAGATTAAATGGCCGACGGCTCTTGCACCATATCGTGTTTGTATTATAACCCCAAAGGCAGGCAGTAAGGAAGAATCACAAGCCTCTTCGTGGGTTGTAAAGCTGTACAACGATTTGCAAACGATCAAACACTGCGAAGGGGAGGTAATTGTGGATGATCGCACGCAGCTTACCATTGGCAAGCGGCTGTTGGATGCACGGAAAACGGGCTATCCAATCATCGTGATAGTGGGTTCGAAAGCCATCCACGAGGAGGTTTTCGAGGTGCACAATCAAATGACGGATGGAGAGCTACATTTATCTTACAGCGACACCTTGACTACTATTGGTTCAACACTATCAGCAACGACGAATCGGAAACTAATCGCCGCACAAAACACCGGCAACAAAGTTGCTCAAGAACTGTGACATACTGGAGTCATTAGCCATTAGGATGAAGTAAATTAATTTATTAAACAAACTCCTGCAACAATCCGCTCACCCGGGTCAGAAAGTATGCCTTTACAATTAACGCTAAAATGACTATCAAGCAGGACCGCGATCGGGCACAGTCGCTCACGACCGAGTGTATCTGTACGAGCGATATCACAAAGTACATCAGCACCAGTATTACATGGATTGCCATATAGGTCTCGGTAGAGTTCTCCCTCCAGATGCTGATTGGAATGAACAAAAACTTCCCTATGCTCCCTAAGATAACGCCGTGCAGCAGCATATGCGGATAGCTTTTTCCATTTCCCGTTACCTTCGGTACAGCGCGATGTAGAGCACGAGTGAATAAATAAATAAAGCCATACAGTAGCAGAAACCCCGCCAAAAAATGGACCGTCGAAAGGTAAAACCCTTTCTCGGACAGGAAAGGATCGTTCACGTGCGATCGGTACCTGATGCTCGTTATGCCTCGAAATCCATCGGACCAGAAGCAGTACGCCTCGAGCAGTATAAGGATGCAGCCGATTTTCCATAGATTCTAGAAATGTAACACCGTATACTTAAAGAGACCAACATGCCATTTCTAGGAAACGCCCTTACCTTACAATCGGAGTTGTACAGAATGTGTCGATAGGCGGGTTTGGACAGCAGAATTAGGTCGATCAGTATGATGAGTACTTCAAATTCTATGTACTTGTCTGCTGGTTTTTTACATTTTTCCTGGAAAATAAAGGAAAAAATATCATTCAATCGTGTCGGAAGCTGTATCATGTAGCCGAAGTATATTCGTTCCGTACGTACGCATTCGATTATTTTCAACACGGTTGAACTGATCTGGCGATACAACCCGGCAACAGGACTACCGCAATTAATGCACACGAACTTTTTCTCTCCCGGTTGATGCTTCAGAAGATCAAAGTAACCTTGCAATGGCAATGATAGCTTCATTTTCGAATCGGTAAACAATTTAGATGGTTAACCATCAATATCAACTTTCAGCAAAGGGATTTCTGTTCCCTCTCCTAGGTCGGAGTGCGTTGTATCTGCCGATATTTCCTCGGGTTATATTCTAAACAGGAGGTTTTCCTCCACATTTGTTTGGTCGTCGACTGGTAGTTGGATGGTGCTCGCGAACTGTTTGTTTACCTACTTTGATGAAAACGTACTGTGTCAACTGTCAAACGCTGTTTTCATACCGGCCCGGTACTTTCGTATTTTCAGCCGACTATTGGCGCGAACACAATCAGAAGCAGAAAGTAGCAAACACCTCACGAATTGGCAATTAATAGCCACGAATGATACGCGAATGTGTCCTGCTGATTGTCGAAAATGAAGCTATTTTGTAAAACTTGCACCATCAACCGTACAGTGCCGGGAGATAAACGAGCTTTCACGAAAACGGTCCTTGCCATCGGAAAAGGTTCCGAACGCAAGGCGGATGACACGAAGATCATGCTGATAACATCTGGCAACAAAAGTGGCACCAAATACAACGTGCTGAACAATATAAGTAAAATATTCACCCGCTTTCTGGACGAGGGAAAGGTCACCATTTCGTTCAAAACGCCCGCCCACGATGTACAGATTGAAAGTGAGAAGGTTCAGCTAATAGCATTTCTGAAGATACTGAAACTGGTGCTCACTGGTGGTGGTCAACCGGGGCAGACATCGCAGTCCACCGCCGATCTCTGCTCACCACTAGCTACGCTTCGATTACCGTGTCTTACGGTCGGCAACAAAAAAGCATCCATTTTGGGCTCTCCGCGTATCCTGTCTACCAAGTGTGTGATAACAAACCGGAAGGACTACCCTATGAAAGGATTTTCACGGCTGCTGGTAGAATTGCAGATCTCCGACGTAAAACTTTCGCGCTTCGATTCTCAAATATTGCTGCTGACCAAGCTACGGACCTTGAGTTTAACGAGAAATTGTATCCGCACCTTGCCACGTGCCCTCGGTCAGCTGCGTCTCAGGGAGCTTGATTTGTCCGACAACAACTTGGCCGACTGCAGCTGGGAGTGGTTGCTTGAGCCGAACATTCGTTCATCACTGGTCGTACTGAACATTTCCAACAATGGGCTGCCCTGTCTACCGGTCAATGTGATCTATGCGAGTGAATTGGAGGTACTGATAGCGGAAGGTAATCACATCCGGAAACTACCGTTTGCGCTGTGCACCATGAACCGGCTACGGATGCTCTCGCTGGCGAGTAACAAGATCGATGCTGTACCGGAAACGCTTTCGAGAATGAGACTAGACCGGTTAGATCTATCAAGCAACGCGCTGTATTCGGATGCGGCTACAGTGCCGGATTTTCGAATGACTGCATTGGACACGCAACATCGACAACCGTCCAGCCTGTTTGAACTAGCCGCACGCACAGTCATCTTGAAGAAAATCCCGTACACAGTTCCAGGAAAGATTCCCTTCACCGTAGTGGAGCATTTGCGTCGAGCGCCTCTCTGCAGCTGTGGCCGACCGTGCTTCGACTCGAGAGTGTACCTTCGTTCGAAAGTGCTTAAAACAAATTGTTATTGCATGATTATTAACGCCAACCAGCAGCTGTGGGCAGATTGCGTGTATTGCAGCGAAAGGTGCCTACGGAAACCTTACTAATTTTAAGTAGCTATAATTCCTTTACCCAGGTTAAATACATGTTTATTTGTTCCGATTACACCTAACCTGTTTTCTTTCATGATCATTTTGAAGGAATCATCACATTTTCTTTTTGTTACCGGATTGTTTCTTGCAACACGGCTTTTATTTATTGTTTTCTTTAGTTGGTTTCACAGAAAAATACGTATTTTGGTACGTAAGAAGAGGCGGCGTGTCGCCATTGGGCCGTCCCCAGCCTTGGCGAGTATACGCCGCTATTACAACGCCCGTGCCAAAGTAGATATAGCTCAGAAACCACCAATAGGAACAACCAACAGCTCCAGATACCAAGTGTGCACTTGTAACGGAGATGTTTGGAGCTGGTTCCAAGCGGTTGAAATTAATCAAACAGACCGAAGCCCATATCCTCATCCTCGGATTCGGATTCTTCCTTCTTTTCCTCCGCCTTGGCTGCCGGGGCTGCTGCGGAAGCAGCCGGAGCGGCTGCAGTCGAAGCGCTGGCAAACTTGGTCGGATCCTTGATGAACTCCTTGACCGTTTCGGCCTCCTTGAACTCAACCTCGGTGACGGCGGCAATGGCCAACAGGTTGCGGAAACCGTTGGCAATGCTGTGCGGCACCGAAGCCAACGTCGGGTACCCGATCTGGAGCGAAACGGCTGCCAGGTTGGCAACTCCGGCCTGGAACTTGGCGCGCAGATCCTCGGCCTTGATGTCGAGGATTTCCGGCGAGAAGATCGAACCGGAATCGTACACCTGCTGAATCTGCAGACCGTACGAGAACGGCGAGATGTTCAGCATGTTCAGCAGTGTGGCTTCCGAAGCGCCGACCTTATCGCCCGGCTTCAGGATGGGCACATCGTTGATGATTTCAATCGTACCCTTCGAAATCTTGGTCGGGATGGACAGGGCCTGGAAGAAGGAGGTCTTTTCCGGACCGAGACCGGTGTTCTGGGCCGGAATGACGACCTCCAGCGGAGCGATGGCACCAGCACGGGCCGGGGCACGCACCTTGCTCTCAGTCAGCTTGTCGCGGACCTCGGCCAGATCGCCCTTCGTGAACACGAAACCGACGTTGCCCTTGATGTGATTGAGCAGCTTCTCCAGGTTCTGGTTGTTCTCCAGATGTCCGCGGATGGCCTTGCGCATCATGGTGTTCTTGCCCATCAGCACAACGGCCGATCCACGGAGCGACATACGGATGGTTTGCATCTGACGGGAACCGACATTGTCAGCACCGACGATGAAACATCTCGGATATTCGTCGAGCAATTGCTGTGGGGGGTATCCGAAACAAATTCATTAACCATACGGTCAGACTAGATTGTGAGGTTATGTTCAACCAGCGGTACACGATAGGTTAAGTGAATGTATCGCGTCAGACTAGTTTGTTAGAAGCATTTAGCGCACAGCCAAATCTCCTGGGTTCAGCTTTGTTCAAGCAAGGAGCAGCGTGTACGCATATTACAGAGTTTTTGATCATCACAAAGCGTACATACGACACATAACCAATTTGCACCATGGTAACATAACCCCTTCCCATAGACGGCTATCGTTTTCGCCACAGATGAAATACATACCACGACTTTCAGGAAGTAGTTGGATTTCCAGGTGGCTTTGTCCTCCCTACCCATCTTGATGTGATAATAGGGACTTCTTAGAGAAATTTAAGAACTGAAACGATCATGAAGAAAATTTCCATTAGCAAAAATCATTACCACGTGGAAGTGTGTGCGTGTGGGAAAGAAGCTTTTCGTAGCCATATTTCAGGCCTGCAATATAGGTACTGCAGCTAAAATGAACCCATTTCCCTTTTAGCGGCGGCTAGGAGGCACTATTGAGCAATATAGTACGGAAAATATCAGAAAATTTAACAAAATTAGACCTTACCAAAGCGCAAGCTATTGACAGATTAGCGTCTGCGGACGAAATGGACGAGTTTGGGTGACACCATCGCTACCGATCAATTTCGCATCCGCGAACGAATAGCTCCGGAGCGGAATGTATTATTCAAAAATTATGGCATGCGGGATATAAAACCGTTAAACATCTGTTACTTATAGCAATGGGTCGATTTCGTACTGGGTGGTAAATGGATGGAAGAATAACATATTTGAGGAATGTTTCATTCATTGTATGGTCCGATTTTTAAATTCGCGACATATTCTAAGCTTGAACTTCAAACAAAATCCCTGAGCAATGGTCATACATCAACCTAGTTACATATTCCGAGCATTGCAGAAACACCACAAGAACCAAGTGTTTCCTTTTTTTTATTTTATTGAACTCTACGCTGTTTTCGTCAAGCACAAGGGTAAAAACATTTCAACTTCAAATGTTACTAGCATACAATCGTCAGACACGCGCAACGTATTGTCCAATACGACTGCAAACACCAAATTACATAATCCTGTCTCATGGATGTTGCTTTATAAAATCACGTTTAAGATTTCGAACTTTATTCAAGATATTTCTTTAAGCACGCTTAAGCAAGAGCAATTAGCAATTGATGGGAAACAATGTGTAAACGTTACATACCTACGAATTGTGCTAGCTGCAGTACCTCGTACCTCAATTATGTGTCCTATGTATGGTTTAAAGTTTTGGAACAACACCTCAAAAATGTTTACTATACTTTTTGCTTTAGATGAAGAACCTTTTGACGCTACGGCAACCGTTTAAAGCATTATTAAACTTGCCAAATAGCGTTACGCTCTAACGGTTTAAAGCTTCCCAGCATACATTGGCAACGGCGGATCAATGTGAACCAACGAACGATTATATGTTTAAATGCAACTTTTTCAAACTACCTGTTTCCTCGATCACCAAACCATACCACGTGTCTGGCTTTTGGCGCGTTAAACCATCTACTACGGTTTGATAGTATTGTAAAATTAAAGCTTTATCCTTCTCTTTGAACCGGGTACAGTGGTTTCGGTGCGATTATATTGTGCAGAGTTTGCATTGTCCTGTCCTGTGAAGGGTTTGATAGTCTTTTGGCCGGATCCGACAAAAGGGAAAATTGTTCGCTCCATCGGGTTACTCCTCCCTGTGTAAGGATTTCACTAGTCACGAGGATCATCAGATGATCGTTTACTTTAGCATGCTAGGGATTGTCATTCGTTTGGAATCGGATATAGGGAATCGTAGCTTGTTAGTTCACACTACGAGTGTATGGATAAATGATATTCGAATCTTACAATATGCGCCTGGTTGGTCGTGAGTGGGCTGATTGGTGCACATTGGTTGGGCGATCCGGTCAGAATCCTGTCGCTCTGGCATTACTGTAAAGGTTGCTGGTGCTAGCAATAGTTATTTTAGTATTCCATTGTTTCCGTTGTTCGCTTCACAACCATTGTGTGTTGAGTTGCCTTTTAAGTAGAATGAAATCTGTAAGTTCCTGTTTATATATATATATCTATCGAGCTCTATGTGCCACCTTTCTTGCGTACAGCTCAGCAGCTAGTATTTTTTTTTTAGTAAAACGACATCGAACCATGGGTTTTTTGTCAGAAATTCTAGCATTTAAATGCGTACGAGACGTTAATGACCGTCTACTGTCTATGTATATATAATCATCGAAAATTTAAAGCTTTCATTTCTTTATCCATTAACCCTTCGCACGTAGGTTGGGCCGCTATCTGGATTGGAGTGATTCCGATTGCATTTTATTTTATCCTTGCTCTTGCGTGCAGCTCTTCCGCAATCGCGCCGTTTAACTGATCAGTATCAGTATTCCTACCTGCTAGTTAAGTGTATACTTCAGAACCATGTTCAAAACTTCAATATTGATAAACAACGAGCGCACGTCCTTCGGATCACGGCGACAGACAAACTTGCCGTTGATTGTTTGCCCTTCCTTTACCGGCACCGGTTCCTCCAGGTAGAAAATTGTTTGCTTCCAGTGTGTCGGCCGTGAGTACGGCGAGGTGGAAAATTCGATGTGTTCCGGTAGCTCAAAAAATGTGTCAAAGTATCCAACCAACGCGGTTAACTGCGTATCTCTTTTCACCTTCAGCTCGAACGCGTAACTAAAGTTTGGACAATCGACGTCCACCTCCATCAGGTCAAAGTTTGCAATAATGTTCGCGTTCGTGATGATGTGCTCCGGTCTGCACACTTCGACGGTCGCTTCCCGAAGGACCTCCTTTTTCATGCACGACATATCGAACCCGTACACATTCTTCCAGAAGCCGATAAATTCATTGTGCCGCTCAAGATCACCGTACCCGGCGATGCTAATGTTGCATCGATTTGGCAAAATCAAACCCCCCTCGCGGAGGTACTGTTTGCGCGCATAAATCACGCTGTCCATCATGCCTTCGAAGAGCAAAAAGTAGCCCATCCATTCGGACACAATCACATCCACCTTTTCTACCGGCAGCTCCGTGTCCTCCAGCCGTCCCTTCACAAACCGAATGTTGTCGATACTGTTCTTGCGCACGATGTCCATCGCCTGGTAAATGATATCCGACTGATCGACCGAAATTACCTCCTTTGCTCCGGCTTTCGAGGCGAACATCGATAGAATGGCCGTACCGCATCCCAGATCTAACACTGTTTTATCTTTCATAATGTCGGCATTACGTAGGATCGCATCCCGATAGCTCGAAGTGCGTACTTCATCCTGCAAAAGTGGGAATATATCATTACATACAGAGAAAAACCAGTGCGTACCAACATTCGACAACGTCAACCTACACTCAACATATCGTGATGAATGCCAAAGTGAGAGTACGTGTTGAAATAGCTCTGATCGTCATCCACCGACACGCTGCTGACACAATGCTCCAGTTTTCGCTTGATCTGTTCCAACTTTTTATCGCCTCCGGGGCTTTCCTCGTTTGTTTTACCGTTCGGTTGCTGCTGCTCGGCCAGCACATTGCGAAAGCTTTCCTTCATCTTTTCTATACTGCTGGCGGCATGCTGCAGAAGGTTTTCTTTCTCACGTAGTTGCGCTGTTAGATCGTTAATTATTCCCTGTAACTTTCGGTACTGGTCAGTGGTGAGCGTCATCGTGTCTCCGATTTCGTTGCCATTGTCTTTCTCTCCCGACACTCCATTACCACCGATACTGCCACCACCGTTATTAAGCATTATTTCATCCAGCTCGTCCAGATCAAACATTAACCATGTTTCGTTCTCCACCGGCTGCAGATACTTATCGTCACCCCACGGTAAACTGCTTCCTGATGCTGTTTTGAACTGCTCCGGACCTGGTTTTTCACGTCGAATGTAGTTGATCATTTTAATGTACGAATACTCGTCCAGGTGGAACCTTCTACGCACACCGCCAAGATCAAAATCGTGTTGTTGTTTGGCATGGCGTATGGCTACCGTCATCGTTGGAGATATAGCTTCACAGAACAAACATTTCACCGGATCATTTTGTTCCTCTGCAATCTCCCATTCATCGTCCTCGCCGTTGGAATCTTCTACCGTGGTGTCCATGTCGCATAGCGGAGGGCAATCTGAAAAATCAAAAACAATACAATCATACACATGACTAACCCCAGAACGCGGCAACTACAGTGACAATAAATCGCTTACCTTCTTCATCACTCATTTTCAATAAATTTTCTACGAACTCACACGTAAACAGCTGGGTCAGCAGAACTGGTGTGCAAAAAACAACAGAAACTAACAGAAAACCGCACCGAAGGTTGGACAATTTTCGAAACAATGTATTTACAATCCTTTGCAAAGTGAACCAGCAAACAGTAATAGAAGGTGAGGAAAAACAGCAAAAGGACACTGAAAATACGATTCCGAGCGGATCGAGCGAGGAGACCCAAAGCGAAATCACTGCACTGCGCACATGCTTTTGTTGTTGTTGCCACTGTACCGCATTTTTTGACAGTTACAGACGTCAAAGTGATCTCTGTGGAAAACATCAAAATAAATGTTCTGTTTTCCATGCTTTTCCCATATTTATGCGTTTTTATAATTTTACATTGCTTATTTTCTTCTTGCAACACAGTTCTGGAATAACTTGGAAGCCAGGCGAATTATTAAAAACCGTAAATTTTATGTTTGAACTTCCGTCAATATCTGCATGTGTATCCACAAGCCATGAGCCGATGACGGGACGTTACAACAACAATGTACGTTTGTTGACACAATATTTGGGAAAACTACAGCAAATTTACAGCTTCTCAAAAAAGTTACTAAAATGGATGAAAAATGCCGTCTTTGTCTAAATGGTGTGCCAATGGGAGCCGGAATATCGATAACGAACGTACAATTCCGGAAAGAGTTGGAATATGTCTTCTGCTTTGACGTGAGTTTATGATCCTAAAACAAGAGAACTGTGCATTGTTGATGCTTACGCTTAATTCTATGTATATTCTACATGCATTAAAGGTTGTGAATGAGATGCAAATGCCAACATATGCGTGTAAAAACTGCAGAAATACCGTATCTTCTATATACGCTTACTGTCAGAAGGTTTTGGTAAACCAGCAGCAATTACTACGCGAAGCGAAAGTCGCCCTCCAACAGCAAAATGAAGAATGGAACATCGATGCTGTGTGCGATGTCGTTATGTCGGAGGAAGAGGTACCGTTAATCAAGAAAGACACGCACGGGCAAGAGAATATGAAGCTCAATGTCGTTCAGGCTACCGACACGGTCAGGAAAGAGGATATACTTGTGAGCAAGGAAACTCAACAGAATGAACCATCGGAGTGCAACAAAGAGAAAGATAACATCGGCGGCAATTTGAAGAAATCGCGCTCAAAACAGCATGACTACGAAAAGATTATACAGGACTTTTTTAAGCTTGAATGTGAGATCTGCTCAGCGTCACTGGAAAGTTTTCGATCCGTGCAGAACCATTACCGTGAGGTGCACAATGCAATTGGCTTTGTACGATGCTGCGATAAACAGTATTTCAATCGTTCCTACTTGGTAGACCACATCGGAGCTCATCTGGGTTCAATCCGGTGTGAAATCTGTCAAAAAAGTTACAAAACCAAACGGTACCTTCAGCAGCATATGATCGAAAGTCACAGTCGCGCGGAGGATAAACCTTTTAAATGCACCCAGTGCCATATGTCATACTCAAAGGAGCATCTGCTTCGAGCACACAGGCAGATGCACGTGAAGCAACAATGCAAAATCTGCCAGAAAGTGCTGTCTAATCACAATTCGCTTAAAGTACACATTTCACAAGTGCACAGCGGCGATGGCAATCAGATTTGCGCCACATGTGGTAAAATGTTTCGAACCAAACTAGCCATGGAGCGGCACATCAAGTTGCATCACCAACCCCAGCTGATCGATTGGGAGCAATGTGGACAGTGTGAAAAGTGGTTCGACTGCAAACCAAACCTGAGGAAACACATTAGACTCATACACGACCAAAGTGGTTTACATCCGTGCGACGAATGCACACACCAGAGCATTACCCGCAGGGCATTGGTTCAACACAAAAACCATATACACAAGCAGAAGCAGATATTTGATTGCGATCATTGCGGAAAAAAGCTTAACTCGAAGTTTGGCCTGCGCGAACACTTGGCTACACATTCAAATGTTCCACTCTATTCGTGTGACTTCTGCGAGATCACGTTCAATTCGAGTGCTAATAAATATAAGCATTACAAGAACAAACATTTGAAACAGTGGGAGGATCTGAAACGGCAAAAGCTGTTGCAAAAAATGGGCACCGACATGGTTCACCCATAAATGGCGTGCATTATAATGACCTAAGCAATGGCACCCAAAAGGATTCCATGATGTAAAATAGATTTGCATTCAAATAAAGATAAGTTAGTACTTGAATTATAAAGAATAGTATATTTGTAAGATTTAGTGTGGTTGAAGATCTGCCTCTGCATGGCGCATGACCAATCAGAGGGCCTACCGAAGTCGTTGGGGATTGTGCCGACGACAAGAGTCTAGGGCATGTTGTTTGTTGTTTGGATAGTTTATTGAGATTTTGTTCCCTTGGGGATAGAGTCTAGGGCACTGGAGTGCAGAACTAGTCAATCTGGCTCAAATAATAACCCGATTACACAGTCATAGTCCCTAATAAGTAAGTATGTAAAAATAACGCATTGATGATATGTTCTATTGCTAGTTTTTTTTATACATATTCTTCTTCTTCATGCTTGGCGTAGCGAGTTGTTCAGCATGCCAGCCACATAATTATTGATACCACATAGTTGATAGACAGTCCAAACTACGGGAGAACGATCCAGATTAGATTTGAACCCCGGTCCTTGTCGTTTCAAGATCGGTGCCGCTCTCGCTTCTACCATCGGACCGCCCCAAGTATGATAATACCAAATTCTCGTTTCCAAACATATTAAAACGAATCGGATTTGTTGACCATGGTGCAGTTCATAAAGAACAATTGTTTCCGTTTGTCTTCCATGCGACTGTCTAGAAGATTTTTTTAATTCATGTTTGACGTCGACGGCTTTTACTTGTTTACACTACTGGCAGCACTGCACGCCTGCTGGCATATTGGCATGGTGCATGGAAACACGCGGTCGGTCATTGCAAACAGTGGTTGTCCTGTTTCGTCGCTCTCGTTTTTCAATCCGATTTTCAAGTTGAATCTTAGATTTACTATATTAAAATCACAAAATGGTTAACGTTGAACCTGCTTTTCCGCGTGGTAAAAAAGTACAAAGGAACATTCTAACGAAACATGTCAAGAAACCGGAGTTTTCGGTCAAGGTAAGTGCAGTTACCCGGTGTCTCGTTGTGTGGCCTCCCGCGTGTTAATGCTTTCTGTTGTGTTTAGAAATATGGCGCTACAGTTTTGCCGGAAGAGAAGGCGGTTCGGCTCCGTCCGAAAGAGCGGCATCAAGTAATGTTGAGCGAAAAGGAAACGGACGTAACATGGACGCAGCAAGCATTAGACGCGTCGAATCTTTCGTTCAGGAGCATCCAGGAAGGCATGCTCGTGCTGGGCTGTGTGAAGCGCATCGGTAAAGCCATTATCGAGTTGTTCCTTCCTGGGCGTATCAATGCCCAGGTGCCAATTTCAATGATATCCAATGCCTACTCAAACCGGCTGAAGAAGATGATCGACACTGGATCGACCGATTGTCCAACGTTGAATGATCTGTACCGTTGTGGTGATCTGGTATATGTAACGTTGCTTCATAAACCGGTGAAACCGAATGTGAAGCTGACCTTTTCACTTAAACCAAGTGATTTACACAGGTCATTTGCACCCTCACAACTCGTCCCTGGTCTGGTGATGTCGGCAACAATTGTCGAAAAGGAGGATCATGGATACTCCATGGACATCGGCGTCCGTAACGTACGCGCTTTTCTACCAGAAGAAAAACTCGGCCAAAATCGAGACGACGTCGGTCGCAACCTTCTTTGCTCGATAGAAACCGTGTCGAAGCTTGCTTATAAAGTAACTGTAATTTTGAAGGCTTTCGATCCGGATACTCCCCGGGTGCTGAATGTTGAAGAGGAGGTCGATTTGAACACAATAGTACCCGGTTGCAGAGTAATGTTCTCCGTTGGTGAACCGGTAGAGCACGGTCTCCGAGGAATGCTTTTCGACGATATGGTGCCCGCATACGTTAACAAAAACATGCTCACCAAGGTAACGAGCACTCCGGAAAAGTACAGCATGTTCAAGAAGATACCAGCTACACTGCTGTACGTAATGCCCAGAACAAATCAAGTGTTTGTTTCCTTGACACCGTACCCCAACAATCGGATCGAAATGAATGTGAGCAATGGTCCCGGTACGATAATTGAGAAGGCTTACGTTAAATCCGTTGATTATGTGGGAGTTTGGTTCCTGTTCCAGAACAAATACCGCGCTCTACTTCCTCGGAATTTCTTATTATCACGAATCGCTTCGTCAGATAACGTAGACGAGAGTGTCCTTATGAGTAACTTTCAAATCGGTACGACATGCAAGTTAGCAGTAGTCAGCTACAATCCGCTAGAGAACACATATATAGTCACTAATGATCCTTCGACTATTAATGAGGAGATACTGAGCCCGGACGATATCATTGTCGGCAATACGTACAAATGCCGCGTATGTAAGGTAATCGACGATGGGGCCTACGTGATTGTTGGAAATGTAAGAGGATCACTGTTGTACGTGTATTATGATCGTAACCAACCTGTGCAAGTAAATGATACGGTTCTACTACGGGCAGTAATGCGTGAATATGATTCGCCTTTTGTAAAATTTACCAACCATCCGGCATTGGTGGATGAAAGCGCCAGCATTTTGTACGATTGGGATCAACTAGATGCAACACAGAATCAAAGCTTCCACGGCATTATTTTCAAACAAAACTGCAATAATGCTTTAGTGCGATTTTGCAACAACATAGTCGGTTTTATGCCGAAAATCCGTAATAATCCCCAAATGGCAAACCTTCGTATCAACACCGTGTATAAATTCACTGTCCTGGAGTTCGATAAGGCAACCAATAAGCTCGTGCTCACACTAGCGTCCACCGATGAAGCGATTCCATCAGCTGTTTCCGTTGAAGCCACAATTACCTGTGTGCATGCGGCCGGCGTTGACGTGCAGACGGAGGATAGCAAGACTGGCACCATTCCAAGCGAATGCCTATCAGAGTTTGGTGAACATAACTCGCTTTACATGAGACTACTTAAGGAAGGAAGAACGGTTGCGGTAGTCCAGACAAACACCGATACGTACAGCATGCGGTTGATACCGTATTTTAAAGAGCATCCCAAGCACATCGAATCCGTGGAAAGTGGGGCATTGCTGAAGGGCAGCTGCTCCACCGTGAATGGTGTACTGTATGTAACTCCCTTGCTCAGCAATTTCTCACAACAAATCGAGGTAAAGAGGAAGGAAAATTATTGCGAAGTAAAGGACGGTTCTATTATGATGATGCGTGTATTAGATGTGAAAAAATCGTCCAAGGAAGGATACAACCTGCACGTGAGCACAGCACTGCTTGATGTATGCGAAAATGGGAAGCAGGATGTTTTCAATTTCATGGTCGAATATTTGAAGGACGTAAAGAATCTGATTCAAAGGTTTGTACATCAGAGGCTCGTGTTGATGTAGAACAATGGTGGAAATTATAAACACATCTCTTTTCTAAACTTTCAGATATCAAGAAGCAAACTATGCCTTTGCTAATTACACACTCGGTGAGCTTGTAGAGTGTGTAGTAGAAAGCATCGTTCCAGAGTCCAACAAATTAGCTGTCGAGGTGCGTGCGATTGATAAGGAAACGAAAAACGCTGCAAAAGGCATTGCCACTGCTATCCTGCCGAATCAGCCTGCTTCATCATACAAGGTCGGCAAAAAAGTACCCGGTCGTGTCGTTTGGATCGATGTGGAGCGAAAGCTTGTGCATGTCTGTTTGGATCCACCACTGGTTGAGCGTATTCTACCGGAGGGTTCACCTATGGGTACAAAATACCCAGCGAACCCGGTGCAGTGTTGGGTATTGTTTGCGAACAATTACGTACAAGTATGTTGCCTGCAAACTGTCCCACTAAATGCTTTGGTGATTGTACCGCTGAAGCATCATTACAATGATATGGTAGACAGGGGAAATAATACCACCAACACGGTTAAAGTACGTTTACTATGGAACTATGAAAAGATGGTTTTCGCCATGCAGGAACAAATGGTTCTTTTTTATGAGATGTGTTTCGCTACTGCACATGCTAAGCAAGGCAGGATTCATCGCCAACAAGCATCAAAAACAATCGATGAACCATCGATCAATGAGGAGGACGAATCGGAAAATGATGCTTATGATGTGTCACCGATGGAAGGAATGACTAGAGTAGCGGATAATGAAGCAGAGGACGCTGACGCCACCTACGATAGGATGGATGAAGAATCGGATGATGGATTGAGCATCCCAACACCAACAACCAGGAGCATCAGCAACGGTAAGAAGCAAAAGAAAAAAGCAACGTCTAAATCATCCAAAAAGGGCGATGACAAGACAAAGCTGAAACGCAAGATCGTTGCATTGAAAAAGAATGGATTCATGGAAATTTAATTTGGAATTTCAAATTTTATTGCTTGACTGCTCCTAGTTGCACATTACAGTACAGATACGATTAACACATAAAGTTATATTCCAGTATATTCAAATACATGGTATGTGTGATTCCCGCACGGGGAGATACATAATCCGAATTTTTATGATTTATTGAACGATGAATTCAACGAAAAGCTGGATGATGTCATGCTATTGCCACTAAACATAGACGAAACACGAAAAAGCCATCCGTTGGCTTAAGAATAACAAAGCACCCGGGACCGATGGAAGAGTAGCTGAACTAATCAAGAACACAGGTCAGCACTTGAACACAAAATTCATCAACTTGTTACTGAAGTATGGAGGTAGTGCATTGATGTCTTGTGTTTGTAATATTGGTCCCATCATCTATCTCATATGCAAGCATGGAGACAAATTAGAAGGCAGCAACTACAGGGGTATTACGGTGTGGTTTTCATAGAAAAGACGGCAGGAGTGAGGTTGATTGAAGTCACCGAGGGGCAAAAGCAGGTTATTGGATTCGGGTGATGATATCACTAATACATTCGGAAATGTCATCCAATCTTGGTAAGAACTCAGAGGAGGAGGGAATTCGCATTTCAGATCATTTCTAGATCAACAACTCACGGCAAATGTTTTCCAGTTCAATTGACTTTTATTTTTCTTGTACATCCGCTCTGTTGGTTATGCAAGCCTCTATTTATCACTATATTTCTCTCACTCTCACAATACCTACAATAGTAAAAAAAAGATAGATCACACCATTCAACAGGCGAAGATCACTTAAGGAAATGCGTATACTAGGTAATGTAATCCATCATTATTCATGCCATCAGCGATAATCGATGTGACTCCACACACGACCCTGAATAGTGTACAATGCGTAATTAGCTCCCCAGACTTGAAAACCATGACCGACGAAGAAATCCTCAACAACCTTAAGATCCAAAACGTAGTGTCAGTGCGCCGTTTTACGAGAAAAGTGAACAATGAAATAGTGCCAACAAACGTCTTCCTGCTCCGTGTTAACTCGACCAAAGTCCCACCCTTTATCCGCCTTGGTCCCCTACAAGTGGCAACCCGTCCCTACTACCCGAAGCCGATGCTGTGTTACAACTGTGCTCATTACGGTCACACCAAAATGAGTTGCAAAGCTGAACAAACCTGCTCCAACTGTGGTACTCCTTCGCATGGAGACTACATCGCCGATCAACTGCAAAGGAAACCACAACTCCTTCTTGTTATGGCTCATCTGCTCTCAGTAGATCTCTCACGGTAACTCACCGCTGACAGCAACGGTCAGCGGTTGATGAGTAGGTGTGATCTACCGAGAGGTCAGCGTTCAGGCTCGAAGGGGTCACTCAGGGGTTGAGCCACGAGAGCGGGAAGAGTGAATTCGTAACTAGTCGTAAAATATATGTAATACTTGTAATTGGCCACGCGTTCGTTATTTACATGTTACTGTGTCGCGGTTTTGAATGAATATAAAACTTCTCCTGTTCCTGTCCTCGCTACAAAGAAGAAGAAGCCATCATCAAGTTTAAGGTAGACAACAATTGCTCCTACGGTGAAGCCCGCAAAATGGTTGCTACTCCCGTAATCCCTTCCCCTGTACAACAAAGACTGACGTACGCACAACAATCTTCCCAAGACGAAAAAGACAAAGAAATTGAAATGCTTAAAAACCAACTAAAAGCACAAAACACCATTATTTCTGATCTACGAAAACTTGTAGAAGACAACAACAAAAACAAATTGCTACACAATCAAAACTTTTAGAAACACTTATCAAACAAAACAACAACAATGACAAGAAAGCACAAGAAGACAACACACTTGACTCTGAATCAGACACAAACTCGACTCTTACCGACTCAGAGGATTCGGCCTCAACCACCTCTACTGCCTCCTCCACCCGCAAGAGAGCCCGCGGGATTAAGGGCTCTCCCTCCTCGGAAGAGGACTCCCCCCCATCCCTCAACCCCTCTCTCATCCCCAATACCCTTCCCATGATCCCTAACTCCTCCATCCCTACGTCCCCGCTTCCCGCCAGTTAAACCCCACTTCTCTTTTAACACCTCTTTTTTACTCCTCTAACGATATCCATATCCCCTTTCAACCAATCACCCGTTTTTGCTCTCTCTTGGAATTTTAGAGGTATGCGAAATAACCTGGACGAACTAAAACTCCTCATTACTCGACACAACCCTAGCATTATCACCCTCCAGGAAGCTAACACAATCCCATCACTAAACCATTCACCTTTCAATAGATACAATTGGTTCTTTAACAATAACTCAACTAGCCTTCACCATAATGTAGTCCTAGGGGTACTAAAAAATGTACCCACCAAAAAAATTAACCTGTCCACCAACATTCCTTCTGTAGCCGTAAAAATAGCCTTTCCATTTAAAGCAACAAT